>OX123191.2:29736572-30257540 GCA_944739405.2 Euclidia mi
GGAGGCCTAGCTCTGCTACGACGTCAGGTGCGTAACCGCCACTCCAGAACCATTCAGCTCCAACGGCCATAGGTTCTCCTGGCTATTTACCCTGCAACTGCCACTCAAGCATGACTATACGGAGAACCTTGTCGGTGACTTTGGTTCGCCTGCGTATCTCCTCAGTTCTGATTCGATCTCGCAAGAAAACGCCAAGCATAGCTCTCTCCATCGTCTTTTGAGTGACAACACTGGCAACACACACTGTTCAAAGGCTTTCGTCTAGAGACACTGCGGGATATCAGACGTGAAGACATCTATAGGAGCTGGTACGGCACGGACGTTATGCATGATTTTCGTCTTGTTTGACCCACTTGTTGGGAGACTCTACTGACGCCACCGAGCATTATGCCGAGGTCTACCATGGTCCCAACCATGACTACGATATTGTCAGTGAGTCGAAGGTGAGTTATGCAGTACTCGCCGTTGATCAACATCAACGGCGAGTCCTTCCCAGTCCAGAAGCTTGGAGACTTCTTCAAGCGCACCGGTGAATAGCTTCGGAAATATAACATCTCCCTGTCTCACCCCTCGCTGTAGTCTAATAGGTTTCGAGATCTGGTTCTGGAGGCGGACTGACATAGTGGCGTTTTCGTACAAACACTTCAGTACTTCGACGTATCGATAGTCGATCTGGCACCGTTGGAGAGACTGCAACACCACCGCCCAGGTTTAGATCGAATCGAAGGCTTTCTCATAGTCTACAAACGCCAAGCATAGAGGCTCGTTATACTCCTCGGGCTTCTATATGTGTTCAGAATGTGGTCTATAGTACTATTATCCTTTTCGGAAACTGGCTTGTTCAGAACGCTGGAAGTCGTGTAGCTTGCAAGCGAGACGATTCGTGATGAACCTTGAAAACAGCTTATAGACGTGGCTCAGAGAGATGAGTCTGCAATTCTTTAAAAGGGTATTGTCGAACTCTTTGAAGAACGGCACAAACACACTTCTGTGCCACGCCTGTGGCGTTTTACCTTCGTGTATGACGGAATTAAATAGCTTACGAAGCATTTCCAAAGCGGGTATGCCGCCAACTTTCAAAAGCTCTGTCGTAATTCTGTCATCACCCGGTGCCTTGTTGTTTATGAGCTGTTTTAGGACCCATCTCGCATTGAGGTGATGAGAACCTGGTCGAGTTCAACGCCAAGAAAACACAGGTGTGCGCATTCTCAGCCAAGGTATCTCCATTCCTTCCCCCATCCCTCTCTTCTGGACACTCCACTACCGATTCAAGACAGCCTCAATATCCTGGGTATGGACATACGCAGAAATCTCAACCAGAAGAACTACATCGAGGGTGTCATCAAATCCGCATCTCGGAAACTCGGAGTCCTGAACAAGGTGAGGAGGTTTTTCGCGCCGGAGCAGTTGTGTCTATTATACAAGACCCAGGTTCGCTCCTGCGTGGAATACTGCTCTCACCTTTGGAATGGCTCCGCTCAGTACTTATTGGACGCCCTCGATAGGTTGCAGCGGCGTACTGTCCGTATCATCGGGGATCCAGTGGCCACTAAAACTCTTGAGTCACTACAATTACGCAGAGACGTGGCCTCAATGGCTGTATTCTACCGCATCTATCACGGTGAGTGCTACAAAGAACTCTTTCAACTAATCCCACCCTCTCCTTTCCTATCCCGAACGACACGTGGATTGAGGTGCCACTCTTACACGGTAGAACAGATACCGTCACGCACCAAACGGTTCGGCGCCTCTTATCTCTGCCGTACCATTAAGATGTGGAACTCTTTACCAGTCCACGTGTTTCCCTCCACTTATGATCCCGGGTCCTTTAAGCGGGGCGTGAAAAAGCTTTACTCAAGGCCGTCAAGGTGAGGGCCATCATGCCATAATGCCATGCTGGCTGCTGGGATGATGGCCATCACTATGGGACTTCACTGACTGCTTAACATCAGGCAGCATGGAGTCAATTTGTTCGGCAGAAATAAAAACAACAGTAATCTCGTGCATGCTGACGCCCGGGATGTCTTCGGTATGGTGTTGGGTCAATCTAGCTCTAGGGTCGCGTGTGTTCGCAGGGTCGTGTATAACATTCCATAGAATCTTTCGATCTCCTCCAAGAATTGAGGTCTGGATGACACAACACTGCCATCCTCAGTCTTCAGCTTTGTTAGCTGACTTTGCCCGATAGAAAGATCTCTCTAGAATACATTAGAGCCTTTGTTCCGCTCGACCGCCTCTTGAACACATTTGGTGTTTTATCGGCGGATCTCGCAGGTCAGAGACTCAGATATCTGTCTATTAAGGCGCCGATATTTTGGCATGTCGCAGCCAATATCAAGACGGATAAATCATTTGTAATCACTGATAATTTCCGTTATTCTCTATCGAATCCAACCAAGCAATTGGCTAGTTAGTCATGAAGCGGGTAGGGAGTTAGAACATAGTCCTGCAATCCCTAAACAGCAAGCCTGTGTGACTCGTTGCGCTAGAACATCAAGCCATAAATGCTGATAACATAACTAAAGGGGGTAAAAGGCGTGAGCCTTTTATCCCCGAAGGGTGTATTACACACCCACTTTTCGCCAGTTATGTTTCGGTCACAATTTAATAGTTTAGTAGTAAGTAGTTAAAATAATATTATTATTTTTAGAAAAGCCTTTTTTGTTGTTATCACCAGCTTGTTAGCTGAATATTTTTCAAATAGCGAAAAATGTGAATCCTTATGCCACTATTATAATAAAAACGATCACTTGTCTGATTTTAAACACGTATTTGTTTTATTTTAAAATTTCTTCAGATTTTTCATTTGTAGGAAATAAACAATAGTCCAAATTAATGTTGATCTAACCGCCAATCCTAATTATACATACAAATTAATTGTTATTTCAAACAATTTACTTTTAGAGAAAAGTGCTACATAAATCATTTTAATCTGCAACTACTTTATGATATTTCAATTGCTTAAACCGATAAGCCTGATTTTATTTTAGTATTCCAATGGTTGTTCATATATTTAGCCTTACACAAAATAATACCAGAGTGTCGCTTAAATCGTTTTTCCTATACCTGTATTGTGAAGTTTATGGCACTTATATCATTTAGCCTGTTTCTAAATAAAAGTAAACTGGGGTAATATTGTATCAAGCGACTTTTATTTCTATTAATAGTAGCTTAAAATAAATGAAAATTATACTCAATTATGCAGCTTTTGTCATGGAACTCAACTTTGGTCACTTTTTCGTTAATAACCTTATACTTTTTTTATAACGATTTTTTTTCGTAAAATTGAAACTTTAAAACGCTCTCCTGTAAAGTTTAAAAAATGTCGCTTAATACATTTTGCCCGTGAACCCTCGATATAATATTCATAAACGGACACCGAAACTTAGAATCGAGCCAGTAATCGAATCCACGCATCCGCCGGATATTCGCACTACGCGATCCGGCAGAATTGTAAAACAGCAAGTAAGAATTTTAACATAGGATTTTGTACACTGAAAGCTAATGTAACGCTAAGCTATACTTTTTTCGCATCGCTAATAGTTAGTACAGTACAACAAAATAGCAAATATAGCATAGCCTGACATCGCTTAGCAGTATAACACCAGATTTTTATTATTTGTAAGTAAGTTGAAATAAAAGCATTTTTTCACTTTATATACTGTTACTTTTACAATATTTTTAAATCATTTATACAATTACATCGCTTTATTGAGCAAAGTACGTGTATAACTTATTTGTTTTTTTAAATTTTGTCACAATGGGCAAGTCATATAGCAAACAAGAAGAAATAATTATTGCGCAAAATGGTGCAAATAACGCAAGCAACAGCTCTTTGGAACAAAAAGTCGAATTTTATGGAATTGCAATATCAGCTATCATGATAATTTTGTTGTTACTCAGTATATGTTTCATCTGTAAGAAATGGAATAAAGGTGTTAAGAAATGGGCCCGTAAAGAGGTCATTTCAGTCATAGCATCCAGTCAACCAGATATACCAAATAATTGTCGACAACCTGGAACTGCACAATACGCATAAATGGAATTTTAGTAAGTGTTATTGTTATTCAATGTATTTTCTCACAGTATTCTTCTCAGTGTATCGTGTTACAGTTTGATGGTAAAGTCATAACGTGTAACAAACTGCAACTAAGGCAGTCTTACCTGTGGAAGGTGCAGAAAGTATTATTGTACCTATATTGAGATAGTGATTATAGTGTGTTTGTTAATGTCTGATTATATTTTGTGAATGTGTACTTTTCGCTGGCGTCACCATGTCGGATACTGTGGGCCCCAAGGGGTGATCATTTTTATTAGAGAGTAGGTCGACATGGTGACTACGCTTAAACTTTTAGATTTTAGATTATAGAATAAGAGCGTCAAGTCGGCTTCTACGCATAGTTTTCCGCAAACTGTATGGTATGTACTAGTTAACTTAAGGTTAGCTTTATTTTAATTGTAATTACTTATGTTGAGGAAACGTGTATCGTATTGTAATGGTAATAATAAACATCATACAACTTAAATGAGAACCTACATCCTTTTTGAAGTCAGTCAAGTAGCATTTTATTTTATAATATTGCTTAGAATAGAGTACCATTGTTATCGTATGTATAAATTCTCAGTATCAAACTCAGGTGTCCGATGCCAAGCGGCGACGCACAGGCGAGACGCTTGCGCAGCAAATTGTTCGAGCTAACATGTACTTTCTTACTCACTTGTAATTTGTAATAATGTATTGTGTACAATCGATAGCAAAATTGTTTTCAGTTTGTAATATATTTTTAAGACATTTACTTTCAATTTTTTTAAAAAAGGGGGGTATGGTGTAACGGTCTGGCGACACGTGTGCTGACAACGCAATTCATTAGTCTCGAATGTTCGCACAGCCACGGGCTCGCCAGTCGCTAACATCACGCCACTCAGACACGTCGTCGTTATAGCTCTTATACTCGTCTGTACCTAACTTGTATTAACTTTGTAACCTTGTTGGACAATAAACCCAAATTCTTTCATCTACAATTTGAGTGTCATTGGAGAGCTCCCGCATACATAATATCCATCGACCTGCCATCTCACTACCACAGGCAAAGCCACCTCCAAAACCGTACTTAAAGAAAACTATTAGTTATATGAATTGAAACGCAGTTTTAAAAATGTGGAGAATACGAGTACACTTAATTTGTAAATTTTTACTAAGTATTATTTACATTCCGTAAATTTTTGGATGTCTCCCTCATTATCGAGTTACCTTTATAATATTGGTTCTCTTTGCTCTCCGTATAGAAAAAGCCGCTGATCTATGTTCACATGTTATAGAAATAAACTCATTTCCTAATCTTAAGGTTCACAAATTCTCACACGTATTCACAAAGTAAATTGTCATTATAAACATTAATCCACACTGTGCCCTGTTTACCTCGCACTGTAAGCAAACAACAAAATCCTATGCATTTCATTGTGAATCAAAAGGCACATAAGTTAGAGGAAGTAGAACGTGTTACCACGTTTCAAGATGTGAAAATAAGGTACTTTAACTTCCACGACTTTTGTGTCGTAGAGTAAAAACATCGTTATTTCTAACTTTTATAAGAATCACTAAAATATATTATATGGATGTATGAAAGATTGTTCTTCTTTCACGCAAAAACTGCTGAATGAGCTTTGATGAAACTTTCGAGTAATACAACTTACTAAAAAAATTATCACACATTTTTGGATATAGGCACGTTTTTGGACAGCACGTTTTTGTGTTCATGTCAATCGACCCTGCGATCAAGATAAATTTGTTATGTAGTTTTTACTGAGCAAACGATAAGGCAATTAACTTGTAACTAATGTTAGTAAAAACTAGTTTTGAAAACAGAAAAACAACACAACCTGGTTAAAGAAAATTCTGAGAGAATTTGCCAAACTACTTCTACCACAAACTTACCAGGAATTTACAGCATCACTGGTCAAATTATGGTTTATTTTTATGGGTGATCGTGAAGCCCAATAACATTTTTAACAGGGTTAGAGTCTAAAGTATTGCTGGAATTTTCAGTACCTAACATATCGGTTACAGGAAATCGGTCCAATACTTGGTAACTGTGTCGTCCACGTATTAATTGGCATATAACTTACTGATACAAAGTTCAAAGCAGCAGACTCCTGTGGGTCTATTTATGTTATGTATTAATTTAGTTACCAAGCATAAATATTTCTCTCTTAATATGGTACAATAATCGCAACCCGAGAAATTCCAGTTTCAGGACAATTTTCCAAAAAATAAGACATTTATTTTCGCATAATTTTAACTTGGAACATAAATTTGAAAAGTTAACTGAATTTAATGTTAATTTTTTGACCGAATACCTAAGCTAATTAGAAAGCTAACATATAAATCAAGAAGCACTCGCGGTGCAAAAGCACAAAAACAATTGTGATCTAGTAATACGATGTCAGTTGGCTTTGAATTACTAGCGCGGCTTGGATTTAGAATGTGAATTATGAATAAGTTTTAAAGTTTGGATAGATGTACACTCGCGGTCTAAAATCTTTGTTAGATTAGAATAAAAAAATACATGATATTTATGTAAACATGCTGTATTTGGGATTCGGTAGCAATACGGATTAGAAAACAGATTTTTAGTTAAACATGTCTCAAGAATGTATATAATTATTTTATAACAGGCAATTTATATGTCAGAGATAAATCAATTTATAATGCAGTTTCTCAGGAAATGCAAAATAAAATAATTATGCAAAAATAATAAAATAATTCAATACCAAGTTATTTTAGGAACATATTTAATTTCAACCTGACCGATTAAACATTCTTAAACAGTTTTATAACTTGATAGTCTTTCTCGCACAAATAGCCGTCTCAGATAAGATTCGTCTTCTAGAGAGTGTAATCAAATTCAAGGTTCCGATATTTCCTCATAAAATTTTACAAATTTTCTTCCAAATGTCACTGACACTTTTTTGTTCAATCGCTGTTTTTCATTAATGTATTAACAGGGAATAGGTGATAAGTGCATTACAGATTTAAGTCGCCATACAGGCTGATTAAGATTTCAGTTTGATTTCACCTGGTATTACTTTTATCCACGACTGTACTATCTTTCAAGCGCATGAGACCGATATATCAAAAAGGAATCTGAAATCCGATTCCAGACAGAAATCGTATCGTATCGATATTCCAATATGAGAAAACCGATTTTAGAAAACGCATAAACAATACCACGATAGCGCAAACAATCTAATCCAAACCAAACCGTCCTAGCACATCTATTTGTTTGATTTAAGTTTTTGTAGTTTTGCTAACCAAACTTCAAACTAAATCTAAAGCTTACGTTTTCGATAGTTTTCATATTCATTCGTTCTCTATCACTCTACCCAACGACTACTTAGAATGAGAGAGAGCGAATTTTATTTCCTTTTTCTTTCTAACTTAGTGCTCCATTTAAAGAGCAAAAGAGATGAAACGAATTGTCGCCATGCAAGCAAATCGTTTTGGCTTTTTGCGGTTTTATGAATTGCCGATTGAATATAAAAACTAAACTAAAATCGAGGTGATAACATCTAATTCAGGTTGCAACTATTTAATGGTTATTTTGAATATTACAAATAGTAATTAAGAATTTATGTTTGTAGAGTTTTGTTTGACTTGATTGGTCCTTGATTGCGTACAATACAATAAGATTTCGATTGTTTGCGTTTGTCACTCCGCTACTGAAATCGATTTCTAAAATCGGTTTTTGAAATCGATTTCAAAATCTGAAATCGGATTTGTATCGGTTTGCGAAAAAAACCGAAAACGCCCATGCCTAATGCAGACTAGTCCTATAGGATAACTTGCTGCCAAAAATGTCTTTAAAATGTGCTTTTTTCGTTTAGATTTCACTTTTTACTATTCATACTAAATTTTTCATAATATATCCAACAGTGTTCATCATGTGTACATACATATATTATAATATTTAAGTCAAACCCTATATACGACGCTGCCTAAACGGGTTGGTACATAGCGTTTGATGTTGCGTTGTCAGTCTCTTCCGTATCCGCCTATAAGATATTGTCAATCAGCTCTATTAAACATAATAGTTTATTGGGGCTCATGAACAACATCTTTAAATCAGTTCTTGGTTGGAATTTCCCTTAGAAACATTTTGTCTAACCTTATATAATATCTTTATACTCGACTTATCAAAATATTAAAGCATTAGCCCCATTCCCATTAATTAATTCTGTATACACGGTCTATTTATAAAAACTTCTTAGCAAAACTACCGGCATTAGTACCATAATTAAACAGAGCATATCTTCTTATTTGAACAAAGAAGTCGGCTATTGGGCTATAAATAAATAAATTTGCCGGGTCATTTGCGGGCCGCGGTCGGCTGACCACAAAGTTACGCTAAGAGTTTAAGTTACACCAAGGTGAATATACGAAATTTAAGGGTGGCTCTGTTGTATAATATCAACTAGACTTTGGATGTGAGAAGGGTTGGATGAGGTACAATATTTCAATTGGTCACACACAGATTGGTCAATGACGATATCATCTTATGTTCGCATCCACCTCATACATACTAGCCCATTCCAATTAAGACAGATCAGACATTTTAAAGTCAACATTGTTCATGTTTATCATTGCTTTGTCACGGATAAAAACATGACATTTATAGGTACATTACTAATTCTCAAAATTAATACTTTTGAAACTAAGCTACAAGTTTTAATTCTCAAAATCATCAACAAAGTTAAACTCGCACCAATCCAATACGAGTCAGCCTTTCTCTAAATGCAGCATCCTCATTAAGAATTACGTTCCAATTTCGATAAGTAAAAAAGTTGCTGTTTACCAACCAAAAATAACAAATCAAAGACACCATTCATTCATTCTACCGTTCGAAAATGTGCAACGCAAATTTCATTGAAGTCCGTAATGGAAACCATTCAACTGACTAGAAACAGGTATTGCTCATAGTTCAAGATTGAAAAGTGCGCTGTGATGAATGGCACGCCTTGAAGTTCTACGTTAAGACTTATTTATCTTTAAACGTCATGTTTTTCTTCGCCTGATTGATGCATTGGCTGAAGTGAGAAGTTTTAAAAGAGAGATAATGGTGGTTCAATTTAGTCTTTGCTTCTCGTTGAATGTATGAGTACTTTTGATAACATTTTTGCCAAATATTCATGATTTTGTTGATATTCAGTACCTTAAAAACGGTAGCCTAAAAATGCTAAACGCAATTTTTTTTTTATGGCTTTTTATGGTTATATCATAGGCGGCATACGAGCAGACGGATTGCGTGATGGTAAGCAATTACCTCCGCCCATGGACACAAGCAACACCACAGGAGTCACAAGTGCGTTGCCGCCCCTTGGGGTTGGGAAAAGGGATAGGATGAGGAGTGGGATCAGGGAGAAGGGATAGGGGATAGGGCCTCCGGCACTCTCACTCACCGAACGAAACGCAACAGTTTAGCTACTGTTACTTTACGTCGATTTTCTGTGAGAGGGTAGTACTTCCCCGGTCGAGCCGGCCCATTCAATTCAATCGATACTGAAGATTGAAGAAATCTGTAATTATAGAAAAATATAAAGGACTAGCGTAATGTGTCTAATTTAAATACTAACAATTATCCAGATATAAACATTACATTATTTGCGGTGTAAAGTTTCGTATTACCAAATTCCACACAACAAGAGAACATCTACAATCACAGAAAACTCAGACACAAAACTATTTTCAAATTTGTTATGTGTATGTTCTGTGTCTGCTTTGCCGACTTTAAGGATTAAATATTTAACGCTAACGCTTGTATCCCCGAAGGGGTAGGCAGTGGTGTAATATTACACCCACATTTCGCCATGAATTTTTAGGTCCTACGTAATAGAGGGCGAGCCCATTGGCGTACCGGGCACATTACAAGACTCCGTTCTGCTACTGAGAATTTCTAAAAGGAAAGACTCAATAACTATCAGGATTAAAAATAGTGCTTCAGCTGTACATAATTGGCAATAGGAATGTAATGTTTGTTTGACTAATTTATTGTTCCACGGATTTAAGGTGAATCAACCTATTCTGTAGTATATTTTGTACAATAAGTAAACTAATTGTAGTTTCAACAGTGGTGAAATACCGGTTACTTCAAACAAAACAACGGACTGCTACTGAGTATTCGGAAAAACCCAGTAACACTTTTGCCCGACCCGGGAATCGAACCTGGGACCTACGATCAGCAGTCGCATACGCTATCCACTGGACCACGGAGGCAGTCAAAATACAACTGATTAATGTATAATCGATATTTTTGTTCAAGATATCATTCTTCTATATTTGAATAATGAATTCGTCTACCACGAAGTGAAAATGTTAGAAATAAATACCATATCCAAATTATTTTTTTCGATGTTCTTGTTACGCAATAAAACGGTATAGCGGTCATTAGCTAAGGTACAACTTAGTAGTTCTTATCTCTGCCATATGATCCTTGTTATACCTTCTTCGAGCCTATTTTGGGAAAGCAGATAACTAAATACTGGTCTAGATTATATTCATAAAATTTTACTAGGTCTTGATTACCACAAATAACTTGACTCTAACTTGAGTCTAAGACTCAAATTGAAGTCTTTTTCCGGTCATTTAACTCTATCTATAATATAAAAATGAATCGCAAAATGTGTTGGTAAGCGCATAACTCAACAACGCCTGGACCAATTTGGCCATTTTTTTTTTAAATGTTCGTTGAAGTTCAAAGATGGTTTTTACAGTGAGAAAAATTCTAATAATTGCCGGAAAATGCCTAAAAATAGCCCTTTTTCTATTTCCCATACAAACGTTTTGTAACTAAAACGTAGAGTCAATTTGAGCTTTATTGCTATTGCATAAAGTTCATATTAAATTACAAGCACTCACTGTTGTTTAAACACTGTAGGTACATATGTTCCTAACGTCAAAGAGTCAATTTGCATTTTATTACCGCTATACAAAGTTCAAATTCAATCATATATATCAAAACAGTGTGCGTTGGAGCACAGAATACATCGTTAGAGGATAAAAAAAAAGAAAACCAAACTCAACAAAAATGTTTTATTATTTTATATCCCTATTTTACATAGGTACATAAAACATTAGTACGGCTACATGGATTTGACTCCAACTCATATCAAATTAAAAAAAAGTTGAAACAACAACAAACTGTCAATGTCAGTGTTGTTTTTCTTGGATTTTCGGTTACCTAATCTACTGAGTTTGCTTTTGTCAACTGATACACAAAAAAAATTCGTACCTTTATCGTGTTTTGTGCAGTGTTTAGTTACCTATGATCACTAATTATTGCATATGACACAATAATCTATACTTAATATAATAAAGAGGAAAGATTGGTATTTTTGTATGTTTCTTACGAATAAACTAAAAAAGTACTGAACCGATTTGAAAAATTCTTTCACCATTGTAATGCGACTTTATCCCTGAGTAACAAAGGCTATATTTATTTCTAGATAATAATAAGGATCCCTACAAAAACATCAATCATGTAACCCAAGGCGTAAGACATTTTTCCAGAAAATGTCTTTTTCAATTCCTATATAACACTTTTTGAATTGTTTCAATCGAACATTCCATTAAAAAGAAAACACGTAATAAACGTCATTTAATATTTTGACCAAATTTTGACAGTTTTCATTTGACAATTTTCAAAGTAATTTTTTTATTAGTTATGAAAGTATATAGTTATTTTCAGACTTATACGAACAAATTACGTATTTTGTTGAACCGAACAAATTGTAAAAGCGTAAGTATTTATCAAATATTCCTACGAGAGCTACATACCAAAACATTTCCTGATTTATTTTACTTATACTGTGTATTTTTAGGTTCTCTGATTAAAGCAGACCATCCCAGCAATATGCCTAGAAGAACAAGATCACAACTATCTTAACATCGTTCTCAAGCAAGATTAGTGAAAAGACGTCGCATTGGAAAATCTTCCTCTGAAAATTCAGATCGTCTCGCAGTCGCGTGCCAGAGAACCTAGCGCCGAACATTCGCAGCGCCTTGCTGAAAATAGAGACAGAAACACAGGAACACGGGCAAGGGAATCTAGCGCCGAACGTTCACTTCGTCTAGCTGAACAAAATGAAAGATAATCGCAGTTACACGAGAGACAGTCTAGCGCCGAGCGATCGAAACGCCTTGCTGATTTTGTTGCCTTCTACAAATACCACTCCTAACATAGTGTATAGTGAAGCTTTAAGGTAAACATTGTAAAACTTAAAGTAGAAACCTACAATATATAAAAATAAAGTGAAAATAACATGTAGATTAGGATTATAAACACTTACTACCTATGTTTTGCGTTTCTTTTATCATAATACCTATTCAAATCCAACATTTACAGTTAAGACAGGACAACGTCTGTCGGGTCAGCTAGTACATAATAAAATATACTGATGTCTTATTATTTGAGAAACCAGAAAAACTTAAAAATGTCAAAATCATTTATTCATTTAGGATACAATGTGACGCTTGTGAAATTCAAATTCACAAATTGTCTCAATTATTTTATATTCAGTGTAACTGCGCAAATTTTTTATAAAGTCGTAATGGAAGGGTGAAGGAGTGTACTTTGGCAGTCTATATAATTAAATTTTATTGATACCTCTTAACAGATCGCATTTTTTCGACGTCTAGACAAGACAATGACCTACATGACATAACTACTACCACCCAAGTTAACACTCTGAAAGAACCCTGAACTAACCCACTAATAAAATATCCAACAAAAGACCAACACCCTATTACATCCCACAGATGTTATAAAATTTTATTTTCCTTTCAACAGTTTACCGACGTACGGTTTAAGCACTTTTATATGGCAACTTTATTATCTTTTAGTTGACTTACTTTAATAACTATACTTACGATGCGACCCAAAGTCCCTCGGTCCACTAGCGCCATAAGAACGAACTGTCATCACTTTTACAGCATGAAGTTTTCACTTTATTACGCTTTGGTGTAAAATTACCGAACCCAATGATGCTGGTTTGTAGTAATTCGGTAGTTATTATATATAATTGTGATATAAAACTACTTTTATGGATCTAAATTTGCGCTATGTTGTGAACAGGAATTGTAAATTCCTGTTCACAACATAGCAGATATTACATATCCTATCCCACCTCTAGGTCTCGCCTGGAGCTCGGGATTGGTTTTCAAATTATCTTCGAGGTCGCCAGCAGTCCGTCCGCATCGACGAGTCCTCTTCAAGATGGCTTGACACTACCTCTGGCGTTCCTCAAGGCGGCATTCTTTCACCTCTTTTATTTTCTATATTTATAAACCTCTTAACACAAAATCTTCAGTGCGCCTACCATCTGTACGCAGATGACTTGCAGATTTACTCACAAGTAAATGCGGACTGCATTTCTGAGGCCATCGGTAAGATCAACGACGATTTGGCAGCTATATTGACCTGGTCGGATAACTTCGGTCTAACTGTCAATCCTAAAAAGACTCAAGCGATCATTGTGGGTAGTCAGTGGATTTTAAATAGACTTGACTTCTCATCTCTGCCTGACATAACATTTAATGGGACCACCATCAGTCTGTACCCTACAGTCAAAAACCTCGGGCTACATTTAGATAACGCGCTGAATTGGCAAGCTCAGATAACCCAGGTGAGTCAGAAGGTCACTGGTTCTCTGCGTGCCCTCTACCGCCTAAGGAACTTTTTACCATCCGAGACCAAGACAATGCTTGTGCAAACTTTAATTTTCCCACTGATCGACTATGGCGATGTATGTTACTTTGACCTGAATGCAGATCTCCTTAATAAACTTGACCGTCTTCTTAATAACTGCATTCGATTCATTTTCAATCTTCGCAAGTATGACCATGTGTCTACTTATCGCTCCCAACTAAAGTGGCTTCCTATTCGTCATCGCCGTAGATTGCGTGCTCTCACTACCCTTTATACCATCCTTACGTCCCCCACCTCTCCGCAGTATTTAGCCCCCTATTTTCAACTTTTGTGCACTAACCATGAACTAAACCTCCGTTCTGCTAACAACCTTCTTCTTACGGTCCCTTCTCACAACTCCAATTTTCTTCACTCTTCTTTCACTGTCCAATCTATCCTTCTTTGGAATGCCCTCCCTCTTGAAATCAGGATGGCCAAGACTAGGTATACATTCAAGACTAAGGTGAAGGAACTTTTATTGGCTGAGTCGGCAATTGTATCATAAAACATATAAATTTCAAATTAATTTAATATATTTATGTATATTTATTTATCTATATGTATATATATATATTTATATATAATATTATGTACTAGTCATGTATATTTGTATGTAGGTTTATAATTTGGATATATATATTTGTGTATAATTTGTAATTATGTGTTATTTGTTAAGTATCTATATAAAATATGTTTATTTGTTTGCATGTATTAATCTAAAAATTTATGTAATTTTGTTAGTTTAAATTCTTTTTCTTTAGTCATACATTACACCTACTTCATTTCTCTCTGCACCACTTTAAGGTAGACTGGGAGAAAATGCCTATGGCATTAAGTTCGCCTGTATACATTGTGTATGTATATGAAGTTTAAAATAAATAAATAAATTATTTTATTGAAACTTTTAGCTTTGCCTTTGTATAATTCAGTTTCCCGTCTAGGGATGAATTTAAACAGAGTAGCTTAATATTTCCATACAGTCCGAGTCTATTCTGTAGAAAATTTTGACAAATAGTTGAGAAGTTAAGTCGTAAAAGCGTAAGAAATAGAAATAAGGCAAATTTGCTATTAGCGTACGATGAAACATTTTAAAACTCTCGCGGTATTATTTCGTTTTAGAGTTAGCTCGCCTACACTGAGTAGGTCTGTAACACTCTCACACACTAAAACGAACGAAGTGTCCTAAAATTAGCGGCGCTGTCACGCGAATCCACCATTGTTTAGTATGGTATACGCACCAATACTATACACAAGTTATGTCATTTCCAACCAATTTGACCCGGGTTTGATATGGAGAAAAATATCTTTTTAAACAAGCTAGGCACAATTTTACGTAGAATCCCTTCCCTTATAATAATAATTAAAAGAAGCTTCACTTCCATCTCACAAAAACTGATCCTCTACCTTTAAGTTATTTATACAGTCGACTTTTGTATCAGGATTATTCTTCTCATTTTAATATTTAAATAGTTTCAACTTTATCCCACAAAGGCAAGATTGAGGACAAGTATAGATTGTTATTATTAATTTAACTGGGAAATCTGTCAAGACGGAAACAGCGTCATTAGCTGGCACCGTAGACAGTTTTAAGTCCGCTCCGTTTGAGTTAAAGAACAGTGGCTGGATTTACGTATTTCCGGTCGACCATCCCAGCGAGAAGTTTGTGACACACGGGTGGTGAAATTGAGGCTACTTGTTGGCTTTTCGTAAAGAAAAGAGAGTGACGATGTAAGGCAATACATAAAAAGTCATAAGTTTATAAGATACACTAGTGAATAGAGATATTCATGGATGAAACACAACAATAAATTATTTCACAAGGACACTGACACATATATAATGTTTCAGTGTCCTTGTGAAATATTTTTAAATATCTTTTCGATTGAAACGATCCCTCATAGTGGTTAATTTTACTGAATGAAACAATCCCGAATGATTCAACAAGTAAGTTACAGTCAGGAATCTAACTTGGCCATATTGGCTGATCGGAATAGAATTTCTGTTATGGTAATATATACACCGACAATTCCATGAAACCATTATCATATCGTATGGGACAATTAACTGTATAGCTACATAGAATCACTATGGAACCTGTCATTGCAAAGTTGAAAGAGATGAATAATCTCTGTTTTCGGTTCTTGACGGAAAGGACACAAGTCCTTTCCGTCAAGAACCGAAAACGAACCTTAACTCACTTAAACAGCAATAACTTGTTATTCTCGTTAGGCTTAGCTCGAACATAATTATGAGTGTTACAGCAAGAAGGATATACACTGCCAACAAAATGTTCGCCATCAAAATGCTAGCTACTATAATGAACGATAACTCAAACATTAAAGACGTTTTTCTTTGTGTTTCCACCGCTCAGCGCACATACATTTTCCTTAAAATCTTCTCGACTTGTGTATCCAGGTCTCCGTTATATAGTCACGGCTTAATCACTGCCATTATACCTGAGCTTTCAATCTTTCTTAATCTTCTTTATATATAAAATCCTTGCGTTACTGACTGACTGACAGACACGCTACAGCCGAAACTACTGGTCGCAAGAAGATGAAATCGGGTGCACTAAGAAGGGACTTTCCGAAATTCCCACGGGATCGGCCAAAAGGGGTAAATTAAAAAAAATACAGGTGTAGCTGCTGCCTTCCTCTAGTTTCTTATTAAAAGGACTTCGAGGAACGGTTGGTTTATATAGGATTTATTATTGTTTGATAGCAAATCGGAGAATATTCGCACAAACAAGGTACCTGTACTATACTAATTTTTTATTAAAGAGAAAAAATATTTGTTAAGAGAAGCTAGCAGTGTTAGAAGTTTCGAATATTAGCAACAGACTATGTCTACTGAGCCAAGGCTAGAATGATGACGATGAATATATTATGAGTCACAAATATAGGTACATGGGATCTTATATTGATACATAGAAGTTTAAGAATCACTACATTAAGTTTAAAAAAATTATATTCATAATCACAATATATTTGACGCCTCTGTGGTCCTGCGGTAGTGTAAGCGACTGCGGATCATGAGTTCCCGGGTTCGATTCCCGGGTCGTTCCCTGTTAGAAATTATCCAATAGATTTTCAGAGTCAGGGAGTTGGCGGTGCCACACCCCCGTGTTGTTGTTGTTGCCAGTTGGCAACACACAACACACATCATCACCATCGTCTTGGCGTCAGATCCAATACTTTCAACTTTGAGCCTATGGGCTGCTTACTAGTTTCACCAGATTTAACCGAATATTAGCTTACCAATGCTGTACGCAACACTACACGCTCTTTAACACTACCCAGTCGAACAATTCAATTAAACAAATCGTATATATCACTGGAATAATCATCATCAGCCCTTTAAATTTTCCCACTGCTGGGCACGGGCCTCTTCTCACTATGAGAAGGATAAGGCCTTAGTCCACCACGCTGGCCAAAAGCGGGTTGGCAGACTTCACAATTCACATGTCTTTTGAGAACATTATGGAGTATTCTCAGACATGCAGGTTTCCTCACGATGTTTTCCTTCACCGATAAGCAAGCGACAATTAACACTTTAATACGCATTTAACTTCGATAAATCATTGATGGGTGCCATGGATTTGAACCCGAGGCCCTCTGCGTAGTAGTCTGTCGGTGTCTCCACTCAGCTATCGCTGCTTCAGGCATAAGGATAATGATAAATCGCTGAAAGTCGCAAATCAATAGAATATCTTCAGGGCACTTCAAGATAAAATCTTCTCAAAACAAACTCTTCCATGAACAGAAAGAGATAATACATACGTACAATATTGATACACACTTGAATTGCTAACAAAGTTCGTGCACTCGCGTGATCCGGTCGCGTCATACATACCTGTATACCGGTGTATACCGATATGTACCGGTATAAGTTTCTCGCAAAAAAATGCAGCTGCAACGGTTAAGGAAACGAATGCGAATACAGAGAACCGTGAGCTATGAATACGTAGATGACGTATTTCGCTTATAAATAGAGTATGCATGTGGTTTTCGATGACAGTACTTCTTAAGGTTACGCATACTTTTTCTGAAGACTGAAGAACTGGCTGACTGATACTTGAGTTGTTTTGTTTGGATAAAGAAAATGTTCTACTTTATAAGTAGAATAAGTTGCCCTGTAGTTTTCATCTATTTCCCGTGACACAAAACCTACTCTATTATTCTAAGGTAGCTAGGTATGCGAGTGCTGAAATTCTTCCCTAACTTACTACTATACATATAAAGTAACATTTGAGGTTTGAGGACATGAATCAATCAAGATAAATAGATGTATAGGTATGAATCCGTCTTTTTACGTGTTAGCTCTCAAAATGTGTTCCATAATCATTATGATATTACTCTTTTTAAGAAAAAGTACTCGATTGAAGGATGCCAAGCCTAAACACCGAGCAAGCACCTCACACAGTAATACCAACGAAAGTGTCGGATTATAAACATGACAATACTTCTTGCGATTGACCCTTCTAATCTAACCACCCATGAAATAAACTATAGCTTTAAGGTTCCATAAAGCTGTACACAAATGCACTAAATCTGCCTCTTAAAATATTAATACGCATTCTTGGTGCTATTTTTACCAGTTATTGTCAAATAGTAAACACGTCCTTAACTAGTAGAAAATATAACCAAACATAAGTTTCGTAAATACTACACGTATTTATTGTTTACTTAGTGTAAACATTTTCACGTCACAACATTTTAAACTCACAGTAATTATACCTCCCACTTATAGTAACTTCAATCAGTTTTGGCATCTCTGGCATCTTTTTATCATTGTGTTATTTATGGATGAATTGTCATGTTATTGATAGTAATCTGCAGCGGCATATATTCAGATCAGTGAACGAAGCCAGGTTGGCCGTTGCAGGTATAACCAAGCAAAATGGGGTATAATCAACCCGGCCCATACACAGTGCGACTGTGTGGTGCCAGAACAGGCCATGAGTGATCTGCTGGAGTGTCCCAAATGTCCGCACAGATGTTCGGAGGCTGACTTCACTAAACCACTGGCAATGCAGTTGCTGCGGCGACACACTCGGCTAGTGCCATTTGATCTATGTACCATCGACTTAATAAGAAGAAAAATAATATATAAATGTATATAATAATAATATTAAAATATTCCAAAATAGATGCCTACTCTATAAAATCTCCGTGCAACTTTCGTACGTCGTACATCGCAAGGCTCGCGCTCGCATTATATTCGCATAGAACTTTTAACAATCTCGCTAGCAACAAATAATGTTCACGAAACGTAGTGACTTTGCAGTTAGTTTGCTGCTTACCTCGACAGTGAAGTTTTGCTGAGTGGGAAAAATATTCAATTTGAATTATTGTGAGTTAACTGTAAGTCATCTGGATGAACTTTGAGATCCTCGTACAGAAGTTTAAGAAGATTTTTTTTATAGACTCTCCCTCTTATCCCCGAAGGGGTAGGCAGAGCTGCGGCACCTAAATTTTGCAATGTCCCACGTACCTCGTGGTTCTTTTCACTTTCTTCAATGTCAGTCTGAACACGTATAAAGTGAGGTGTTCCGTTTATTTATTTTATCTATCTTGAGGTATTTTTTTATTTAGAATTTGTCTTTTGTAAAAATCCTGATAAAAGCCTAAGTTATACAAATTAAATTATATAAGTATGTTCGATACCCAGTGTCAATTAAAACAAGTTTGACTATTACTCGTAAAATAATCTATACCAATAAATAAAATTGGAGTGCTGTTTGTAATATTAAAATAACCGTTTTTTACTAAATGCACATGGATGTATACTATATGTATATATATAATTTTTGTCTGTCTGTTTGTTCTCGCTAATCTCTGGAACAGATGGACCGATTTTGACGGGACTTTCAATGGCGGATAGCTGATTTACCAAGGAGTAACTTAGGCTGTAATAACTGGATACGCGAAATAGTTCCCTCAGGACGCGGGTGAAACCGCGGGAAACAGCTAGTCAGTTATATAAGAACTATCATATAAGAGCTATTTCTAAAAAAATATCTTCCATCTTTTATGTGCTGATGATTGTGTAAGCGATGAATATATAAGCGAGCCAAGCCATTTTATGTGTTGACTGATTTACTATAGTATTAGTGGAGTTTAATTACAGATTGATATAGTACACCTATCAGAATGAAGAAATACCAAAATCGACAATGGAAATTATACTTTTTAGTTTTCGCGGATGGATAGTGGCACAATTATATGGCTTATTAATATCTTACTACAGCAATATAGTAAAGGAACATTGAATACATAAATGATACATCAGCTTCTAACCGTATGTATTTTTACATATAACCTTTAACTTTAAAACTGCATGCCCTCTCTGAAAATTTCCTGGCAAAACATTACACTTACATTTTTTTTTTCTTTTTTACCGTTTCTTTTTATGCTTCTTTCTTTTATTTGCTTTCTACCTGGGACTATACTTTCCTCCTGTTTCTTTATTTTTCCCTTTGTAATTTGACTCACGATGTTTCTATTTATTGTAAGTACTTAACTGGCAGGTGCACTTTGTGGAACTGTATTTATTTTTTTGTTTGTGCAAGACTATTTTAAACTTATTGTATTTATTCATATTATTATATATTATTTTATTTTATTATATTTCATATACTTATAAATATATTTATTTATTATGTTGTATTCAGATTGCGATAGTGACAGTGATGATTACTTTTCATTGAGCTCTGACAACGAAAGTTTTGTTAGCGTTCCTTCTTTGGCAGACAACCTGCAATCTTTGTTTTCTGATGTTCCGAGTAACTTTAATGTGATCCATATCAATGCTCAGAGTATTCCCGCCCATTTCCCTGATATGCTGGCTAATTTTGACTGTAAGAACCTCCATGCTATACTGGTTTCCGAATCATGGCTTAAGCCATGTCTTCCTTCTGCTTCTTATTCTCTGCCTGGCTTCCAACTCATTAGAAATGACCGGACTGGTAGTGGTGGAGGTGGTGTTGCTATATATTTACGCTCGTATTTTACCTACTCTGTGGTAAATGTGTCTTCACAACCGCCTCCGTCCAATGCTGGTCAACATCTCTTCCTGGAAGTCCAGCTGCACCACACCAAAATCCTTCTTGGTGTTTATTACTGCCCTTCTTTGTGTATTGATTTCTTTTCCTCCTTCGAAAATCTTTTACTCACTCTAACTCCCTCTTACAGTCAAACTATAATCATGGGTGACTTTAACACCTGTCTCCTTAAGAACGACTCTCGCTCTTTATCTCTATATTCTATTGCTGTCTCTAGTAATCTACATATTCTTCCCTTGAATGCTACTCATCATTTCCCTAATTCTGCTCCCTCACTTTTAGACCTCATCTTCGTCTCATCGCTTGTTCATGTCGCTAAGCACGGCCAATGTGATGCTGATGCATTCTCTTATCATCATCTTATCTATCTATCTTACAAATTCCGTCCTCCGAAGGCAAAGTCAAGAACTCTCTTGCTACGCAAATTTAGTGGTATGGATACTGAACGTTTGTGTGACGATGTTAAAGCAATCAATTGGCAACCATTACTTGACTCTGACTCTATTGACAGCAAAATTAAAATATTTGAAAGAAAACTTATTGAATTGTATGATGTTCACGCACCTATTCGCACTATAAAGTTGAAACATGCACCATCGCCTTGGCTTACCAAAGAAATAAGCATACTTATTCTGAAGAAAGCTGCTGCAAAATCCAAATATAAATCCAAGCCTTCTGAAACAAATAAAGAAAAGTATACGAAGCTTAGAAATCTCTGCAATAGGGTGTGTAGGGATGCACAACGCCAGCATATTCATAGTTCTGTCCAAAATGGTGACCCTGCGAAAGTATGGAAATTTCTTAGATCGATAGGAGTTGGAAAGCAAATTCAGAACAAGAACTCTTTCGACATTGATATTAATTTGCTCAATCAGCATTTCTCTGCTTCGTCCGATTTTAATAGGACAACAAAAATGAATACCTTAAATTATCTTTCATCGCTTTCAACTCCTGCTTATACTCCTTTTGTCTTTAGTCAGTTCACTGAATGTGATGTTAAGAAGAGCATCTTATCAATAACATCTAACGCAATTGGCAGTGATCGTATCACCCGTAATATGATTCTCCCTATCCTCGATCAGATTCTACCTATTGTTTCCCATATATTTAACCATTCTATTTCTAGTAGCGTATTTCCAACAGCTTGGAAAGAGGCTCATGTAGTTCCCTTGCCTAAAAAATCCACGCCTGTTTCCTTCTCAGACTATCGACCCATATCTATATTACCTTTCCTTTCCAAAGTCCTTGAACGTCTCATCCATAACCAACTTAACTCCTTCCTTTCTAAAAACAGTATCCTCAATCCCTTTCAATCTGGTTTCCGCTCGGGTCATAGTACCACTACTGCCCTTGTCAGCATTACGGACGATATTAGGTCAGGAATGGAGGATGGTAAGCTAACTGTTCTCTGTTTGCTAGACTTTAGCAATGCATTGAATACTGTTGACTTTGACATTCTCCTTGCCATTTTAAGCTCTCTTAACATATCTCCATCAGTGATCGACTGGTTTCGTAGTTACTTGTTTGGTCGCCGGCAGCGCATCCATCTGGATGATACTTTTTCACCATGGTGCGACAACGTTGCTGGTGTACCTCAGGGCGGCGTTTTATCTCCATTACTCTTCTCAATTTTTATAAATTCTATATCTAATTGTATATCTTCTTCCTTCCACCTATATGCAGATGATTTGCAAATTTACTCTCAAGCGAAGGTTGAAAACTTGCCGTCAGCAATCTCCATTATTAATAAGGACTTGGCTGATATATCACAATGGACCAATAGATATGGACTTAAGATAAATCCTACTAAAACCCAGGCTACTATTATCGGCAGTTCTAGAATGATGACGAAAGTTCAATGGTCAATGCTTCCCCAGGTGTCTTTTGGTGGTTTTGTTATTCCTATCAGTAATGATGTGAAGAATCTGGGGATATACATTGACAAAACGCTGTCTTGGTCCGTTCACTTGCAAAATGTTAGTCGACGACTCTACGCTGCCTCAGTTTCATTGAGAAGATTGCGCAACTTCCTGCCGATATCCACTAAAATTGCACTGGTGCAATCTATCCTCCTACCCATTCTTGACTATGCCGATGCCAGCTATCTAGATCTCAATGAGGACCAGCTAGATAAACTTGAGCGACTTCAAAACTTCTGCATAAGATTCATATACGGTTTACGTAAATATGATCACGTCACTAAATTTCGCAACAAGCTCAAGTGGCTACCAATCCGCCTTCGACGGAATACTCACATTCTTTGTCTTCTTTTTAATATTCTTTTGAATCCTTCCTTTCCCTTGTATCTCAAAAATCGATTTGAATATTTACATAATACACATTCTAAGTGCTTACGATCATCAGAAAATCTAAAAGTGAAAGTCCCTACTTATTCAACGATTTTCTTTGAAAAATCTTTCACTATGCAAGCTGTACGCTTATGGAATGCGTTGCCCGAAAGTATCAGACGAGCTAAATCCTTAAATATGTTTAAAAATCTTGTCACTAAGCATTATATGGCAGATTCTTCATGACTGTTATACACACATACACATAGTTTAGTTTATGTATTTATTCATCCATGTATTGTTTGTCTGTTTGTCTATATTAATATTATATTAATAAATATTTTATTTATTAATATATATATATATAATGATATATATATATTTATTTTATTATTATTTATTTAATTATAATGTATGATTTTTATTTATGTATGTATTTATAAGTTAAGTTTTCACATAACTTTATTTTCTATCTCTTTTTCACAAGGTACACCATTACCCACTATTTTACTTTATATTCTAATAATTTATTCCGAACTAGGTTGTCTGGAAGAAATTGCAATGTGCGATAAGACCGCCCTTGTACCACTAGTGTTAAGTTTTCAATGTAATTTATTGTAATTTTGTCTATTTACCTACTGTGTTTTATCTATCTATCTAAACGATACCATGCAAAGTATTGCGGTTAAATAAATACCTTACACCAACCATAAAATCAATTAATCCTGTCGTTACACGCCTGTATTACGTACGTGTACGTGTATACTATAAAACATAGCTGAGGCATACTTTAACATACCTCCATGCGTCAGTAATGAAGTAAATACACTACGTAGGCAGATAATATTAAATTATGGTTGCAGTATAATTATTTTTTTATAGACCCTGTATCCCCGAAGGGAAAGGTAGGCAGAGGTGTAATATTACACCCACATTTTGCCATGAATTTTTAGGTCCCACGTAATAGGGGGCGAGCATATTGCCGTACCGGGCACATTACCAGACTCCGTGCTGTTACTGAGAATTTCCTAACGGAAAAACCCAATAACACTTTGCCCGACCCGGGAATCGAACGCGAGACCTCCCAATCCCACGCGCACATTTATGCCGCGAGACCAACGAGGCAGTCAGTATAAAATGAACTTAGTAAACAGAGGTAGACGATGCAGTCCGCTTAATTTAAATAATCTTTTCGCCATCGGATAAAAGGGGGATTTTCTAAAGCGCTACATAGTACATAAGTTAAATAAATTCTCTTCGACTATAAACAGAGCACCGAACGAAAATAATAACAGGGAGTATTTCACGTCGCAACGATACAGAATTCTACGAAAATTCTTTGCGAAAATAGAGAAAAAAGCTAGACTTTACAGAAGGCTATTAACTGTCTTGAAAAAAACGAACGCTGGCAACACCCGCTTAGTGGCTAGTAGAGGAACAAGAAAAAAATCGTTTACCCATCCCATAACAGAGTTAATGATTACTCTCACCCACTGGTGCGCTGTGTGGTACAAGATGAAAAATTCGTGCGCTTTCACTTCGAAGGCAATTATAATCCGCTCGCTTATACTTAATAAAGATTAATGGCTCACTACACATTTTGGGAAACTGTAAGTGTAGTGAGCAGTTGAACTAAATGCATAATTTTGGTGTAATGATCTTGCCATTTTATTCAGCGTATAGTTACGTGTTTTCTGGCAACCCCATTATTACTTAAAATGATTGCGGGCTCGTACTTTATATCATATAACATTTAACCAGCAGTTACCAAATTGAAATGTAAAATATATCATTCATACAAACGCAGAACAAAATTAACGATTATTAATAGTCGGTTTTTTCTGTCACGAAATTCTCAGTAGCAGCACGGAGTCTGGAAATGTGCCCGGTACGGCAATAGGCTCGCCCCTTATTACGTGGGACTAAAGTATATCTGGCGAAAAGTGGGTGTAGAAATACACCTCTGCCTACCTCTTCGGGGTTATAGGCGTGAGACTATGTATGTATGTATGTAATAGTCGGTTCTTCACTATGCTCAACAGTGTGTAGACGTCATTACTGTAGTGTGTCGAAGCACCGACATTGCGAACTTAAATAAAGACCAAGTGAGTGTAGGGTGCCGAAACCCGCACTTCCACTAGACGGCGCTGAGCTCTCATCAGTCTCTCCACGACCACGCTTGGTGCAAGACGAGCGAAACGTCAGAAACAAATAGGTATTTATACCTCAAATAAGTTAATTGTACGCGATTAAGACCCGCTAATTTATTTTGTATGGTGTATACAAATTGCGAAAGTTTAAAATCGATTATATATATATAAATTGCTCGAGTTGGATTTTGAGAGATATACAGTGTCTTTATTCTGTGTGGCAGCGGATCAAGAATACAAAATTTCACCACCGCATCCATGGGTGTTGTAAGAGGCGACACGCTAAGGAAAATACACGGATGCGAAATACAAATTTAATAAGGAAAGTCCTTTTTTATTTCGATTTTATAAACGAGGACCATAAACGACTGACAAAACATTCGTAATAAGTTTTATTTACATAAGGTTAAGATTTAACTTCAAACTTCAATCTAATAAATATGCTGTATTTAATAAATTTTCTGTAATAACATGATAAAAGATTTACAAATAATATCATGAGTTCATTTTATGCCTAAGCAAATTTATTTCTTTTAAAAATATTTAATTATAACAATATTTTTATTATAATTATGTATATCTGGTTAAAATATATTAAGCCTAAACCTAGACGTGACGTGAATAAAAAATACACATAAACATAAATAATATTATATACCAAAGAAAACAATTCCGTTACTCGTAGAAGCCATTAACTTTCGAAATTAAAAATTTCCTTTATGCTCCCCTGAAATGCAACAGATATTTGAATAAATAGAGCCGCTCTAGCATTTAATAACGCGACTTCAAGTCACGTGAAGAGCCGACAGTAAAACGGCAGTAAAAGAGCATAGGATACGAGCCTCTATACTTCACAGTGGTAGGTCTGATCTCTTCCTAATGCTATGTAGAGCTATTATTTTACAGTTGCGCATTTTATTTTGCTAGGTTGATGATCAAGGAATTATTTGATATAAATTTAAAGAAAATAATAACTTGTTTTTGAACAACATATGTATAGTAGGTTCGTGGTGTATACATCATTGTAATCGCTTGCCCCATGCCTCAGAGAGCACGTTAAGTTGTTTCTCAGCTGTCATGAAAATCTTTGACAGTCGTTACCGGGCGTCAGTACCTATGAATAATCTGGCACTAGTCTATAGTCTATATCATGGAATATATCTATCCCTTTTAGTTGCTGAGTTCAATTAGGCAGTCAGATGATGTAGTAGGTTCATGGAGATGAGACAGGCTTAAAGTTTATTTTATTTACTTTTGTTAATTATTCCTCTACACGTATAGGTCTGGATTCTTTTAGTTTCTATTTTTAGGTAAGTATATCGGCAAAATTCACAAAGTCCGAGCCGACATTACAAAATGTTGTTATACGTATTTTTTATCTATTTAATCATCATAATTATACTATAATCACCTGGTTACTAGAAAAACGGTTTTACATTTAAATGCTTTATAAGAAAGAAACAGATTATAACTTTAGTGTCATATTCTGTAGGTTTACGCATTAAACATTTAAAGCGACATTAAAGCAAGCTGTATGAACTTAATGGAGTAAAACACTTACAGTATTTATAGTTTAACAACATTACATGAAATAATATCCATCAATATTATTTTTTTGGAATCTAGACAAATAAGTGATTGTGATCTAAGATAAATGTTCAAACTCTCGAACTGACCTAGGTAAACATTACAAATCCATTTTTAAACCATATTTAATTATTTAATACACTTCTTTGCTATATTATTCTATAATTTAAACATACTATGGCCCACAATGGATTCAATCTTAAATACTCGTATACTGTTTTTATTAAAATTTTCTGCAAAAATAATAGAATCGAGAATAGCGACATCTGTCTAAATTCTCCAAATTAAATTATCCAAATTTCTTTAACGGGTTTTAATGCTTTAGCTAAATTATTTATTTAATCACCCTTTATTTTCAATTAATAACGATTAGATTAAGAAACATAACGAAACATAAACAAAAATAAATTCATTATGTTTTCGACAGCTTTGCATGAGTCATAGTGAAGAACCGACTATTACATACATACATACATAGTCTCACGCCTATAACCCCGAAGAGGTAGGCAGAGGTGTATTTCTACACCCACTTTTCGCCAGATATACTTTAGTCCCACGTAATATGGGGCGAGCCTATTGCCGTACCGGGCACATTTCCAGACTCCGTGCTGCTACTGAGAATTTCGTGACAGAAAAAACCGACTATTAATAATCGTTAATTTTGTTCTGCGTTTGTATGAATGATATATTTTACATTTCAATTTGGTAACTGCTGGTTAAATGTTATATGATATAAAGTACGAGCCCGCAATCATTTTAAGTAATAATGGGGTTGCCAGAAAACACGTAACTATACGCTGAATAAAATGGCAAGATCACACCGCTATACGTAGTAAGTTTGCGGGAATCAAACGCCGTATCCAATTAAATAGCACGACCACACAACTAAGTTAAAGTAATAAATACTCGTATACTGTTTTTATTAAAATTTTCTGCAAAAATAATAGAATCGAGAATAGCGACATCTGTCTAAATTCTCCAAATTAAATTATCCAAATTTCTTTAACGGGTTTTAATGCTTTAGCTAAATTATTTATTTAATCACCCTTTATTTTCAATTAATAACGATTAGATTAAGAAACATAACGAAACATAAACAAAAATAAATTCATTATGTTTTCGACAGCTTTGCATGAGTCATAGTGAAGAACCGACTATTACATACATACATACATAGTCTCACACCTATAACCCCGAAGAGGTAGGCAGAGGTGTATTTCTACACCCACTTTTCGCCAGATATACTTTAGTCCCACGTAATAAGGGGCGAGCCTATTGCCGTACCGGGCACATTTCCAGACTCCGTGCTGCTACTGAGAATTTCGTGACAGAAAAAACCGACTATTAATAATCGTTAATTTTGTTCTGCGTTTGTATGAATGATATATTTTACATTTCAATTTGGTAACTGCTGGTTAAATGTTATATGATATAAAGTACGAGCCCGCAATCATTTTAAGTAATAATGGGGTTGCCAGAAAACACGTAACTATACGCTGAATAAAATGGCAAGATCATTACACCAAAATTATGCATTTAGTTCAACTGCTCACTACACTTACAGTTTCCCAAAATGTGTAGTGAGCCATTAATCTTTATTAAGTATAAGCGAGCGGATTATAATTGCCTTCGAAGTGAAAGCGCACGAATTTTTCATCTTGTACCACACAGCGCACCAGTGGGTGAGAGTAATCATTAACTCTGTTATGGGATGGGTAAACGATTTTTTTCTTGTTCCTCTACTAGCCACTAAGCGGGTGTTGCCAGCGTTCGTTTTTTTCAAGACAGTTAATAGCCTTCTGTAAAGTCTAGCTTTTTCCTCTATTTTCGCAAAGAATTTTCGTAGAATTCTGTATCGTTGCGACGTGAAATACTCCCTGTTATTATTTTCGTTCGGTGCTCTGTTTATAGTCGAAGAGAATTTATTTAACTTATGTACTATGTAGCGCTTTAGAAAATCCCCCTTTTATCCGATGGCGAAAAGATTATTTAAATTAAGCGGACTGCATCGTCTACCTCTGTTTACTAAGTTCATTTTATACTGACTGCCTCGTTGGTCTCGCGGCATAAATGTGCGCGTGGGATTGGGAGGTCTCGCGTTCGATTCCCGGGTCGGGCAAAGTGTTATTGGGTTTTTCCGTTAGGAAATTCTCAGTAACAGCACGGAGTCTGGTAATGTGCCCGGTACGGCAATATGCTCGCCCCCTATTACGTGGGACCTAAAAAATCATGGCAAAATGTGGGTGTAATATTACACCTCTGCCTACCTTTCCCTTCGGGGATACAGGGTCTATAAAAAAATAATTATACTGCAACCATAATTTAATATTATCTGCCTACGTAGTGTATTTACTTCATTACTGACGCATGGAGGTATGTTAAAGTATGCCTCAGCTATGTTTTATAGTATACACGTACACGTACGTAATACAGGCGTGTAACGACAGGATTAATTGATTTTATGGTTGGTGTAAAGTATTTATTTAACCGCAATACTTTGCATGGTATCGTTTAGATAGATAGATAAAACACAGTAGGTAAATAGACAAAATTACAATAAATTACATTGAAAACTTAACACTAGTGGTACAAGGGCGGTCTTATCGCACATTGCAATTTCTTCCAGACAACCTAGTTCGGAATAAATTATTAGAATATAAAGTAAAATAGTGGGTAATGGTGTACCTTGTGAAAAAGAGATAGAAAATAAAGTTATGTGAAAACTTAACCTATAAATACATACATAAATAAAAATCATACATTATAATTAAATAAATAATAATAAAATAAATATATATATATCATTATATATATATATATATATATATATATATATATATATATAATAAATAAAATATTTATTAATATAATATTAATATAGACAAACAGACAAACAATACATGGATGAATAAATACATAAACTAAACTATGTGTATGTGTGTATAACAGTCATGAAGAATCTGCCATATAATGCTTAGTGACAAGATTTTTAAACATATTTAAGGATTTAGCTCGTCTGATACTTTCGGGCAACGCATTCCATAAGCGTACAGCTTGCATAGTGAAAGATTTTTCAAAGAAAATCGTTGAATAAGTAGGGACTTTCAGTTTTAGATTTTCTGATGATCGTAAGCACTTAGAATGTGTATTATGTAAATATTCAAATCGATTTTTGAGATACAAGGGAAAGGAAGGATTCAAAAGAATATTAAAAAGAAGACAAAGAATGTGAGTATATTACAGGCCGCCAAGAAGAACGACATTCCAATAGCGAACACCGGGCTCTGGCGAGGTGAGCACTGTTTGAATCGGAGTCAACGAGGAAACAGCTGAACAGGCGCTCGCGGCTACGTGTACGGCGGACGATAATTTTTGATAGAAGTTCTGATGTATTTTCTATTACCATTCATTATCTGTATATATAAAATCGTTGCGTTACTGACTGACTGACAGACAAGCTACAGCCTAAACTATTAGACGCAGGAAGCTGAAATTTGACATGTATGTTCCTTGGGGATCGTAGGGGTGCACTAAGAAGGGATTTCCTGAAATTCCCACGGAATCGGGCAAAACGGGTAAAATAAAATAATATGCGGGCGTAGCTGCGGGCGTCCGCTAGTTCACAATAATAACTGAAGTGATGTAAAAATGCTGTTTTACTTACCATCTCCTCGCCCGCAAATCTACGCCCGCTCACAATTTGAAGAAACAAACGATAGTAGAAGGATAAAATGGAAAGAATGCAGTAGAAATCCCTTAACCCACAGTCATATATATATATATATGTATATATATATATATATATATATATATATATATATATATATATACACGCTGATTTTTTATTGGTTTAGGAAAAAGAAACCTCATATCCGAAATAAAATCCTCTATTCATATTCCAAATCAAAATTCATATAGCACCTAAAACAAAAAAGTTATAAAAATCGGTAACTGTTGGTAATACGTAGCAACGCACGATTCTCTCGAGTTAGGTAGGTATGTTCGAGCGCCGCGCGGTCGTGACCTCGCCGCGCGCGCCACCGGGCGCCGTCAGCTGTTACCTACAGCCTACAGCGGTAGTTACTTAGTGCGGACCGATAATGATACGTAATTTACTTATAAAACACGATTTAGGTAATTACCATGCCAACAATTTTAAACACATGTTTTTTCTTTTTTTGTTCCCTTTGAAGAACCACTCCCGTACCTTAGTGCTAAATCCTGTGTTCCGAAGGACATTACAAACCTACCACTAACGGACACAGGAGTCGAAACAAGAATTTATGAATCACACATAGTTTTGTGTGAAACATCGCTTTAACCACTACGCCAACCATGAAGTGCAGTAATAAATAATTAGAACAATAAACGTATGTAACTAAATAGCTATACCTATTAAATAATTCCTTCGTACATTACTCGGACTGACGAATAAGCTGTGGGTTCATGAAATCATAATGAACTTTTAGAAGAAACACGACAAACTAAGAATTATTAGTTACGTTGTTTGCCATAGGTACCTACATTATCTTTTGAATAACTAGACAAAGATTTTAACAATGGAAAAGTTTAGTACCAACTTGCGTATTTCTAACGTATTTAAAAGAATGTAATCACTGTAGGTATTCAAAAATGAATAAATCATTTACCTTAGCTGTCTGCTGCCTACATCACAATCAATTTACACCTTTCACCCAGTTTCACTTGTTTCGTTCACCTTATCACCTATGTATTTTAACTACACTTCGAACACGTCGCTTCTTCCGTGTTATCTCCAAACACGTAATAATTAGGTACATAGGGACCATAATACTCGTCTTATTACGTAAGACGGACACAAAGTGATGGGATAAAACGTGACATACAACTATCTCGCTGACCTAATTTCTTAAGACTGAAGTTCAAGGCTACGGACTACTGGCCCATGCCAAATGAACCCGAACACAGTCGAACGTGATTGGATACGAGTGATGCATTGCGCCCGCGTCAAGCCACCGCTATTGGCTGGCCCTGTGTTGAAATGCAGACGGGGCCTCTCATGCAAGCGAGGCGCGCGCGCAGGATTGGGGGGGGGGGGGTCGAAGACGCCGCAGTTGAATGACCAATGCCTAGTACCTATGTGTGTATATGACACGATCGAACGGATTTCGTTAGCGCGTGGCAATGGTGATACTTCGTGCTCTCGAACTATTACATTATTTATTTTCTCAATATTTAATATTTTTTTAGCTTATATTTCAAATATTATTAGCTGGTTAGGTTCTGTTAACGATAAGTAATAAGATGGCTTTCGCTCCAAAACCAATTAAAAATCAGCGTGTGTATATATATATATATATATATATATTAAGAAGATAGTTTAAAGTATTCAGTTTCCTTATAAATGATTCCGCTATAGTTACATAATCACATAACAGTTCAACAAATCTACATTACTCAAAATAACGAGAAAATTTATTTCGTAATAGAGCGTTAAGCTACCACAATCTTCAATTACCCTAAGTTTCTCATTAACATACATACATACAAATATCTAGCGACAAAGGTCCTTGTTTACGTTTAAAACCTCTTAGTGCCGGTTTAATAGATAAACACAGGTGGTTGTAGGTTAGGAGATAGTTTTGTAGTTAGGGTTCATTTTCACATGATGAAATATATCTAGACTCAATTATTTCTTCTCACCCTTTTACTATATTTATATAATATACAAATAAATATGCCGTGTGGTTGACGGCAGAGAATACAAGTGTCACCACCCCCTATCTTCCCGTGGGTGTCGTAAGAGGCGACTAAGGGATAACACGATGCAAATACCATCTTTGCGTAGAGACGGAAAACTCGACATCAAACCCTATAAGACTGCCTCGTTGGTCTCGCGGCATAAATGTGCGCGTGGGATCGGGAGGTCCTGGGTTCGATTCCTGGGTGGGCAGTGTTATTGAGTCTGGAAATGTGCCCGGTACGGCAATAGGCTCGCCCCTTATTACGTGGGACTAAAGTATATCTGGCGAAAAGTGGGTGTAGAAATACACCTCTGCCTACCCCTTCGGGGATAAAAGGCGTGACGATATCTATGTATGTATGTACAAATAAATAACATTTAAGAGCATATTTAGGTAATTTCAACATAGTAAAGTAATTTTAACGCCTTGTGTAAATAAAATATGAGTGTCCGAAACTCACGTATTTCCATGAAAAAAATTGGTCTCCTTTTTATTGCGACGTTTAGAAATCTGGTAAGACTTGGTCTTCAAAAATGGTTAACTGTTCATGTAACATTAATGTGATCCATCAAATCTTGTAACGTATGTAGTGGATTCGTGGTTCTGCTCGCGCGCTGCCACACTTCAACTATTTAGAAGTTTTTATGCTATAGTGCAATTTCGTTAAACTGTGATTTCGCGCATTTATCAGCCCTCCTAAAACAGGCCGGGATCACCCTCGCTAAAGATCACCTTCGCTAAAACAGGCCGGGATCTCGCGAGTACGAGATTTCACTCACTAATTGAGGTAGCCGTATATAATTTAATTGTATAATTTTGTGCTATCTCTAAATAATTTAATTAGTTTTTTTTGTGAAAACTAATAATTCACTTAATAATGCTCAAAAACTAAAGTTGAAGGTGTAGGAAAAAAGGCTGCTACTCTTAAATGGAACTGGGCGGGCCATATCAGCCGTTTGCATGAGTATCGTTGGGCGAAAATCTCGACAATGTGTGTAACAGAAAATGGACGTCTTCTCCGAAGTCGGCACTTAAAACGGTGGCGAAAAGACCTAGACGCCTACCATAAGAGTTGGCTTGAGATTGCAGGCGACAAAAGAGCTTGGAAAGATTTGGGGGAGGCCTTTGCCCAGCAGTTGGACAGAACAGGCTAAAGTAAAAACAAAATAATTCACCTAGATATCTACGTGGATTTTTAGTTATACCTAACAATTATAGTAGAATAAATATTTTGAAAATATAATAGTTTCCTCGACGTAGAAATATAATTATGCTTAGTTTTCTATAATAATATTTAATTAGTAAAAATGTTTCCTCATTTCAAAAAGCATAAATTCTCATATCTAGCGACAAAGGGCGTTGTTTAGGGCCTCGTAGTGCCACTATAAATCTTGGAGACATTAACTGCAGGCACTTAATTAGGTGAATCCGGACACTGCAAGTGGTCACATAATATTGTCATAGAGTAGGATATTATAAGTAAATATGGCGGTAGGCAAGAAAAGTTATTGTTAGATTGTTATATTTTTACAACTATAATTACTTTGTGACACTATAATTAGAAAAATGCTGGATGGATAGTGTTGTAGTGATTGTATGCGGTCTCCTTGCCGCATTACCCTGCCTTTAGTGTTTCGTTTGATCCACATACCTACTGGGCAATACTTTCTATGACCACATTTATTCTGTCTGGTTATTATTAATATCCTTTAGTTTAAAATTTGTGAAGTACTTTGTGATACAGGATTTAGTTCTAGTTCAGGCATTTCATAAACAAATGTGGTTGGTTAATGTTAAGATTTATTTGACTTGTGAGGTTTTATGATTATTAGACATGTGAGTATGAAGACCATCGCCTTAAATTCTGAGTACACCATTAATAAAACACAGGTGGAAAAATTTAAGTTAAAATAGACATACTGTATTCTATATACACAAATAAAAATCTTGAATGTAACACACACTAAGAAGAATTACTGCCGGTAAGACTAGCTCGATGAAGATTTTATTTTCTGTTACCTTACACAAAGTTTAATTTTATATGTGTTTGAAATTAAATTTTAAACAGGTAAAACCTTGACTAAACTTATGATAATCGGTTACAAACTTTCACGATTTATACATATCACATAAAATAATTTTGCGGGTCTTAATCGCGTAAGTAAACTTAACTTATTTCAGGTATAAATACCTATTTGTTTCCGACGTTTTGCTCGTCTTGCACCGAGCGTGGTCGCGGAGATACTGATCACACTTGGTCTTTATTTAAGTTTGAAAATGTGTCGGAGTACCAACATTGCGAACTTAAATAAATACCAAGTGAGGGTAGGTGCCGAAACCCGCACTTCCACAAGACGTCGCTGACCTCTTATCAGTATCTCAAGACGAGCGACGAACGTTGGAAACAAATAGGTATTTATACCTGAAATAAGTTAAGTTAACGCGATTAAGACCCTTTAAATTATTTTGTATGATGTAAAATTATGATTAAAGAACCCAAACTTTTGTAGGCAGAAAAGCAATGTAACCAGCTTAATTATAATCTATGAATCCTGTTGAAATCCTCAGAGGCTAGCTCACGGCAGTAATTTTGCACTAAGTAGGTGTCTAAAGGCCCAGATTAGTCAACGCCATTGTTATGTTAATATATTATTTATTACAGGACCAGCAAAGGATGTGCTGTATTTGCATGATAATAATTTAATGTTATGTCACTGTGATGTTAGGTAATAAAATATTAATCTAGACAAACATTACAGTTACGTTCAGAGACGTTATTGTCACTGAAAACACAAACAAATACTCTTCATCAAAATACACATAGGTACGTACAATCAACGATATAAGGGACTAGACATTTCATAGATTAACATTTCTTGTTTATTTATTAATATGAGAAATAAAGAAAAATACAATATTTTGTTTTATGATAACAACAATAGACTGCCTCGCGAAATTGGTTATCGGTGAATTCAAATCCACTCTGTGCATCACTGATTTCTCGGAGTAATGTCCATAATTATTATAAGATAATTAAATTTCACTGGTCTGAAATATAAAGACCCTCTGGTCTAAAATAAAGAATATGGTTGTCCCCTCACTTAAACCGTCTTGGCGGTCGCTCTAGAGAAAGGCTATTATTCTGCCTATCTAAATAGCCCCGGGCTAAATCAGCTGTCTTAAATGTGACCGAATCAACACTACTATGACAATTTTGTAACTATATCAACTTATGTCGGCAATTGTACTGACATGTGGCAACTGAAAGTAAACAAGCAAATTCGTATTTGAGTTGAACTCAGTTGGGTAGTAAATTAGTTAATACCTTAGTATGGATACCTGGATTTCATATCTAACAATCGTCTGAGTGTTTGTCTCTTTGTTTGCTACTCCGTCTAGATACCGGTAATTGCTCTCTATTATGCAAGCTTAAAATCTGAATGCAAATACCTTAAATGTAATTTGCTAGGTGTAGCTTCTTAGAATTGGGAGTTTCAGTTTAAGATGTGAAGTGCTTTGTACTAGCAAATCTGTTTCAAGTGCAGACAGATGCAAGTAAAATTTACCGTTTCCAATTTATATGGATACGATGTCTAAAATATGACTAACATAAAAAATCGAATGGTAAATCTAAATTTATTTGACAGGCTTCATATTAAAAATAAACCTGTGTTACGGAAGTACGTTTTCATTTATTTTAATTCGTTGTTATCTACAGCATCAATATCCCCTCGCATACCCCGCTCCAAAATGCATTTTCTCCGGTAGTGTCTAGCCATTTTGAAGAAGTAATGTTTATAAGATCCTAGGTTATAAAACTTTAAATTTCAGGCGTTTGGTTTAATTATATGACGTAAATTTTAAACCGTATACAGTTCAGAAGTTACTCTATATGGGAATTATATTAAAATAGCTAACCTTTAACCTTTTCGTGTCGAAAAATATTTATAAATGCAGGTCACTTTGTGATTGATTTTGTGATAGAAGATGAACGATTGAGAAAGAATGTGTTGGATACAAGAGCATATCGAGGGATCGGCATCCACACAGACCACTTCTTGGTGATGAGCCGGATAAGTGGGCTCTTTAAAGGATGGCGACACCGAAAGCATAATGAAAATAGGGTCTTGGAAAGAATTAAGGTAGAAAATCTACAAGAGAAAGATGTGAAAGATAAGTATAAACGAAGATTGATAGCAAAATTTGAGAGGTTCGATTGCATAAATGATATGGAAGAATTATGGCAGGCCTTTAAAGAAGAGGTAGTATGTGTAGCGTCTGAAGTATGTGGTGTGATCAACAGAAGGAAAATACGAAAGGTTAAGAATACATGGTGGGACAAGGATGTACAATCAGCATTGTCAGAGAAGAAGAAAGCTTGGTCAGATTGGTTGGCTGCCAGAGCAAATGAAAGAATGGGAAAAGCAACGAGTGTAGACATAGAAGAAGCAAGAAAGGTGTTTGTTAGGTCAAAAAGAATAGTGAAAGAAATGGTTAAAAGGAAAAAAGAGGAAAAGAAAGATGAGTTTGAGAGCAGATTATCTGATGATTTCCAGAGGAACATTAAATTTTTCTGGAAATCCGTTCGTGCAGTTCGAGGAAAAACTCAATCCTCAGAACACACATCCATCAGAGACGAGAATGGAACGATAGTAAATGATGAATCGTGCGTGCTGAAGAGATGGAAAGAGTATTTTGAAAGTTTATTTGAAAGATCGGCGATAGAGACACCGATAGCTGAAATGAATGGTAACGATAGCAATGATGAAAGCGTTATTGGCGTGGATGAGATCGTGAAGGCACTGGGAAGTATGAAAGTAGGTAAGGCTGCAGGATATGATAGGATTACAGTCGAAATTCTGAAGGCTGGACAGGGCATCATAGTTGGTCAGTTGCAGCGGTTATATAACTTGTGCTGGAGCACCGGCCGAGTACCTAATGACTGGGCCACAGCTGTAGTTGTGCCTCTTTGTAAAGGAAAAGGCTCGCAACAAGATTGCAAAAACTATAGAGGCATTAGCCTTCTCAGCATTGTTGGCAAATTGTATGCAAAGGTACTTATTGAAAGAGTTATGGAAGTAACCGACAAGAAAATATGGGATGTACAAGCGGGATTCCGAAAGGTTATGGGATGCACGAATCAGGTTTTTTCCTTGCTAAGCATAGCCGAAAAGTTTTTGGCGTAAGGTCAAAAGGTCTATTGCGCATTCGTGGATTTGGAAAAGGCTTACGATAAAGTGGTGAGGAATGAAATGTGGTCGGTGCTGTCAATGAATGGGGTGGACAGCAGCCTCATTCGAGCTCTGAAATCCTTTTACAAGGATTCTAGAGCTTGTGTGAGGATAAGCGGGGCATACACTGACTGGTTTACCATCGAGAAAGGTGTGTACAGGGATGTGTAGCGTCGCCGTGGCTGTTTAACCTCTTCATGGACAGTTGTTTGCAAGATTTAAAACATAGTGACTGCGGATTAAGGATGAATGGGTTACTCGTCAAATGCCTCCTTAATGCTGATGATCAGGTAATACTTGCATCTTCAGCAGAGGAGTTGCAGGAGATGGTAGCAATCATGCATGGTGCGTTAGAGAGGAAAGGAATGAAAGTGAATGTAAGAAAAACGAAAGTTATGGTTTTTGAAAAGGAGGAATGCGTTACGGCTTGTAATGTTTTGATCGATGGACAGCGAGTGGAACAAGTAAATGAGTTTGTTTACTTAGGTACGTTGTTTACAAGAGATGGTAAGAATGAAGAAGATATTGAAAGGAGAGTTAATGCAGGTAATAGTGTAAATGGAGCTCTGAAAGCGTTTATGAACAGTCAAAACGTGTCCAAAAAGGCACGTTTGGCTGTACATAGAGGTGTGTTAGTGCCTACCCTTATGTATGGTAGTGAAAGTTGGGTATGGCAGAAGAGATTTGAAAGTAAAATAAATGCTGTAGAAATGAGAGCACTGAGAAGTGTGTGTGGTGTGTCTTTGACCGACAGAGTAAAGAATTGTGTGATACGAGATTGGTGTGGGGTAAAAGAAGATGTAGTGACAAGCATTGAGAAAGGCATGTTAAGATGGTTTGGGCACATGGAGAGGATGGATGACGATAGACTGACAAAGAAGATATATAAGGCAAGTGTGAATGGAACAGGACAAAGGGGAAGACCTAGGCGGACGTTCCCTGACCAGATTGGAGACATCCTGAAAAAAGGACAAGTCAAAAGTACCCTTAACAGAAGAGCATGCATGAGAAACTTTGATGGGAGTGAGTGAAGCAAGTGAGGTATGTCAGGATCATTGCAAATGGCGTTCCGTAGTCTCTGCCTACCCCTCCGGGAAATAGGCGTGAGTCTATGTATGTATGTATGTATGTATGTACTTTGTTTTTCCTTACACCATGTGAAACATTTTTCCACAATACACATAAATTATTCACGAGATTCACTTTCTCACTGCAAATAAAAATATTAGTGCACTAATATTGACACGGGTAGACGACGCGATGGCTATATACATTAATTTAGCACAGGTCACCGATATAACATTACAATAACCATTTATTCATAGCAGCGAAAAATTTGCGCCATTTTGACGATCCGACGGAAAAGATTTCTCACTCACAAAACATATTTATATCTATTTATAGCAAAAACAATACGAAATGTCTAATTAACAATGAATTCTAAGACAATTTTATGAGAAACTTATCTATATTTAGTAAAGTAATTAATAAATACATACATACAATCATTTAAAATATGGAGGAAGGCTAGCGGCCAACGCCCGAATATTGCATCACAAAAATTACTAACACTTTTTTTGTAAATGTTTTTATACCTGGCTAAAAAAATATTTAAAACATATAATTCACTAAATTGTCAATAATTTGATATATAATACTAATACAATCACTAGGCGTTTGCGTTGAGAATAAATTCAGCTTAGTTGATCGCCACAGCGGCATGGAGAAAACTGAGCACCAAAATCAGCAATTTTATAATTTTTCTCGGTTACAAGCTTGGAAATATGGTAAAAATTTATGGTATTATGTTGGTTAATCTGTAACAAGTTGATGTAAGTTTTTATTATTGTAACCAATCACACAACACCGGAGTGAATTTCACATAAATCTTTATGGGCACACCGTGCCCGTAGGACACTACCGGCCTATTTCTCTTACGGGCACACCGAGACCGTAGGACACTCAAGGGGATATTAAGATTTGATAGTTGAAGCGTTATTTTAATCAAAGCAGTATTGAAATATAATTAAATAATGTATGCTTCTAATCTTTCGCGATTTCACACGTGACTTTTTATATAACAGGCTCATGATTCAGTTATATTTTGACCACAATTGATTTGACCCGTACTAAATAATATTGGGCTAAATAGAAGGCAACCATTCATATAATATTGCGATCGAGCTGTATCTCTGTTAATAACTATTCGTTTCACAAACAAGAAATCGATATCTTGATTGCTGAGATTTTCACAAAATGCTACCAGAATAGTGTCAAATGACTAAATGACTTACCAAATAATACAAGTAAATGTTGCATTTAATCCATCAAAATACTGGTGAGTTTTCTGGATACCTCTTTATCATCGTTACAAAGATCTACCGGGAAAGCTTCAAAACATTACCAGCCATTTTTATTGCCATCACTTCTTTGTTTGATCACTCCAAAAATCCCGTACAAAATCGAAGTTAGAACGTCATTCACGTACAAAAAAATGTTGCGAACCATGTTTGATCAATTTTTTCACGCAAATGAAAATCGTACAGACGCATACGCACGCCATTGAGATTCACAAAATGGATGAGCAGACAGCAATAATTGCAACGTTATTATCTCGAAACTCTATATTTGTTTAATTTAGTCGCATGCAGGTAAATGGATGACAGACATTCATTAAATTTTCATTGTTCGCATATAATGGGTATGGGATTTTTCTTGGTATTTTAATTAGTATATTTTTTTTGTTTGCTTGGTGAATTTTTGATATTTTTGTCTTCGATAAAACTGCACTCGGAATATCACATACTTATGGTAAGGCTTGAGAAATCGCTTCTAACGAAAGGCTACACAAGATTAGAGAGATTAGAAGAAAATAGGTATTTTTTTTTTCATACTACCGTTCATGTACCATTTATTTTGCAATACACCAACATAATAATAATTATTAATTCTTTATTGTTCACCAGGCAATAACATGAGCGCATTACAGAGTTTCTTATAAACTAGTGTTACAAGGGCGGTCTTATCGCATAATGCGATTTCTGCCAGACAACCCTGTACGGACAGAATAAAATAAAAGAACAGGTAGTATGCGGGTGCACTATTAATGATGGGTCAATCAAATTCAAATAATTATTACTGTATACATAAAACTAAAAGAAGCTTATCTAAACCGAAAAGAAAAACATATACATCCATATACATAAAATAAATATGATAATAATATTAAACACATAAATCACAAATATATAAATAAATAAATACACACACACATATATATATATATATTAATATCTATCTATCTCTCCGTGTGGGGATGGATTAAGAATACGGATTGTCACCATCCCATATCATCCCATGGGTGTCGTAAGAGCCGACAGAGGGAGCATATTATGCAGAGAACAGCACTGTAAGAGAAGGAAAACTTGATACAAACCCTATACCAACCCGTTTGGCCAGCGTGGTATAGTAGGCCAATTCCTCCTTTGAAAGGAAAGGCCTAGTCCAGCAGTGGACTGTTAAAGGCTGATGATGATGATGATGATGATTAATATCTACACATATATTATGTAATATATATTATGATATACTATTATATAGAAGATATCGCTGGAATGTTACTTATTATAGTGACAAGTAATGTTTCTTGAGATGGTTTTTAAATATTGGCAATGATTTTGAACGTCTTATCGTTTCCGGTAGTGCATTCCACAATCTGACAGCTAAGATAGTAAAAGATTTATCAAAGAACTTAGTCTTCTAAGTTCTTTGCATTCTTTTGCACAGGACTTTTTTTAAAGTTTATTTGAAAGATCGGCGATAGAGACACCGATAGCTGAAATGAATGGTAACGATAGCAATGATGAAAGCGTTATTGGCGTGGATGAGATCGTGAAGGCACTGGGAAGTATGAAAGTAGGTAAGGCTGCAGGATATGATAGGATTAGAAAGGAATGTGTTGAGTTGGTTTTTGTTAAAAACTCTGACGCTGTGATACCAGAGCCTTAAGTTTAGTTTTGGCAAACCAAACTTTATCTCAGACTGACACATGCTGCAGTTTTACAAGGATTGGCCGGTGCTTGTGTGGTGAAGAAGCTGCAGGTCGCTCCAAACGATGGCAACGCTTGATGTGGTCAGGAGTAAAATCATCAAGTTTCAAGTGTGTTTTTACTACACTCACTATTGTTTGAACCAGGTGCTCTTTCGTATCCTGTGGAACGCCATGGAAGAGAAGAATCTTGCATCGGCCTTGCATTTGATCATCACTGCGCGCAAGTAGTTGGAGTTGTTGCTGCAAACCCTTCAGAGCTTCAGTTACAAATTCACGGAAGGTGGCAAATTCAGCAGCCAGGCCGGCAATGTTGGAAGGAAGGCTGGTACTACTCTGTAGTTTATCTTCAAATTGTGTCATTTTTTGGTGAAACATTTTGCTCAGGTTTTCTACTGTGTTGTGGATGGATTCCAATCTGTAGTCAATAGTGAGTTTTCCAAGGAGATAACACTTTCTGGCAGGTAGTGAGTTATAATTAATAGTTTTTAATCATTAAACCAGTTTAACTATGATTTAAACAAATAATTATAAATTAAAAATAGAGAGCAAATTTTTTTAATGTTGTCACCACAACTACCCACATGAGAATGCACAACATACTGTTTATACTGCCTGATGTTGTGGACAAGTTCTATACTAATTACTTATTATTGATTGTAAAACTATAGTGAATAAATAACAACAATTTATAGAGAGAAAATAAAAAGCAAAGCAATACAGCTGCTTTGATAAAACCAGCGAAGGAAAAATATGAGAAAGAGATGCACGTCAATCATAGAAAAACCACCACAAAAACAATAGCCACAATTTCTTCCATAATACGGTTCTGGTGTTCAAATAGTAAGTAATTAACATTGTTAAGGTGTGCCCGTGGAAGCTTTCTCACTTATTTGTTAGATTAATGCTTCAACTTCTCACAGTTATTTGGTTGCGTTTCCCCGAAGTCACGTATTGAATGAAGGTTATGTGATTTTAGGGATTTTACGGCCCAGTAGTAGTGAAAGCAAGTTCCAATAGTGTTGAGTAGATGCTGTTGTTCGCTGACTAACGATTCATAATGTTTTGATATATTATTGGTTACCAATTTTAACCTTCACAGTCATGTGTAAACTCTAAATAAATGTGGAAAAGAAACTCTGATAGGAAAGCAAATTGAGATTTATTTTAGCATACAAAAGCGCAGACTGTACAAATACACTATAAAATGGTAAATTAATTGAACTGCAAACTAAAATTAAAAATGAAAAATTCCATCTCCTTAAGTCGTAGTTTCGTCGAAGGACAACAACCATAAAAGCTATACGAAACAAAATCGAAATACACAAATAAAAGCTTTGTCAAAGATATTATTTTCTACCTGATGATACGATGATGCCAAATCGGCAAGACTAACTTTTTTTAAATCTATACCTTCTAAGACAATAATATTACAGTAGTAACAACAGTCAAGATAGTTGTTCTCCCATTTCAAATATCCAACCAGCATTATATGATAAACTACAACAAAATGAAAGCCCAGAGCGACAAGTTCTGAGTATCTAAATTAAAAACTTTTCAAATAAAACCTGGCAATGTGTCCGTGTGGTGACGGATTAAGAATACGGAATGTCATCACACCATATCCGCCCATGGGTGTCGTAAGAGCCAACAGAGGGAGCATATTATACAGAGAACAGCACTATAAGAGAAGGAAAACTTGATACAAACCCTATACCAACCCGTTTGGCCAGCGTGGTATAGTAGGCCAATTCCTCCTTTCAAAGGAGAGGCCTAGTATAGCAGTGGACTGTTAAAGGCTAAAGGCTGATGATAATGTTTACGCGTAATTTTTTTTGACGGAATTTGTGCCGACAGGGGTGAGTATATTACTTTTTTAATCCGTTGGACACCGATTAAAATTGCTAACAGCTCGTGGCCATCATAATTACCCCGATTGGTGTTTGTTTGCGTGTTTTTTTTAACATTTTATTATATCTGAAGATGAATTCAGTAGCAATGATACTAAGATAATGCATTTGAGATCACTGCAACGTTATTTACATCGCCGATAACATTTTATCCGTTCTGAGAATAACGCTAGGTTTCTTAATATTGCATACTAAACGTGCAATCTTATTTCATGACATTCAATGAAAAAACAAGGTTCCTAAAGATTTATATACAACCCCTTTGGTTTAATTTTACAGTGTTAATATATCCTAAAGGTCAACTCACTCAACTTAATACTGCTACAGCTTACTCCATTTCAGAATCCATATACTATCTACTTTACCATTTATCGGCACATAAAGGAACTATTATTACTAACGCCATATTTGGTGTACCAAGTTGTAGATATTGTAAAACATAATTATGATGTGATATGTCATTAAAAAAATTGTTTAGTTTATATATACATGTACTTGTTTTCATAGTTATTTTGTTGCAATGAAGAAAATACATTCTTCGTTTATTTTACATATTATAAAATTCTCCCCTGCTTGCATACATCTGATATTATGATAATTTTTATTTACACAATATTTACTTTAACTTTGATTACACTAGAAGAATGCAAGCTCTCAGGTTTCAGCAACGATTTATTCAAGGGACGTAGCTCAGCAACCCCGATCAAGAATTTTTCATTTCAGAATATATTCCAAGACTTTAATTTTACCCGAGCCCAGCACTTAACATCTCTTTATCTTGTATTAAAGGGATAAAGTTGGAATGACAAATTGTAGAATAAAATGTGGTTTAAAGTAATACAAAAATGCAGTTTAATTATTGCAGTGGGGTAGTTAAAACTATTTCAAAGATCAGAGTAGAGACAGGTATATTTGGTTACTACATATTTTACTTTTCTTATATTGTAAGTGATTCGTAAGCTGAAGGTACGAATAATAAACATTACTTATTCCTATTAAACTATATCATTTAAGTGTGATTTGTATGTGCTTAATAGTTGTTTGTTTGTGAAATATGAATTGAAGGATGAAACTAAATAGGATGTCCTGATACAAATATTAATAAGTATTGCCTATCTTTCAAAATTGTACAAATAATATGATGAATGAATAAGATGAAATGAAATGAAATAACAAGTTATTTAAATGCTAAAAATATTTTATATTCAAACTCCTTTAATCATAACAAGCTGCCAATCACTTTCAATTAAAACGTATTTGCGGACAAAGCAAAAACATACGAGTATGTGCTCACAACAAAATTAAAAACTTCAACAAATTAAAATCCAACGTATGTAGATGATTGTAGCCATTTTAATTATGCACCGAGTGTAGCCGCTGACCGGCGGGAATATTTCAAAAGCCTCCAATAATGTACACTTGTATCAGGTTCACTTCGATAGCCTTTTTATTTATTTATAAAGAATCGCTGTTTGTGAATTTATTTTGATGATGTATTGGTCAAGACTTTTGTTGTTTACCAGTGTGAAATAATTCACAATACAAACTTACTAAATAAAACAGTACAGTTGCCGCAAAAAATTAATTTTGCAAACATTGGTAGTACTGTCAGTTAGATAAATCCCGGTTCACCCTTGTCAGACGAGATAAGTGACCGAAGTTCTTTGGCCACTTCCAAACACTTATCGGAGTGGCGATCATGTAATTTTTTCTAATCTCAAGGCTCTCTTTCCATTGTCTTCTTTCCTTTACTTTGAGTTGGCAACAAAAATTTTAATAGATTTTTCAAAGACTTCTTTATGACAGTTTCTGGAGAATCTGATAATTTTTCAATCAAGGAAGTCGCTTAGTTTTTTCGTAGGTAGGTTACTTGCAAAATATATACTTGGTTCTCGTAATTTGACAATCGATAAACCTGACATGCTCACCTAATAAGCTAGTTCTAAGGTAAATAACATCCCATTTATATTCCTTTTGTGCTGTCACAATGTTCTTAAAATATTGTGTAGTGCGGAATTCTCAGGTAGAGCTCGGAATATCTTTCTGCGAAGCTGGTTACAGAAAATTAAAATAATATGAGGCTAGCTGTTAATACGGCTTATGTTATGAAACGCAATTTTCATGTATTTAGAAATAAATACTATATTTAACTAGGTTAGCCAGTTTGCCGTATCAATTGTGCCATTGACTTTTGTACCACTAATGCTCAACAACAATATCTTACTAAACTCACTCAAGAAACACAACGAATCTGGTTATAATGGAAGCGCCATTGCATCTTCATGAAGAAACTAAAAAATAAGATCACAATGCATTTTCAAAACTAATTTTCTTCACAAGCACTTTCTTTCTGAAATCGCAAACTTTTTGATAAAAACCTAGATAAGTGTTCGTCAAGAAAAAACTATGTCAAGTTTCAGAGCAAGATTAAAGCCGAGTTTGCGGGTTAAATAGACATGCTCTGAATTAAGATAATGCACATTTAGAATTGTACTGACCTAATCCGAAATTCGTATTTTTTGGTAAACGCCAAAAATGTATTCGAAGAATTGGTGGTTTTTTAGTTATTGGATTATAATACTTGCAGATACCAATTTGATGTGAATATTTTACTTTTAAACCTTAGAGTAGGAATTGTTTTAAAGATTATTTGCTAAATTATAGATATAATTAATTAAACGTATGGTTAATTAATTATTTAAAAATATGTGTCACCTTTTTACCGAAAACAATTAATTTGTTTTTGGCTTATTTTACTTTAAGTCTATTTATTTCTAAAGCACACCAATAAAAAACAGACTATTTTAAAAAGAGGCGATTAATTTCTAAAGTTATATTTTTTGCAATATGCCTTATTGAGTAATATGGTAGATTAATTGTTGATAATTTGCTAAATTAAAGGAAAGTGAAAAACATAATTATCATGCTTTCATAATCGTTTATTTTGATATTTTGCATCATCATCATTACACACTCACCACAATCAACACCTACCAACATCAGGTAATCATCTTTACTAAAAATATTATATATTTTAACCATACTAATACTTATTACAAAATAAATAACTACATATAACAATAAATAACAGAATAGATAGAATAATAGGTAGTAACAAATTACAAAACCGTGTCATGAAACCAGGCGTATGTACTAGGAATTACTTTTAGTTGCTATAAGGTAATTCAATCATTTTTTTATTTTCTGCCAGCTCGATTTTATTACAATAAGCTTTTGGTAGTGTCTGGCCAGCCTTCAGCATTCTGACTGTAATCTTATCATATCCTGCAGACTTACCTAATTCCATACTTCCCAGTGCGCCTTCAAAATCTCATCCATGCCAATATGATTTCTTTCCAAGACCCTCTTTTGATTGTGTTTTCGGTGTCACCATCCTTTAAAGAGCCCACTTATCCGGCTTCACACCAAAAAGTGGTCTGTATGGATGCCAATCCCCCGGTACATCCTCGTATCTATCACATTCTTTCTCAATCGTTCATCTACTGTTACAAAATCAATCATACTTCTTCTAACATTTTTCGCCTCACGTGTATACATAAATGTATCTTTTTGTGATCAAACATGGTGTTTGTCACACAAAGGCTCCACTGCAAACAAACCTCGAGTAGTTCTTTTCCATTTTCACCATTGCTATCATTACCATTTATTTCAGTTGCGGGTTTCTCTATCGCCATTCTTTCAAATAAACCTTTAAAATACTCTTTCCATCTCTTCAGCACGCACGACAAACCATTCAGTATCTTCCCATTCATGTCTCTGTTCGTTGTGTATTTCGAGGAGTGTGTTCTTCTTTGAAAAAAATCATCTTTCTTTTCCTCTTTCTTCTTTTTAACCATCTCTTTCACTATTCTTTTTGATCTAACAAACTCTTTTCTTGCTTCATCTATGTCCTCACTTGTTGCTTTTCCCATTCTTGCATTTGCTCTAGGAGCTAACCAATCTAACCAAGCTTACTTCTTCTCGGACAGTGGTGATTGCACATCCTTGTCCCACTTTAAGAAGTAAGTCCTACTTTCATTCTCATCCATATTAGCCTAGCATTACACATTCAAACACTTTTACGCACTCATTCATTCGCGCAGACAGTATTATACCAACTCCCTTGCAGGCTCTGGTGGTGCTGTCTACCCCAGAACAATACGCCGTGTATGCACCGTGCTTGGTAGTGTCACAACCCTTCCTTTTTGTTTCATTCACACACAGAACAATCTTTCTATCATCCATCATCTGACATACTTCAACCAATTTACCGTCCATCTCTCCTCTAACATTCAACGTTGCAAAACGGCTTTCCATAGGCCGCTTTTCGCCCTCACGGGGAACGAGACGAACCGCGCTGCCGCCGTATGGAGAAGTAGTTTTTGTTCCCATAGCTTTTCCACGAGATTTAGGGATCTAGACTGTCCCTCCCCGCAGAGCCCTTTACGGTGGTAAGGTGGAATCACAGCTGTGCCGTAGACCAACAACACAGGCACCCTCCATTTACGATCAACTTGCCCTATTGCCACGAATCCCTCGGCTAGAGTCGGTTCACACCATAGATCGGGGTTTTGTGTCGGGTATGCTCCCTTGAAATTGGTTTAATTTCGGAGTTTTCCTTCTCCTAGACAGGTTGCCAACCAAGGCTAACGAGGCCCATCTCCCCGAACGTTTGGTTTAATTTCGGAGTTTTTCTTCTCCTAGACAGGTTGCCAACCAAGGCTAGTATTTTCATTTCGGATATTCAATAGTTGAAAAATGTGATCTGCTCTTCTTTTTAACCTCTAACTTGATCTGAAATACAAAGACAATATAATTATAAACTCAAAAAGCAGGTTAGAATTAATTAAAGATTAAACATATTTACGTTTAAGTCTCCGTAGTCACAAAATCTGTTAGTAACGTAATGCTATAATATAAAATTCAGCTCCACAATTCATGCAATGTTTAATAAAAAAATGACGGCAGTACAAATACGTCACCTCAATAACTTTGTCCTTTTCCGGCTCAAAGTGTCGGTTTAATTTTAATAAACTGATAGAATATGTGTTTACAAATCGTTCGGTATATTAAACTCATTTTCCTCAATTTTTGAGTTAACTCACTTCAATTCTAAAGGTGTGAATTATGGTTTAGCTTTATAACATGTACATTGTTTTTACTAGCTGGCATAATCTGCCGAAATAAGGAAACAGTGTTTCTTCTGAGATATTGACCGAAATATTTTATTGGTATTTTATGGCTTGATAATTCTCACAATTATCAAAAACTTTTGAGAAAGGGAGGGGGGTGGCAATTTCGAACGACTCAATTTTCTCATCTCATCTCAGTTTTCAGATTTCAGTACTTAGCAAGTTACAAAGCTTTGACCATGTTTTACTTACGTCCGCAATTTAACTGAATGATGACTACGAGGTATAAAAAAGTGAAATTTTATAAGTTTTGGCCAGGCCAACGTAAGAACATAATCATTTTTATAAAGCTTTTGGTGGAGCCTATGATACATATGCATACAAATTTTGATGATCAATTAAATCAATTAGTTGGGCAGGTAACCTCCGAGCGCCGCTCGAACACAGGGGTATTCGAAAACGCCTGTGTATGAGCATCCGTGTGTGCAAACGACGTAACGCTCGGCAAGGAGGACAAAAATGGATAAAAGAGAAACTCGTTACTTATAATTTATTTTATTTGCAAGCGGTCAATCCTGCTTTTGTAAGTTATTCAAATCGGCCCAGTATATCCTGAGATAAGCGCATTCAACCAACCAAACAAACTCTTCAGCTTTGTTATATTATGGTATGAGTTTAAAATATAGAAGTCAAGCGGTTAAGCGGTTTTCAAGGTAGTAGAGCCTTGCTGATATCGGCATAAATGGGCCGGCTCGGCCGGGGTAGTACTACCCTCTCACATAAAATCGACGTAAAGTAACAGTACCTATACTGTTGCGCTTCGTTCGGTGAGTGAGAGTGCCGGCGGCCCTATCCCCTATTCCTATCCCTTTTCCCAGCCCCAAGGGGTGGCAACGCACATGTGACTCCTATGGTATTGCTTGTGTCTATGGGCGGCGGTAATTGCTTACCATCAGGCGATCCGTCTGCTCGTTTGCCGCCAATTGCCATAAAAAAAGCGGTTCACCTAAAATTTATTCCTTCACGTCATTATCGTCCTAGTCCAATCTTAGTTGATTCAAGATATTCAACATCGAGTCCGCTCACTACTCTACCTAGTTTTTACAGAATAATAACGTTTAAATAAATGAACATGAATTTTGAGGCCTCTTCGTACCAAAAATCCAGAGTGAAGATTCTCCACAGAAAAATATACAAAAGAACCATTACAAATAATACGTCAACCATGCGACTGTAGTCACACACGCGCAACACTATATCGGGGACAGAACAAAAAATCCCGGATTTTCTGGAGTCGCAAAGCTTTGTCCTGGCTAAGTTCATAGTGCAACCTGATTTAATTTCCATGTTAGTCCGTTACACGACGCAAAGTCTCCTTTGTGCGAACGAGGCAAGTTTTATCGTGTAAGGGTTTTTTTGGTGGGTTTACTCGGTAGTGATGTTTTAATCTGTTGTAATTTTTGAATAAATACATTTGTACCGGGCGGATTGGGAGACCTGAATTGCATTACTGACGAAACGTAAAAGCCTTTGTAAAAAACGCAGCTATCGATTCGTGAATACGACGCAGTCTGATAATTATATAGAAAGCTTACCGGTCTTAAGAAACAGATAGCTCTAATTTTCAAAGACAATCCCGGATGTTAACGGATATGGAACCACTTTAAATACTCTTGATAGACATGAGTCCAGACCGCAGTATATTTATGGTCCCTTTGGATTTCGCAGGCGACAGTGGTTTTGTAAAAAAGTTTTATTCTTAATGGAAATTAGTTATATTTTATGTACCGCATCTATATTGCGTGATAATTTGAAAATACAGATAAAATAGCTTATATTTCAGTCGAGGTTTTGGCATAAGTTACACCAGCTTCTGTCACGAGATTACTGTATTCAAAGAAAATTGTTAGTTGTAGCCAGAATACAAGGATGATGGTGATGATGAATTAAATACCTTAGAAAAGCAGAATAGTGTAATCTCAAGGCTGGGTGTCGCGATTCCAGGATCGGAAGTAACTACAGAACAAAAAATACAGTCCTCGCAATATTGGACATCCAGTTACTCAAGAATCAAGTTCATTCTAGATAGTGTAAAAAAGACATCTTAACTCATATTGAGTTGCTTCTGATATCAATATATTATTATCAACAGACTAAGGTCTTCTCAAAAAAACAGTAAGTCTCAAATTATAGCCGTATATAAAGTAAAGCCTTATTTGTCACAAAAATGTATTTTTCTTTTATCCCCTCTTTTACTATTTATTATATTTTAGAGCAAGATTTACTCCATACATCAAGTTCGTGTATATAATATTCAATGAGTAACTCAATTAATTGATCCCTGTCTGTCAACATCACAAAGTTACCGATGCCTCGTCTCCATATTGTAATTACTCCGGACTGTGTACGGTAAACCAAGATGGCTGAGACTGCAGCAATAGTCGATTCGGTAGCGGACATTTACAGATAAATACGATCAAGACTGACGGCTTAACGTGCTGTCACAGTCAGACACTTCAATATGTAGACAGTGGTTACGGATAACTTGACCGACACTGAACCAATTTCTGTATAGGACACGAAATTTGGGTGTTGACTGAGATAGTTCTATGACACACATACATACATATATATTAGTCGTTGTCTAGTATTATAAAGCGGCAACCTATTTCTTTCTGATATATATCAATTCAATTCAATTTATTTTACTAGCGAAAATGGGTATATGTTCACACAAGATGTTATTTGTTACATTATAAGTATCACCAGATTCAGCTTTTCGGCATGCAAATATTTAGTTTACGGTTAACAAAATTATTAAACGTACATTACAATGATAGAAATCAAAATTAACAGATGACAATTCAAAACTCAAAAGTAGGTACCTACGTCAACTATAAACTTAACTAGTTTTTCTCCAGTTAATCTATTAGATATTCGTTGACAGAATAATATGCCTTGGCCAATAATGTTTTATTTACAGTACTTTTGAAAGTTAGGAAATTTTCTATGTTTAATATTGCATTAGGTAAGTGATTATAAAGGCGAGGTGCCATACAAAATCCACTTTTGTTCTTTTGTTAATGTCGTTGTGTTTACAGTTATTCGGACTCTTAAATGATGTCTGTGACTATTCTGGCTCAAATAGATTTATATTTTTCCTAGTGAAGAGAATTGCCTCTGAGATATATAAATATGGCAAAGTAAACAGGTGTAGTTTAATAAAAAAGGTCTTGCAACTATCAGTTTGTTTCAAACCACATATTGCTCTTACGCATCTCTTTTGCACCACAAATAACGAGTCTTTTTCTGTAGAATTTCCCCAGAATAATATTCCATATCTTAGGAGGGACATCACATGACCATGATAAGACATCAACAAAGTTGAAATGTCCGTTGTTTTTGACAATAAATATAGCGCATATGCAAAGAGCTATGGCAGATTTTTAGTTCAGTGCACTACAAGTGTCTTTAAAACTTATTACCACCAAAATTAATGAAATATTTTTATACGATTTTCTATATTTTAGTCGAATTTAGATAAGGCTAGGTAAAAAAGTATAACATCAAAAATAGCTATTATGTTAATTGATTTCCGGATTTTCATAATGGCCATTTCTTTGGTTTGTCAGAAAGCCATATGGTTGTCAGAGTAAATAATTATTATTTCCAAGATAGAATCATGAATGTTTGTTTATAGATTAAGAGATTTAAATTATTCATTAATATGAATACTACTATTTTTTGCTTGTTACGTTTATTTTTATGCGGATTTTAAATAAAGTACAATATTAAAAACTCCTTTCGGTATTTATTAGGACTGGGCGCTATAGTAAAAATTACAACATGACATTTGATATTTCAATTTTTTGCACATCTCGCTGGCGCTCTTTGGCGCTTGTTTGTTTGTGTTCTGAGCTGTAGTAGCGTATTTTCGCTGCTTTTCAGACTTTTCTCTCTATGTACAGAGGAGCTGAAGATATTTTGTGGTCACAAATCCGAGTAGTGCCCACACCTGGGGTTGCTTGACTTGCGTAATCGTTAATTATGTTTACTAGTGGGCATAAATAGTATTATGCCATCGAGCTCCTTTAGTTTTATTTACCAATAAATTATTATTTGATGCAACATATACAAAATAGATGGTTAATAATGACATAACCTATAAAACTTCTAATCATAATAACTCAAAAACCTGACCTCCTATAGTTACAATATTTTTACCTTTAGAATCAGCAATATATATTCTATCAAATAATAACTATTTCATTTATAGATGCTAACTTTAGGTATTAACTAAAATGATGTATGGGAAGATGCCATAGCTCTTTATGTAATTTAGAACACAGCTAATCTAGGTCTGATCCACCAACCATCTAATTTAGATTAGAGTCAATAGTTAATCCTAAAAATTTTGTTTCATTAATTTGTGTGATTTTATGGTGTAAATAATTAATGTAAAATTTATTTAATTTATTTACTCTATTGAAAATGTCATAAAATTAGTCTTGGATAGATTATTTAATGTCAGCCATTAAATCATATTATCTAATGTCATATTTAAATCATTCTCTAATTGTATATTATAATTGCTGGTAAAAATAATGGAGTTATCGTCTGCAAATAGGACCGATTCATGTCTTGTTTGCCTAGGTAAATCATTCACATATATAATAAACTGAAGAGGTCCTAAAACACTTCCTTGTGGGACTCCTAAAACTATCTGTTTTAATTCTGAAATGTAATCAGTTTTCTTTTTAGTTTCTACACATATTTCAGTAATCTTTGTTGCTTGTTTTCTATTACTTAGGTAGGATTTGATTAAATCAAGTATATTGCCTCTTATTCCATACGGGTATAACTTATTGAGAAGTAAACAATGGTCCACATGATCAAACGCCTTAGTAAAGTCCATAAATAGTGCACATGGTTGTCCACCGTTGTATAAACTATTAGTTAGCGTATTCAAAAATTTATAGATTGCGAGATTTTTAGACTAATTTTTCCTAAAACCGACTTTGGTTCTTCTGAGAGTAAGTTATTTAGCTCAAAAAAATTGTTAATCTTGTCGAGTATTACCTTCTCAAATATCTTAAAAAAACGGCACAAGTGCGATAGGACGATAGCAGTTCATGTCATATTTGTCATTTTTCTTGAACAATGGTTTAATTATAGTTACTTTTAATTTATCAGGAAATACTCGAGAAGTTATACATATATTGATTATATGACTTAGTATATAAGATATTTTCATTGCGACGCACTTCAAAATTTTGGTTGATACATCGTCATATCCAGTACTCTCCGTATTCTTCAAATTCATTATAATTTCGTAAATATCACAAGGTATTGTCGGTTGCATTAAAATAGAATTTGGTTTATATCTAATATTTATTTAAGTATCAATAGAAGCAAGTTTAGTAACTTGATTGATGTCGAAATCATTAAATGCTTTGGCAATTTGCTCGGGATCACTAATATAATTCCCATCAACAGACGAACAACATATTTTTTTTTGAGAAATGTTTTTTAAGGCACTGTAATTTTTGTACCTCTTAATAACTATTATAATTTTTTGTGGCCCAAATAAGATAAAAACTATTACTATAAAAAATAATGCAACGACAACAATATACATATATATGTATCATACAATTTTATTTAAACGGGTCTTATTCGCGATATTTAATTAATTTAAGGTATAAATACCTTTGTTTTACCGACGTTTCGGCCGTCTTACAAAATCGATCATATATATGTAGTTTTATAATCTCTCTATATCATGTATGTCGGCGGGTTGCTTGATTTTAGGCTGGTATCAACACTTCACAGTTTGTTATACGGTCACACCAAATCAAATTAACAAAACTGACTATAATTATTTTGGATTACTGAACACGAAACGAGTGACAGTTTCTAGGTACTTGTTGCCTGCCCGAAGTCTCCAAGAGAAGTGATAGTTGTCTTGCTCCGTTGAACGTCAACCGTCACCCCCCTCTTCAACTGTAGCGAACGTCACACTAGACTCTGTCGAAGCGCACCATCTTCACACTTCCGTTTCGTAGTCAGTTACGTTCCGTTTTGATGACCATTCCAATACGGCCATCCTACAAGACACACATTCCTGTGTGTTAATCTGTAACAAAATTTTACACGCACAGTATCACATAGCTCGGTCACTCCTGACTTAATCCAGGTAAGGGCTGAACCAAAACAGTGTTAGGATTCCAATCAATATTTTATTTTACAAAATTACCTCCTACATTACATTCCTAACTGTATAGGAGCTGGATTCAGAGCATCACTGACAATACAGTCAATTACCATAGACTCAAGTCATAATCAAATCAAATAACTAAAGCTCTACATGTGATTCATAACCATTCAGTAACTTCCAGTTACTAAACCAGGCACTCAACCAGCCACTCGGTTTCCACCATTCAGCAACCTCCAGTTACTAAACCAGGTGCTCAACCAGTCACTCGGTTGCCACCCATTTATCTGTATATCCTCACAAGGATCGCCAAGTCCCTCCTGGACTTTATGGTTTTCTACGAAACCCATTTATCTGCGCATCCTCACAAGGATCGCCAAGTCCTTCCTGGACTTTATGGTTTCCTATGAAACCCTAACACCAGAGTTGTCTGCCTACCCCGTACTCACGGACAACTGCCTTCACAGTTGGTTGATAACGATTTGTACTGATTTGCGGCTACAAATCAACCTCTGACATCAAATCACACAACCATTTAAACACCAGAGTTGTCTGCCTACCGTGTACTCACGGACAACTGCCTTGACAGTGGTATTTAATCCGATTTATACTGATTTACGGCTACAAATCAACCTCTGACATTGAATCACACAACCAAACAAACACCAGAGTTGTCTGCCTACCGTGTACTCACGGACAACTGATAAGCTACTTTGGGACAAACTGGTTTCCTTTAGCTACATAGAGGCAACGACTACAGTTCTGAGATAACCAATCGACAGTCTATGAGTACTTTCAGATTCTCGCAACACGCTCTTGTCATACGACCCAGAAACCAAAGGTAGATTATTTTAGCGATCAGAAATCAAATGAGAGCTACTTGAGTAGCAGGGTATCCGTGATTGCGATCAACAACCACACTTTAATGTAGGTACTTCGCTCTTGTCATCATCATCAGCTTTTGATAGTCCACTGCTGGACTAGGCCTCTCCTTTGAAAGGAGGAATTGGCCTACTATACCACGCTGGCCAAGAGGGTTGGTATAGGGTTTGTATCAAGTTTTCCTTCTCTTACAGAGTCTTCGCTCTTGTATTAAGAGAAAATTCTCGAATAGCAATTCTAGTCGTTCGGCCATTCCTGGTACAAGTAGGTGGGCAATAATAGGCACTCTGATCAAAATTATTACAGGTTTTAATGAAAATTACAACCAACTCTTTCTCTCGAAGCTGACATGTTGAACAACACACATACTCATTCAAATAATAGGAAACTCATTAAAATATTGCATTGCTCATAGATAGATAATTAGATAGATAATTGCTTTATTGTGCAAATGTTTGTACAAATTTGGTGTAAATAACTTAAATGTAGATACATATCAAATGCACAAGGGCGGCCTTATCGCTGAGTGCGATCTCTTACAGGCAACCTTAGGATGGACAGACTGAAAATGACAAAAAGCTTTGATGTGTAGCGACCAAAAGTATCTGCTTACTAGAAATTGTTTTTATTATATACATATATAATATATATACATACATAAGCAGGCATACATACAATAGATATGATAGGTGCTAAACATATAAATAAATACATAATATACATAAATGATACATAATATACATTTATATATATATAGGTACAATTTACATATAATACATATACATACATATAATAATATAAACACAATATACAGTGATACAATTTGTTTACAATGACAGATAGTGCTTCTTTAGTGCATTTTTAAATATTTTCAATGATTTAGCTTGCCTAATTTCGACCGGCAGCGCATTCCACAGACGGACAGCCTGAACAGCAAAGGATTTATCGTAGTAGTTTGTGGTATGTGCTGGCATCTGCAGTCTCAGATCCACCGACGACCTCAAGGTCTTTAAATGTGTGTCATGAAGGAACTTAAAACGTTCTTTGAGATACGTGGGGGTATTAGGATTGAACAACACATTGTACAGTAACATAAGGATATGAGTATTCCGGCAAAGTCGAATTGGGAGCCACTTGAGCCTGGATCGAAATTCAGATATATGATCATATTTGCGTAAGCCAAAAATGAATCTAATACAGAAGTTTTGGAGACGCTCAAGTTTATCAAGTTGGTCCTCATTAAGATCAAGATAGCTGACATCGGCATAATCGAGTATTGGGAGAAGCAAGGATTGTGCAAGCGCAATCTTGGTGGTGGTGGGAAGAAAGTTCCGCAGCCTACGTAACGATCCAGCTGAAGCAAACAGTTTACGGCTGGTCTCCTGTATTTGACTTCCCCATGAAAAAGTTTTATCCAGATAAATGCCAAGGTTTTTGACGTTATCTAAGATCGGTAAGATGTTACCGTCGAACTGAATCTGAGGCAGTTGTGACCCATTGATCTTGGATATCATCCTGGAACTGCCAATTAGAATGACCTGTGTTTTTGACGGATTTACCTTCAGACCATAATTTTTGCTCCACGTACAGATATGCGCCAAATCTGTGTTAATATTAGAAAACGCCATTGAAATTGACTCTACTGGTGCCTGTGAATATATCTGCAAATCATCTGCATAAAGGTGGTAGGACGAAAGTAACTGTTTGGATATAGAATTAATAAAAATTGCGAAAAGTAACGGAGATAGCACGCCACCCTGCGGTACCCCGACAGTTGTATTACACCACGGAGAGTACGACTCATCAACACGTATACGCTGTCGGCGTCCAAACAGGTAACTATGAAACCAGTCAATTACCGTTGGAGATATGTTAATAGAGCGGAGTATGGCAAGTAGGATGTGAAAATCCACGGTATTAAATGCGTTGCTAAAATCAAGCAAGGACAACAGCGTGAGTTTTCCACCATCCATGCCCAGCCTTATCTCATCAGTGATATGAACCAATGCTGTGGTAGTACTATGACCAGGACGAAAACCGGATTGGAAAGGATTCAGGAGATCATTCTTGGAAAGGAAAGTACAGAGTTGCGTATGCACAAGACGCTCAAGGACTTTGGAAAGGAATGGAAGTATAGATATAGGACGGAAGTCAGTAAGGGAACAGGGTTTGGATTTTTTAGGTATTGGAACTATTTGTGCATCTTTCCACGCTGATGGAAAGACGCCGCTGGTAACTGAGTAATTTAGGATATGACAAAGGACAGGGAGGATTTCATCTAGGATGGGTAGGATCATGTTTCGACTGATGCAGTCATTACCAACAGCATTGGATGAGATTGAAGTGATGCTCTTTTTAACATCACAACTGGCAAATTGCTCGAAAACAAAAGGTGAATATTTGGGAGTTGGGATACGTGAAAGATCTTGTAACGTGTTTGATTTTGTTGTTCCATCAAAGTTGGGTGAAGCAGTGAAATGTGCGTTAAGCGAATCTATATTTATATCATTGGAGATTGTGTCATTGCGAGACTTACCAACTCCCAGTGTTCTTAGAAATTTCCAGATTTTAACTGGGTCTCCGTTTTCAACAGAGCTGTGAATATGTTGGCGTTGTGCTTTCCTACACGCCTTATTGCAGAGATTTCTAGTACTTGTGTATTTTTCCAAATTCGCAGGGGTTGGACGACATTTATACTTTGCCTTGGCAGCCGCTTTCTTTGATATAAGAATTTTAATTTCGTCAGTCAGCCAAGGTGCAGGTAAATGCTTTAATTTAATGGCACGGATTGGTGCATGCTCGTCGTACAGGTGAGTTAACTTATCAGTGAAAATTTGGACTTTGTTATCTACACAGTCTGATGAGTACAAAGGAGACCAATCAATATTACGGGCATCTTCGCAGAGCTTCAAACGATCCATCCCACCGAAATTGCGTTGCATAATAATTTTAGGTTTTACCTTTGGTGGGCGTATTGTGTATGAAAGATAGATTAGATCATGGTAAGAGAAAGAATCTGCAGAGCACTGACCATGTTTGGATACAAAAGTAGGGGAAGAAACGAAAATTAGGTCAAGGAGAGAAGGTACAGAGTTTGGAAAATGGTGTGTAGCATTGAGAGGAAGAATAGATAGATTGCTCGAATGTACAATACGCTCGAGGGTTGTGGCACGATTATCCTGTTTTATTATGCAGGTGTTAAAATCACCCATTACAATTGCGTGACTGTAAGAAGGTACTAAAGTTTCTAGGAGTTGTTCGAAAGAAGGGAAAAAATTTATACGTAACGAAGGAGAGTAATAGACACCTAGAAGAACTTTAGAATGATTCAGTTCCACTTCTAAGAAGAGATGCTCGCCGGCATTCGCGGGTGGTGGTTGCGATGAGGTGCTTACTATACGGAAGGGAATTTGAGCACGTAGGTATATAGCAACACCGCCACCAGCACCAACCGCGCGATCATTTCTAATTAGGTGGAACCCCGGAAGAGAATATGAAGTTGATGGCAGACATGGTTTGAGCCATGACTCTGAAACGAGAATAGCATGGATGTTCTTACAGTCAAAGGTTGTCAGCATATCAGGGAAATGGGCTGGAATACTTTGGGCATTTATATGGACTACATTAAAGTTCCCCGCGACGTCAGAGAACTGAGACTGAAGAATCTCTGCAAGTGAGGGCAAACTAGTGAAACTGTCATTGAGACTACTACTAGCAGTTAAGAAGCTGTCATCGTCATTACTTGTATCTAGCATAATATGTCTAGTATAAAAATATATATAAGTGTATAAATAAAATAAAAATATTTATATAATATACTAATAATATGTTATATAATAGTTATACTTAAATAAAGATATATATTAAAGCTATGTAAAAGCAAAATGTCCACCTGCCAGTTGCGTGTTACAAAAACTACTACTATTGTAAAATAACACCACATAGCCTTACATAAACGAAAACGAGGAATATTATTATATGATTTAGACCAGGTGATTTCTTATAAATATTTGACATAGGCTGAAAGATAAAAGACCTATGATTCAGATAGGGAGTTGAAACAGTAAGACAAGAGAAGTACTAGTGACAGTGACATTACTGACATAAGATATGCCAAGTGAAAAATATGTGCAGGTTAATAAAAAAAAAGTATAAGAAATAATAGATTAGAAGAAGGTAGAAACTGTGAAATGTAAATGCACCCGGTCATGTAAACAAAAACAAGATAAAACCTATTTTTTGGATGCTGCAGTCCGCTTGGTCTTCGCAGCAGTAACCTTCACTGCAGGCTTCTCCGGATCTGCGCCCTTGATTTTGTTGAGGTCGTCCAAGCAAAACACCCGATGCCGTTGACCATCCGCCCCGAGGACGAATACAGAGCCTTCCCTGGTCCAGCACTTCGCCACGCCAAACCTCTCCCGCGCTGCCATGAACGCCATGTGTCGCGTTCGGGTCAAGAACTCGGACAGCGTTACACCGGAACCCTTCAACTTGGTTTTGGCGAACCAAATGCTGTCTCGCACTGAAGTGCTCTGAAACTTTACGAGGATGGGCCTGGGCTTATTTGATTGAAGACGGCCCATTCTATGGCATCGCTTGATTTCTGCTGTGGTGAATGTATCAAGCTTCAGCCGCTCTTTCACCATTCGGCCAACCACCTGAGCTGTGTCCTCATTCTTCTCCTCCTCGACACCGTGCAGAAGAATAATTTTTCGACGGCTGCGTGTCTCCATACCATCCACTTGGCGGGCGACGGACGCCACTTGTTGAGCAAAAGACTTCATTGTTTGCATAATGAAGTCCTTGAAAATGCCAAACTCTTCTGCCAGGCCGCCCGTACCAGTTGAACTTTTCTTGAGAAGATCCGCCTCAAACTTAGCCATCCGTTCTTCAAAATACTGCTGCATATTGTAGATAGAGGATTCCATGATGAAGCTGCAGAACTAGTGTATGTGTTTGTGTTATTATTGTGATTTTTGTGGAGATAACGCTTGACTGGCAGGTATTTAACCTCAGCTGTATTTATTATACATTAAATTGATTTATACTTTATTATAACTATTTTATTTAAAATAATTATACCAGCTGTTCGAAAATAGGTCTTTACTCAACTACCCACCAAATGTGTGCTCATACTCTGACATTCATCGGGTCTTCAACATCACGCTATGCAACCTCCATCCGGTTACACAACACCACCCAGATAATCATTTCGAGCGTTTAACAAAGTAATCTTACACTAGGTTTGTTCAACATGTTGCTTTGGTTTTCCTTATCACATGGCAGACTAAGGAAATCATATTCTAGGTGTTAATTTTCCTACCAAGTATCCAACCAGTCTTTTCAGTGTTATAATTTTGTCATGGATAGTCTAAATCGAAGCTTATCCTAACCTAATCATTAGCGGTACAGCAACGCACCTTTTGCGTTCAAGACGATGGACAACATTTGTGATACTATGACAAATGCACTAACGGCTGTCTTGTTTGCGCACCATCGGAGACTATGACTAACACAAAAGCTCCAGGGTAAACTAGGCTAACCAGAAAGGCACTTTGCTGATCCATCCAACGGCAACGCATGGCTAAACATGCAGCCGCACAAACGGCTTATCCAGTTTATGCAAATTTACACCAACGACTAACAAAGTACCCATTTAATGAGAATAAGGTTAAGCATACAATCTTCACTAACGATCACTAACCTAGTTCTACCTACAATGAAAATTAAAATCCCTAAAAATGATGATCATAACGCACTACGATGATAAATCAATCACTTGCTTCTACATCTGATAATCGAGTTTAACAGTTTCTACAAGAAACACTATCACTCCTAACGTCCTAAGCATAACTTGGAATCAGCCAGAGAACTTGGGGCACTTGACAAAAATTCACAGCGAATCACATGAATTTTAAAAGCACACAGTAGGTAATTTTCACGCGTAAAATCTTAAAATATAATTCGATTTTACTAGTGGTGCCATCTAATAATCATAAGAAACATTTTAATGTGCCATGTTAAAAAATTATGCACACAAAGAAGCAGATGTTATTGCAACACCGAGATTGTCTGTACAGTTCAGAACTTCAACGAGTAAAAGTGCCGCTTTTTACTTAGGCTCTGATGACGTTTAAACGAAAACCATAAGATTACCAACACAACGAGTCGATAAAATAATGGCACTAGTAATATCCTTCGACTATGGTCAGGTTACACTAACCAACCAACTGCACACGTCTAAACAGCACTGCAGTTCACACGTCTATTTAAGAAAAAGCTTCAAGCTGTTCTACACAAAATCAGCACAGTCAGAAGCAATAGCTCCGCACAGTCTTACACTATGAACTTAGATGAACGATTCGATTAGTCTACCAACTTTAGCGCCGCTGCCCTGCAAAGGACAGTCTAGACCGGAGTTATTGTTCTAGATTTAACAGAAAACCAACCGAAGCTGGGTGTTGGTTCTAAAACCAATATTACAACTGCACTGGAACAATAACTAGCACCTTTCACTCAAATGCACTTGCTTGGAATAATGCAAATCGGCCTGTACGCTCACTCTCGTTACTATTACAGTCCATAAAGTAGGACCGAGACAAGATAATCTGTGTTGCAAATGCAAGCAAGCATAATAATATGATCACAAGGTTCGTGAGTGCGAGCCACCCTCGCATGAAGAAATAAAAATAATCGCCTTCTTTTTAACTGGCGTATCAAACTCAAAACCTCCGTTCGCTATCTACGCTATAGCTAGATAACTGTGGTAGTCAGACAACCATACGCTAACTTAAAATACGGCAAAGGTCGCAATTAAATCGTTACTATCCACTTTTTTTGTCTTTCTTCTTTAAGCTATTAAAAAGAAGATTATTCATGAGATCATGCCATGGAAATCACGACACCGTAAAATTCAAACGGTTCCACAACTCAGAGTCTCATGTAGGAATCGAACCTTTAACACTCGGTACGATGTGATGGCGATATCGCCACAATGATAATGACATTTCCAAGGTTAAACGCGTAATGTTTTACAACTACCACCACTAAACAAAATTGGCAGTACCAATAAAAAAATTCAGACAAAATACGCGCACCACGGTTGCAGCTGAAAACTCAGCAGATTCACCAACACAGTAGCGCCAGCAGTCGCCTTCGCTCGCGCCTTGTGTTCGCGCTGATCCATTATGCCACATCTGATGTCGGCGGGTTGCTTGATTTTTGGCTGGTATCAACACTTCACAGTTTGTTATACGTTCACACCAAATCAAATTAACAAAACTGACTATAATTATTTTGGATTACTGAACACGAAACGAGTGACAGTTTCTAGGTACTTGTTGCCTGCCCGAAGTCTCCAAGAGAAGTGATAGTTGTCTTGCTCCGTTGAACGTCAACCGTCACCCCCCTCTTCAACTGTAGCGAACGTCACACTAGACTCTGTCGAAGCGCACCATCTTCACACTTCCGTTTCGTAGTCAGTTACGTCCCGTTTTGATGACCTTTCCGATATGTATATTTATATTATACTAGCTTTTGCCCGCGGCTTCGCTCGCGTAAATGCGGGGTTCTCTAGTTTTAGTATATCATCTATGTTTGGGGTAACACAAATCTCTGAAGTATCCACCCAATAAAGGATTGGGCGGATACTTCTGTTATCGTTTTAACTGTTTAAGAAATATAACTGCAAAAAGTATTTACAGACATTATATTTATTTACATTTAAGACTTAGTAGTACTCGAAATGTTATCAAAATGGTATCAGTGACGTTTTGCTAGAGTGGCCAATATGGCGACTGCGATTTGTCTGTCAGAACCATTGGAATTTAACAAAATTCTCGACAATCCGAATTTTGCGGATATATGTTGTCGACTCGAAATCTTTATTTTTTTATGCTTTATTATTCAAGTAAGGTATCAGTCAAGTCTACCGTACCCCTTGACCATATTATTAATATAGATTTGACACCGCGATGGTGGCGCAGTCAGTCGGTTCCAATGTGAAATATTCCAAAATCAACAACTACTTGCAAATCAAAAATAAACTTTTCCAGTGGAATTAATTGTGAATCTAAACCATTCTCAAGTCCCCTGGAACACAAACAAAAAATTTCATCAACATCGGTCCAGTCGTTTAGGAGGAGTTCAGTGACATACACGCGTACACAAGAAATATTCACTCTAAGGTTGACTGGGAGATAATGCACATGGCATTAAGTCTGCTTTTATACTATTGTGCATATAAAGTTTTTTTTTTATAGATTCACGCCTGTATCCCCGAAGGGGTGAGCAGGGGTGTAATACTACACCCACATTTCGCCATGAATTTTTAGGTCCCACGTAATAGGGGGCGAGCCTATTGCCGTACCGGGCACATTACCAGACTCCGTGCTGTTACTGGGAATTTCCTAACGGAAAACCCAATAACACTTTGCCCGACCCGGGAATCGAACCCGAGACCTCCCAATCCCACGCGCACATTTATGCCGCGAGACCAACGAGGCATAAAGATTTAATATATAAATAAAAAATAAATGCATAGTTACATTTGTCATTTATATAAAAGTCTAGCAGAAATGTTATAAAATAACATTCTGCTTCATTTACCAAAAATAATGGTAGTATCTTGCCTGGACATGCTTTAGCCTCTGAACGCAGATGTAATCGTCGTCTATACAGATTTGCATTGGCCCGTTCCAAGATATTTGACGTTGCAGTAGTGAGTGTGAACTTATTTGCCTGGTTTGTGGGTAGACGGATAAGATCGGTGTTTGGCACTGAGCCTAACACCGATCTTATCCGTCTACCCAATAACCACTTAGTATATGGCCTGTGTGTCTACTGCTTTGACAGTGCGAGGCAAGTCTGATCAAAAAAGAGTACCACTGCTCATCAAAGTTACGCTAGCATAAAACCAAAATGTTACGACCAAAATATATCGTAATAATACTCTCCATCATTTTCCCATCTCTAATGTACATGAAACGCCAAGTCCAGGACAAATTCAAAAAGCGAGCTTTGTTTTCGTTCATGTAATTTTTTATATGAGAGTTTGTGAGTTGCATTCTGAAAATATCCTGTTTCGTTGCATTAAATTGATTAAGTAAAAGCATTGAAAAAAACATAAGAGAGTTATAAATTTATAGCTATCACTGAAATTGACTTTGCTTTGTCATTTTTATATCATCGTAATTGATTGAAATATTTTCCCTTTTGTATATTAAAAGTGTGTTCTAGTATGCATCTGGGAATATGAATTATAATTTTATAAATGTAATACTCGTTTTCTGAGGAATTTGTCGGTGTGTAATACATACAGCATGCCTCTTTTTTCAAACCAAATTTAAACGGCATCTTTTAATTGTACCATCTTACATGGTTTGAAAATGTCTTCAGTGAGTCATGAACAAAGAAAAGAACGAGACACAAAGAACATATATTCAGAAACCTTCAGTATTAGTTATTTATAAGTAGTTTGACAGCAGGTACGGTTCAAGTGATCGCCTCGTTGAGATTAGAACTGAGGAAATAATTGTGGATTCGATCACCACACAACACAGTACTTTATATAATCCTTAAAATTATTCCTTAATCAAATAATTTAACAGGTAAAATTCTAGTAAAAGCCAAAGCAAATTCAAATTACCTCTCCGCAATTTATTTTCAAACTTTAACATCCCATGAAGAGCTAAACCTAGGTACTATCGTTCAACTGTTCAAAGGATCTCGATTTGAAAGTACTTAAGGCCTTTGGGGAAATTTATTTTGTCCCCCCAAGCGGAGCAGCGAACTAAGCTTTATCATCCACCTAATAGGTTTCCACAAAGAAGCCTTTGGAGTAATACGGGCACCTAAATTTATTGTTCAGTTAGATAGGACATTTTCTGTGCCTCGTAAGTAGTGGTGAGGAAACCAAAGAGGTTTAAGTCGTATACAAAGTGCGATACAATGGCTTTATTTATAGGTTACAAGGCTTTCATTATGAATAACGAAATGAGCTTGAATATTGTTTGGGATATTGTTTTCTGGTATCAAATTAGTTTTATGATTATTAGACAGCTTTGTTAAAATATTTAAGTAAAAGCTTTGTTGGAATATGAATATTATTAGAAATTAAGATCACCTTTAACTGGTCCGTTGGTCAATCAAGTCTTGGGAATAATTACTTTGACTGTTATATTACTACTATGATCGTCTATGATCGAACATTAAGATTCTCACCTCGGACAAATCTTTGTGTGCTAATGTTAATGATTAGTTCAGGCTCCGCCTAGATTGGTATCAAATGATCGTGTGTGAGTTGTCCTGGAATGTGGAATATATATTTCGTATGCCATGAACTATTTTTTTCATGAGTTTTTTATTTTGTGGCGTGTAAAACTGAGAAAGTTTGCACGTTATAAAGCATTATTCCATACAAGATAAATTTTATAAACAAAGCTTCGGACACAGCAATCTTTAGAGCAAACACGCCTTCACATAAAACACGTGCTAGTAATATCCGCGCTTCCACTATTTTTCATCTTTAACTTTATATCATCCTCGTACTCCTTTCACTAGAGTCCCATCTCTCATGAAAAGGGGATAGAGATTTATAGCCAGATGTAAGCCAATGCGCCCACTGACGGCACGGCACAACAAAAATGTTCGGCAACGCAAAATATACAATAGAATAGAAATAAAATAATAAGTAATAAGAGCTAATTAATGTAGAAATTACAGATTTAGAATTCTATAAATTATTAAGTGTGCAAGCAACCAGTATTAATAAGATTGCAAAAAAAAAATATTGAATGTCAAATAAGCGTAATAAGTCAAAAAATAGTAATAATAGATGTAAATAATGTATTCAAATAATTGTCAAAGTCTATCATTTAAAAAGTCAGTAACAGAATAATAAATAACATAACACTAATATAAGAAAGCGGAAGAGTTTGTTTGTTTGTTTGTTTGTTTTTTTGTTTGTTTGTTTGTTTGTTTGAACGCGCTAATCTCAGGAACTACCGGTCGGATCTGAAAAATTCTTTTTGTATACGATAGTCCAGTTATTCCGGAAGGCTATAGGCTATATAACATAACGCTTCGACCCTTTGGGGCTGGGCAAAAGGCTAAAAAGGCTAAAACATAATGTCGGCCAATCTCAGGAACTAGCAGTCAGATTTTAAAAATTGTTATTGCCTATGATAGCCCATTTATTCCGAAAGGCTATAGGCTATATAACATTACGCCACAACTTTTTGTGGCCAGACTAAAATAATAAAATGGTCAAACGAGAAGGGGGAGAGTTGGGTCAAAGGCAAAAAAAGGCTAAACGAATAGGATACAATCTATATGGGTATCGTTTTCGAGATTTTCGGGACGCTGATTAATAATATGAAATTTATTTAGTGATCCAAGATGGCGGACGGGAAATCAAAGATGGCGGATGAGAAAATTTTAAATATCAATATGGGTATCGCTTTCGATATTTTAAGGGGTGGAGAATCGAAATACAACATCTATTTCGTGATCAAAGATGGCGGATGAGCAATCAAAGATGGCGGATGGGAAAATTAAAAAAAATCTATACTGATATCGTCTCCGATGTTTTAAGGGATGGGGAATCCAAATACAGCATCTATTTCGTGATTCAAGATGGCGGATGGGAAATCAAAAATGGTGCATGGAAAAATTTAAAAAATCAATATGGGTATCGTCTCTGATGATTTAAGGGATGGTGAATCCAAATACAACATCTATTTCGTGATCAAAGATGTTGGATAGGAAATCAAAGATGGCGGACGGGATTTTTTTTAAGTCGATATGGGTATCGTCGCCGATATTTAAAGGGATGGGGAATCCAAATCTGACATCTATTTCATGATCAAAGATGGCGGATGAGAAATCAAAGATGGCGGATGAGAAAGTTTAAAAAAATCAATATGGTTATCGTCTCCGATGTTTTAAGGGATAGAGAATCCAAATACAACATCTATTTCGTGATCAAAGATAGGAAATCAAAGATGGCGGACGGGATTTTTTTAAAGTCGATATATGGGTATCGTCCCCGATATTTAAGGAATGGGGAATTCAAAAACACCATCTATTTCGTGATCAAAGATGGCGGATGGGAAAAAATTTAAAAATCAATATGGGTATCGTCGCCGATATTTAAAGGGATGAGGAATCCAAATCCGACATCTATTTCGTGATCAAAGATGGCGGATGAGAAATCAAAGATGGCGGATGAGAAAGTTTAAAAAATCAATATGGTAATTGTCTCCGATGTTTAAGGGATGGCGAATCTAAATACAACATCTATTTCGTGATCAAAGATGGCGGATAGGAAATCAAAGATGGCGGACGGGATATTTTTAAAGTCGATATGGGTATCGTCTCCGAGATTTTAAGGAATGGGGAATCCAAATACATCATCTATTTCGTGATTCAAGATGGCGGATGGGAAATCAAAGATGGCGGATGGGAAAAAATTTAAAAATCAATATGGGTATCGTCTCTGATGATTTAAGGGATGGTGAATCCAAATACAACATCTATTTTGTGATCAAAAATGGCGGATAGGAAATCAAAGATGGCGGGCGGGATTTTTTTTAAGTCGATGTGGTTATCGTCTCCGATATTTTAAGGAATGGGGAATTCAATATTATATAAAGATCTATGTTTGTTTTTCATCATTTATAGACCCTGGAATGATAGGAGATTAAGCGCTAAGTCAATGGTTACTTTGGAAAATGGGCTTGGAAAAAAGGGAATTTAATAAAAACTCTTAAAAAGGCGATACGGAGTTCGCTGGGTCAGCTAGTTTGTCTAATAAAAATGCAGTCAATTTATTTTTAAATGTTTGTATTGTGCCAGTTTTAATCGTCTTGGGTACTTTATTATAAATTATAGCATTGCTAGCAGCTCGATTCGACAGATCTCCTGACCAGACGTCTGCTTAGAAGAACCGCCTATCATGTTGCATATGTGTAAAATTTGATGTCAGTTTCCAATAAAGAAATAAAGGTTTTTAAGGTAGTAGTCAGGTAATTCTAGGGTTACGGTCGTAAAAAGTTATTTTTGCAAACGGCGAAACCGAGTTATTTTTGCAAATTGGAATCGAGAAAATCTGCACGTTTGTGAATTTGCCGTAATATTCTCGGAAACCTACGAAGTCTGGAAACCCCGCACTTGGCCAGAGGGGTGGATTTTGCCCTAAACTTTCTTATAATGAGATAAAAGCCCAGCAGTGAGACAGATTATAGACAACGTTGATGATGATGACACTTGACATAGACGCATTGTGATATCTACTGAGTTGATCAACTTATCAACTCAGTAGATATTACAATGCGTAATTATAATTTTATATTGTCATGATAAAGCCAAGTATAAGTAGTAGAGCCTTGCAGATTCCAGCATGATATGGCTGACACGACCAGGGAAGTACTACCCACTCATAGAAAGTCGACCTTAAGTAACAGTACCTACCTATACTGTTGCGTATCGTTCGGTAAGTGAGAGTGCCGCAGGCTCCATTCCTTTTTCTTCTGCTTCATTCTTCTCCTCCTCCTATTCCGTTTCCTTATATTAAGGCTACCTCGAAGGTCAAAAAATCGTGCAGAGGTCATCGCTAAGTGTTAGCTATAAAGTTGCATATCGCAATTGGGCGACGTTTTTATCATGTACCTGTAGATAAGTCAATTTATTGCGAACGCCCTTTGTTTTTGCTTGTAAAGGTTTGCGGTTTCATTTATGTTTTATGGGATTGTATGAATAATTGTTTTTGTTTCATTTCATATTTGGGTTAATAGAATTAGGTATACGAGTGATATGAAATAAAAAAGGCTACATTTATTATTTGACTCGTTTTTTAAAGACTTACATTATTTCACTTGAATTAATATTTGGGTCATCTATCACAAGCTGAATTGGAAGCAATTTCTGTCTTTCCATTGAGTTAAAATATTGCATGTTGCCTCAGTTCCGATGACAATTCCTTTTTATGATAAAAATACTTGATGATTTAGGATTAGTTCCATAGCAGAGAACTCTTCGATGTTGGATGGCTTGGTGCATAGATATTTGCTTTTCCTTAGGAAAATACTATCGACTTATAAAAGACCTATTTAGACCACCCAAAATCTATAACATCCATACACCCATCCAACCATTCAGCCTTGCAAAATTTTCATGCTTATACTATTTATTTATTAAGATAAGATATACCTTTCATCACCCACCTAAATAATATGAATATGGTGGCTCGTACGACCAAACTATGGAAGGAGCTATCTGCAGCAGTATTTCCCAACCAGTTCGACATTGGCACCTTTAAGAAGCGTGCTTAACTTTTTTTCACAGACCAGTAATACTTACTGTCAGATGATCAGTCTGTTCGTTTGTCTTTCGTTTTTTGATAAAATGCCCACGTTGTAGGAATGGTCCTACAACGTGGGCATTTTATCACTAGAAAAAATTCTCAGCGTCTAAAAATCCAACAAAACTACATCGATCCACAACAATTAATGTCATTTACAGTTGCTATCGTAACAGGAGCTAACTAGCACGGGTGTTAATCGCACAAAGCGCTCGTTAGGTGTGGTCTGCTCTGTAATGAAACTTCAACCTTTGATTACTAATGTATCTGTGAACAGTTTGGTAAATTGGAATGATTATTTCGTGTTTTGGTGCGAGCTGTTTGTAGTTTTTGGAGTAGTAGTTTGATAAAAATTATTATTATTAGAAGAAAAAGACATTGATTTAAGTCTGAAATGGATCATGGTAAGGACCAAAATGGTTGTGGTTTACCAAGATATCACAAATTTGGAGCGGGAGCGGGAAAGAAGTGACTCTGTGTCTGACTGACTCAGAAGGATATTAAATGGACTGTATAAATGCAGGATAGCTGGAGAGCGGCATAACTTTAGGGTTTGGGAAAGAGAGATAAAATAAGATAAGATAAGATAAAATTTATTTGCCTAAAACATGTGTATACATACAGTTGCATGCAAGATGTTATAAAGTAGGTACATTGTTATTTTTGTGCGACATGTTTGTCATATACGATGACGTGCAAATGTTATACATTAATAAAATTAGTTTTATAATGTCAATCAATAAATTGTAAAATAATAGACAGAATATAATGTCAAAATTAATAAATCAGAATTTGTCAGTCAAATAATCATTAACATTATAATATGCTTTATTAATCAAAAACAATTTAATTTTATTTTTAAATTCGGTATTGTTAAGTTCCTTCCAAGTCTTAGGTAGCTTATTAAATATGACTGGTGCTTGCGCGAGCGGTCACATAACAAGCGGTCAAGTGTGCAAAGCGGCAAATTGTAGGAAGCGGAAATGCGGGAAGGATGAATTGCGTTTAGAGTCGATTAAACAGCGCAATCGAATACGTTTTATTATGAGAGCGAGATGACGCTAACAGATCTTTTTTATTTATTATTGTTTTTTTTATATTCTCCATACTTCTTGTAATTTATATTTAGGTCAATGTTACAAACTTGCCTAACACTGTCCTTCTGTTGAGCTTTGGTCCCTTCTCACTAAATAAGGGTTTGGTCCAGTGCAAATTGCAGCCATTCACATCTGTCGACAACATTATTGAAAACCCTCACATGTGCAGGTTCCTTAGAATGTTTTTTGCATCATATTATCCACTTCGAAAAGGCAGTTTTACGCACCGCTTTACTTCATGCTCGCAGTTAGTTAGCAGAATGTTGCTGAGTCTTGCTATCAGACTTGATGAGTCCAGTGAAAACGACAACAGACTACTACGCTGAAAGTCTCGAGTTCCAACCTACGGCTCATAACACTGGCTTTTCGTAGTTAATAGCATTTTAAATTGTTTTGAAACATCGTGAATGGAATCGTATATACCTGAAAAAAACGCATGTGAAGTCCACCAAGCGGCACTTGGGCAGCGTGGTGGACTATGCCCTATGAAATCTGCGCCAAGCAGTGCGACAAAATCTGTCTCACTGCTTGTCAACAAGCCTGACGATGATTCAGTATAAAATATCTAAATGAGGTTATTGATTTAAAACACAATCACTAGCGTTCATTCCAATATTTATACCTAGTTCTGAATATCCAAAATTTCAATCAAGTTTGAAGCTAAAAATAAAGTTATTTAGTTACTAACGGGATCCAAATAGTGTCTACATTGCCGTCAATAGTGAACAGCAACAATTTGTGCTAACAATTGATTTGTGACAACAGTGTAAGTGTCGAATGTTGAAAGAATCAGTGAGAGCTTTGTACGTTCCAAATATTTATTTTTAGCCTCCAATACAATGCTAGACAGTTATATAACCGGATACAGTATTTAATAAAATATATTCTGGAGATTTATTTTTACTTATTTATGGGTTATGCTTCGATACGGTACTTTTTATTTTTTATTTATAGACTCACGCGTGTATCCCCGAAGGGGTAGGCAGAGGTGTAATATTACACCCACATTTCGCCAGGAGTTTTTAGGTCCCACGTAATAGGGGGCGAGCCTATTGCCGTACCGGGCACATTACCAGACTCCGTGCTGCTACTGAGAATTTCCTAACGGAAAAACCCAATAACACTTTGCCCGACCCGGGAATCGAACCCAAGACCTCCCAATCACACGCGCACATTTATGCCGCGAGACCAACGAGGCAGTCTTAATGGTACGAGGTACTTTTAATTTAGTTAGAATAAAAGCCTATTCATTCCAAGCTATATTATTATACTCTATATTATCATATGTCTATCCACCGTCATCATTTTAAGGTGGTTCATTGATTCCATTGCTGTAGAAATTGTGGAAGCCAAAAAATTAATTAAATCTCTGAAGGAAGTTTTGGCTGCCTAAGCAGAACGGATCTTTTTCCTTGTAGAAATCGACCGTATTCCAGAAAAGAGTGACAATCCGCAAAAATCTGAATGTGAACACCAACATGTCTTTTCAGTAAATGCATTTCCACAAGAGTGCTAGCGTCCGGGAATAATCAAAAAGAGAAGAAGAAGCAGAAATTTGGCATGTCCATTCTCAGTGCACCCAATGCTGAGACTAATGGGAATTTCGGGGTTTTCCGAAATTCCCACAGGATCGAGAGGAAATGAATAAATGAGAAAAATTATATGTGCAGACATAGATGCGGACACCTTTTTAGTAGATAATATAAGCCAAAAACTTTTTCAAGTACATAAAATAATCTACAAAAAAAAACGGTCCAACCCTTTATGAGACATAACGATATACACACACATAAAAAATATACTGACATAAAAAAAATGTAATTAAATTTAAACATAATGGGATTTAGAGGCTGTTGAGCTCAGCCTTAAATCTCACATAATATCAGAATAGTTCCACACCCTACCTAGCGTAACACAAAAAGTTTTAGTTGGTTCTGAAATTAAACAATTAGAGTGGATTGCACCACATCACCGGTTAAAGTAAAAGCTAAAGTCAAATTTTACAATAACTTTAACAGTAAACTTGACGGCTGCCGTAAAATGTGTTGCACCAACGTTTTTGTTGCTAATGTTAAAGTTAACAGGGTTGCTAGACAAATGAGGCGTAATCTACCCCGATTCGCTGCGGGAACTATTTTTAAGTCCGGCAATACTCGAGCATCGCTGTTATTGATAATGTCAAGATGTCAATTGTCAAATATTATATCGAACGTCAAACGAATTGAACGCGCTGAACGCGCATCATTTTAAAAGATTTTGATTATCTTTCTTGTTTATACTATACCTATTACCTACGAGTTCAAGTGTTACGAAGTGTAGAAGATAATAATGGCATCAAATACAAAAAGCTTGTACATACGTAAACAGCCAAACAAAGTAAGTATGCACAACTTATTCTGTTGCCCATAACACTTGCGTGTTATTCTTTTTACAGCACACAAACTTATGCCTATCTTTACGTTAAATTCTGTATATTTCAGGGAAAGAAGCGTAAACTATACCGGAGCTGAAGTCGATAGACTTCAATCGTTTAATCAAACATCAAAATGTATTATTTTGTAAGAAAACCGATGCTATAAGTAGTAAGCAAAAGGATAGCGTGTGGACTTTAATAGGAAGCGAATTTAATGCCCTTGGAGAGATCCCACGCACTGTGAAGCAGCTCAAATACAAATTTGAGAATATCAAGAGAGTGGCAAAAAGTACATAAATAGATACAATGATAAATATATTGAAGGGCCTGGTGCTCAAAATTTCATACTTATTTATTCTTCGCGACAGACATTAAAAAACTCTATAGTGAATAGTGTATTCGAAACCGCGAGTGAAAATCGTGTAAAAATAGTGCTATTCAATCGTGCGGTAGGTATACCAGGTTCGGTTCCCGGACGCGTCAAAGTGATAACATAACGCTAGAATAGTGAAAATTCGCAAATCGGTAATAAGTGGTGCCGTGTAGAGTATGAGCATTAAACTTATACTTGTGCTAACCGTAGGGACTTAGATATCGATCATAAATAGTGTTATCAGTTGTAATAGATAAGAACTAATAGTTGATAAACAGCTGTTTTGTTTACATACATACATATCGTCACGCCTTTTATCCCCGAAGGGGTAGGCAGAGGTGTATTTCTACACCCACTTTTCGCCAGATATACTTTAGTCCCACGTAATAAGGGGCGAGCCTATTGCCGTACCGGGCACATTTCCAGACTCTGTGCTGCTACTGAGAATTTCGTGACAGAAAAACCCAATAACACTGCCCGACCCAGGAATCGAATCCGGGACCTCCCGATCCCACGCGCACATTTATGCCGCGAGACCAACGAGGCAGTCGTATAGGGTTTGATATTGAGTTTTTCGTCTCTACGTAAAGATGGTATTTGCATCGTGTTATCCCTTAGTCGCCTCTTACGACACCCACGGGAAGATAGGGAGTGGTGACACTTGTATTCTTTGCCGTCAACCACACGGCATTTTTGTTTACATAGTAATTTTATAAGTGTTTTTTTGCTTTGAATAGGCTTGAAATCATGTTTAAATAGTTTCTTATTGCTAGTTATTGGTTTATATAGTCGAAATAATCGTAATAATAAACATTTGCATGTTTATCATAAACTTTCTTTATGTACGATCGAAAGAAAGTTTGTATTTTATGCATCGTAGGTTTTATTATGTTATCTTGGAATTGAATAAAGCTATTTCCATGGCGTTTGTTTTATTAGATGCGGCCCACCAAAATTACATACTTACATAACTATAGTATTTCATAGTTTTTTTTATAGAAAATATAGTGGGCGGATCCTTGTGTGACAACATTTTTCGATATTTTTCTTGAATAACTTAGTGATGCAAACAGTTAGGTTTATGTATTATATACCGTTCGATAGAACTTTTTGAGACCTACCTAGCTATGTATAGAACATATATGCATGTACCATAGTATCTAAGATAATTACATGTATCACAAATAAAGATTTGTTGTGCATATGTTCGGTGCGGTGGTCGGCGTTAAGGTAAAATTTCGAAGTAGCTAAGCGACCATATTTTTGGCCAGTTTGTTGGCGTCCCAACCACCATGTTGTAACCAAGTAACTATATGTAGCCATCCAGCACCGAACACCTGAACAGCATCGCTCTCAACGTATGAAGATGTTTTATTTCTGAAGCCCCGAATAGATCGAAGCCATACAGTCCACTAGCACATAAAAGATGATCGTCGTAGGAACACTCGCCAGTCACACACCACCAGCGCACTGTGGCGGACCAGCAAAGATTCGATTCCTGGCATCGTCACATTTATCTTTTCAAATGTTATTATTTTCATTTCTACATACATACATACATAGACTCACGCCTGTTTTCCCGAAGGGGTAGGCAGAGGCATATTAAACGCCCACATTTCGCCAGTGTTTTGATCCCACGTAATAGGTGGCGAGCCTATTGCCGCTAATCGGGATATTTTGTTTGCCAGAGCCTCGTCCGTTGATCGGCAAGTGCACCACTTGCAGGTGAGGTTGGCTTAGGACCCTAAGTTCTTGGCGGGAACCCTATGCACCTACCATTTCTACCTAATACCTTTCATTTCTACGTAATAAAATTTCAGGTAGCTAGCACAGAGAGTGTTCCGACCGTTGAGCTAGCCACCGCGCTACATTTTTAGAGACTCGAAATCTAGCCAAGAATGATTTGTTGTCCCCTTTTGAAACTCGATCGGTTCTGGAGAAATACACTTTTCTTTTCCTAAGCCTTTCACTTATCGGGTCTAAATCACATTCGTCTTCAGAAGAACTAGTTTCTGCGAGTATTTCTCGAAGCAGTGACATTTTTGGTGGTTATATTCGATGCGTATCAATAATAGAACAATAGAACTGACTTTAACAATAACATTAACCGGCCAACATCGGGCGGTTACAGTTAACGTAAAATTATGACGTCATTTTAACAATTGTCAAGTGGTGCAACTAATTTTTTGCTTACCTAACCGATACTTTGACAGATGTTGCGATCTTTGTCATTGTTAAAGTAAGATGATGCAACCCAGTCTTAGTGTCTGCAGCGGGTGCGGCGAATTGTTGCGATTAAAGCTTTGCGTGCGTTAAAGTTATAAAAACATTTTTTTCCAATTTATGTTATAAAAATATATTTTAGAATTCACATTCGTTGTATATGTGGTACATTAAAGATCATAAAATGTTTTGAAGATACTTGTGTATCTATTATTGTAACTATTGTTTTCAAAGATGAAAGAGAGTCTTTGCCCCAGAGGCATGATAATGATTTGATACAAGTTATAGTCATGAACATTTTTGATGATCGACAACCTTAAATATCTTGCCATTTATGGTTTACTATGACATGGGTAATTTGGTATGAGGTATGGAGAACCCAGATAAGAGTATTCCAAAATGACATTGATGTATTAGGAGCACTTGCCCCATTTCGAAAATTATAAAAAGCGAATCTGGCAAGACTGGCCTCCAAACATAAAATACTTTACATATAAGTGCAAAAAGAATAGTATCATCATTTTCACCATTTCATTATAATGATCTGTTGATATTAATAATATACACAGAATTACAAACGCGTTTGACAAATTCACACGGAACAGATTACATCAGGTCCGAATTCGACCTAATCAAAATAATAAGATAGTCTTTCATTCATACAAATGCATTCTTAGCTAGAATACCAACTCACCTCGTACTGAAATCAAATACAGCAGTATAAATAATACATCAGTCCTTCGCTGTAAGTTCTCCATGTATGTACAAGCATTCTTCCAGAACCAACGAGATATAAATTCACTTCTGCAATAAATCCACTGCTGCACTGAACTATGCAAGCACAAGTTATCTTTATAAAAGTATTCTACCCGCCAATTTGTAGGTAGCAAAAATTCGTTGTTAGTTGAAAACAATTAAGCGGTCTGACTACTGCTGGATAGTGAGTTAGCTTGGAACTTTGTTCGAACTAATTGTTGCGTTCTATAATGTTCGAAATATGAGCCCATGGATACGGTTTGATGATTTATACGTTTCAATGTGTACGTCAATATTAGAACCACGTATGTATATTATTTTTGGCTGGTCAAAATGTCAACGCGTTATGGGAGAAATGCCTTGCATTTGAAATGCCGAGAGTAACCCGCACTTGGCCAGCGTAGTGGACTATGGCCTTCCCTTTTTTTTTTTTGGTGCCGGGTTGGAATATCCTCATGGAGTCCCTACGCCCGGGGAGGGCGAAAGAGACTGTCAGACTCTTACTGACTAAAACCAACCCGTGTTCCTCATGTACCCGTGAGTCGGAGGGTCGGGTATTGCCAAAGCATTCCTCGCTACCCCCCGGACGGGTATTGGCCCGCCAGATGGTCAGGCGGGCCCCGAACAAAACCCCTTGGCGGCGGATAAAGGTGTTGGGCTCCGCCGACAAAACACCCAGCGCCCGCAAAGGATAGGAAGGATGGCAACGCAACACCGCATCTCCTCTTCCTCTGCGGCCCCACCGCGACGCAACGATGGTGCGCCCCCATTTGGTCGCGGGAGATAGGGTGCGTGGCAACGCAACACCGTCATGCCTCTTCTCCCGCGACCGCGCCCGACTGTGAGGGACAGAAGTATTGTCCCTCGAACCCGCACCATTGGACGCATCCTGCGCAGGCCTCCGTGAAGCCCACGCGGAGCGTCCACTCCTGGGATCTTGCTTAGCTTCACCGTGGGTGACCTAACCACGGTTACTGAGCCCCCCACCACGACAAGGTGGAGATCCAACGGGGGGGATGGCCTTCCCCTTCTCATAGGGAAAAGAGGCCCGTGCCCAGCAGTGGGACAGGTTATATACAGGATACAGGACCGATGATGAAACCGCATTTATGCAGTATTTTATGCTCTGGTGGTAATAATTTTATTTACCATGTTATGCTGTTTGTCAAGGAATAAGAAATGTATGGACCGTCTATAGCAGACAAAATCAAACAACCCATTAAGGACGACGAAGTTTCGGGTGCTTTTGAAACATGTTCACCCGTCACCATGGCCAGCCTACCCGTGGCTACGATGGAATTTGGAAAAGAAAAGAACCTACGATAAAATCCGTAATCAGAGTTTTATTTTGAGAAGTATAGAAATGTCCCACAAAGATTCGGCAATCAAGCTCAGTTTTGTTGGCAGGTTGATAATGATGACGACGATAATATTATGAAGTTAAATTCCTGATGCTGCTGGCTCAAGACCAATCCATGTCAGGAGCCTTGCGAGACGCTTTGTTGAGCAGTGGACATCCATCGGCTGATAATAATAATAATAATATATAATGATGAACATTCCCGTAAAAATAATTTTAAACATTACTTTGCCTCATTTATCACTAGAGATTGTAATAATTTGAGAAATAAAGATATTTTGTATTTGTATTACTTTGAAAATAAGCATCAACAAATAATACGCAGCCTTTGAAATGGTGTTTGGTGGTATTTTCTGCTCCTGAAAAGGGGCGAAAGCCCATATGACCCTCAAAATCCCCACCTTCATAGAAATTTGGCACACATTTGTATTGCATTCAAAATGCATTAATTATAAATGCCACATCATACCTTTTTAGTAACTTTCCAACATGAAGGTAAACAGAAACCACCGGAGTACAGACTCGTGGTACAGTGAAGAGCAATTTATTACTTTTAAGTTGCCTCCGCAGTACGGGATTAGACGAAATGTTTGTTGGAAGATGTGCCGTAATAACAATAGTTTACTTTTGAGGTGTCAACTGATTGTACTGAGATGTGATTGATGAATGAAGCAGACTTTTACTGCACGATTAGCGTGGTGGTTAGGTTCGAGTCTAGGTGTTAGCTGTGTCAGTTGGTTGTATGTCTGTAAAGTCCCGCGGGACACAGGACATATTCCTAGTGCGGGCGTTTTAAAAAAATATATTTCATAGAACGCGTGTCCCTTTGAAGTCATCCCTTTTTAGCTTCAGTCCCAAAACAATACACGATATAAATACCTTTTTTTACCCGACTTCAAGACGCAAAAAGCGTAATGTGTGTATGCTTGTTCTGAATAATCATTTGCCATTTTTCACACTTTCGGTTACTTCGTATTGACAGGGACTTTGAGTTTATATGTTTGGAGCATATGAAAGTTGATTTAAAAAGTCACAGTTCTTTATTTTATTTTTTCTTGACTTTAGGTCCCTAAAGCACAGAGGTGCAATATTTTTTAATTCAGCAGTTTCTTGATTAATTTACTTAAATTACAATAATTCAAGAGAATTTCAAGTATTTCACATTATAATTTCAATTAGAACGTGTCATATGTTAATTTGTTCGAGTAACAATTGTTCCACTTAGAAGACTATAATTAAATCATGAAATTTCATCACTATCAGTAAGACCGTTTACATTTATGCATGAATGATTTTTGTGAAGATGGATAGATGATATAATTATGGATGTGTAACTCTTTCATGAAAAGCTGCAGTTATAATATTATATCCTTCATTCCAAAGGATTGCCGTACGGATTTTGATAAAGCTTTCAAGTAGTATAGGTTCAATTTCATTTCATCCCACCATATATTAGAATATTACATAAAGGCATTACACGTTTTTGTAATATTAAATTAATTTTTTTTTAATACGTTCTATGAATTTAGTGGTCACTGTTCCAAACTGTCATTCGGAATATCTAGTACGTACCTTTGTTCCGAGTATGCGATACTTCGGCACTGTTACAAATACTTACATTAAAATACATTATGAAAATTGCTTACTTTATGTAATAATCTAGGTACACTATCGCAGCACTTTTCATTGTAATCCTATTGTACAGTGCACTAACACCAGTTTATAAGCGAAATTGGAAGTTATATAACTGCCGGCGGCAGTTTAACGAGTTAAAACAATATGTCTTAATAGTCAACTTTATTGTCTACAGTTGTAATTTTATTGGGTTGTATATTATTTGGTATTGTGTTTTAAACTGATGCCCGCAATTTACCCTACCCAAAGTGCATTATAAATAAATCCTTCCTAAGTGGATGCGCACGTCATTAAGCAATTGTCCAAATGTTCTTGTTTCAAATTTTCTATTCTAGTATCCAATGTCCTATTCTATTATTATGTCGTCATTTTAATGTTGTTACACCGCTTACATTTAGGTAAAGGCAGCGATAGCCTACTGGAGATACCAACGGACTGCCATGCCATGCAGCGGGTATCGGGTTCGAATCCACGGCGCGAACCAGTGACTTTTCGGAGTTATGTGCGTATTAAATTGTAAATTATCGCTTGCCCCTTGCCTCGGAGAGCACGTTAAGCCGTCGGTCCCGGCTGTCATGAAGATCTTTGACAGTCGTTATAAGGAGTCAGTACCTATAAACAAACTGACACTAGTCTAAACCATGAAATATCGCTATCCCTTCGGGTTGCGAGTCGCTCCGTGGAAAAGCTAATATTCAGCCAAATCCGGTTAGACTAGAAAGCGGATCCCGGGTTGAGACTGGGATAACGCTAGGCGGATTAGGACACCGCTTGCATTTAGGTATGTATAATTTTGAATCTATAGACAGTATCATTTTAATACTAACTGAAATACTTTCCTATAACGGCGCCAATGTAATTTGTATAAATCTAATAACTTTTATAAAATAAAGCAATAATTTTCACTGCAAAATTTGTTACATACACGAAATGTAACTAACAAAATGAAGTAAAATTATATTTATTGTATCACTCAAAGTAACCCAAACTTATACAACACACGAAACATAAAAACTTCAAACTATAACATCGAAGAGCAAGTCAAAACTAAACAAAGCAACCAGGAGCTTAACAGAACAATGGAATACATATAACATTGTTTCCCTCCGATTTGTACACAAATTGTTGTATACGCCTTTGTTACCAAATATGTAAATACAAAGTACGCGGCAACTCTTACATATCACGTTAAACACATATTGTCTTGAATAAAATATCAGTTACGTGTAACATTTGGGGATTGGCAGAAGCGTACGTTGGTGGAATATGTATTGCTAGAGGATGGCCGCAGCTACACCTGCACATTTTATTATAATTTAACTCATCATCATCAGGTTGCAAGAGTCCACTGCTGAATATAGGTCTCTCCAATGGCACGCCACTGAGCTCGATTTTTGGCTTTTCGTGTCCAGCCGCTGCCAGCCACTTTGCGTATATTGTCACTCCACCTAGCCGGAGGGCATCGTTTGCCAAGGCGCGGTCTCCACTCTAGAACACGACTACTTCAATGGTTATCGGTTCTTCGACAGATATGGCCGGCCCGGTGCCACTTCAGCTAGCTAATTATTTGAGCTATGTCGATTACCTTGGTTCTCTGTCGGATAACTTCATTACAAATTCGATCCTTCAGAAAAAAGTTCAAAAAGGCATTGAAAATGTGGGATCCTGAGATCAAATTAATAAAATTATTTTTAAATAAAAAGGAACCGACTTCAAAAACACTAAAGAACTAAAAAACAAAAAATAATTGGTTATGGAGAAAAGCTTTTTGGAGTCGGTGCCAAGCCCTTACGCAAAAAGTTACTAAATTACAAACTACCTATTCTATGTGCTTAGTGTTTTTGAAGTCAGTTCTTTTTTATTTAAAAATAATTTTGTTTTTTGCTTTTTAGTGGTATACTAATATAAAAATAGTAATAGTTGGTAAGTAGGTACATAGGATAGTGTAGGTGGTACATGATGGGGATACCTTCCTTACTTGCCTCAATTCTGAAATGTAGACCTGTAACTTTCTGGCAATTTCAAGTAAGTATTTTTTTGTTTTCAACTAGCTACCTTATTTTTCCGTTAAAAGCTTTTTGTACGATATATATTTTCGCACAGAAGTTTGGACCCGGTCTCAATTTAAATAATTTTTCTTGAGCTCAAAATATACCTTTAAAGAATTGAGTCATTTTCTACTATTTAATTACTAAATTCCCACCTTTAAAAAGGCATTGAAAATGTGGGATCCTGCCGTTTGCCGAAAAGATTTTGACAAAATTTCATTACTCAAACAAATTTTAGCAACCTCTTTTTATACCATTGCAATATTTCGAATGATTTTCGTACGCATATTTTTATTTGGTCAAATTTTACTTGGCAAAATATTACCAACTATAATGTCATTATGGCATTAGGTCTTTAATCAAATGATTTATTACAGCAAACAATTTCCAGACAATAAACGTTTGGTGATATTAGTTTATTTATGGAAGTAGTTACAGTAGGTTAATTATTAAAAAAATGGTAAGGTTAGGTTAGAACTGTGACCTCCTACGCCCGAGCCGAGCGAGCGAAGCAAGCGGTGCCGCGGTAGCGGCCGGCGAGTGTCAGAAACGACTTGCATTAATAGAAAAAAGAGATTGTTTTTAGTAGGTTAGCCGGAACTAAACTAATTAGATTAGAATACTTATTGATAATGCGTAAAAACTGTTATTCCAACTGAAATATTTGATTAAATATTTTTTTTTAAAAGAACTAGTTGGTAAACAAGTTATAGTTTAAACGTTCATTTCCCAAACATTAGGATTGCGTTACAATTTGTTGTGAATAGATTTTTTGCTAAGTAATAATTTGGCAAATGAAATTATGCGAAACAGTTTTTGGGAAGTGAAAATTTGTCAAATTCCTTTCGGTCAAACAAGGGAGACCCTAAAAATGTATATCATGAAAGTTGTCGATATTCAAGGTACAGGTGACTTTTCGAAGCTTACTCGTTGCAAATATATTTTGGCACTTTTTTCTTTCTTTTAAGTTTCTGTTTTACGTTAAAGCAGCAAAATTCTGACAAAATACCAAAAACGAAAATATACTTTTGCTTTTTCTACAAAGATTCCACTCTAAGTTTGTATACATTCCATGTTCAAAGTTGTGTATACACAAGTTGCGGGTATACGCTTTTCATTAAATTTTCCATGATCCTGCTACGCCATACTCACGCACTCCTTCCATGCCATAAATTTTTCTCCTTCACCTATCTCTTTCGGTGGATTCTCACCCTAACATTACTACGGTGCAGAAGTTTTTTCATTTATCTTCTCATCGCCTGTGATATTTTCCTAATGATCGGAAAATGTGAGGATTGTTGTGAGAGGCCTCCATGTCACGTTCACCCCGCTTAATAACTGCGGGCGTCTTGCTGCTATTAGTTGGGGACTCATTGGAGTCGTTAAAGACTTTAGGGGCTTGTTTACTAGTGATATATGCACGCACGTTAGGTCATTAGTCGGGGACAGTGTTTACGAGAAAATATTAGCTTTGGGCTCTTGTCATTTATTTTTTGACAGAATAATTTCAATGTTATGTTATACCAGGGTATGTTATATTATCTATGAGGGTATCATAGGGCAATCTAATTTGCAAATGAGAAATAATGATGTCTTACATACATATCTCTCGCAAGCGGCTCTAACGTAGAAGCTATAAAGCGAAACGATATTTTCTTAAAAAATATGTACTGTGTCTGTATGTAATAAAACAATTATCATTGTATAGGATTTACATTTTAGCAGCGCCAGCTCAAAATCACTAAGTCATCACTAAGTCGTCCAGTCTGTCTGTGTAAACGCGAAAAACTTAAAAGCAACGGAATGGTTTTTGTACGGTTCTCACCGATAGATAGTGTAATTATTGAAAATGATTTAGGTGCATAATTGATGCGGGCGCTTTGACCGGGACGGGAGTAAGACACACGACGTCCAGCCTTGCAGTCAAACACTAACCACAAGACTGAAATAGGCCAGCTCATTATCAGCTTTATAATTATTTCAATTCGCTAAGAACTTACATTTTACTTTAACAAACTCCTGTTTTTTGGGTAATAGCTTAACATAGAAACTTAACAAAATGACTCCTTAAATCTAAATTGCATATGCAATGTCTTATGTAAATCAAAGCAGGTCCATAGAGAACTGTTATTTTGTGTCCAACTTCTAGCTGAGTTCCTGGCGCACATGCGTGAGAGAGATTTAAATAGAATAGTGTTGTTAGTAAAATATGTCGATAAAAATATTTTCTTTATGTTACGTACTTATCAAAATGTTTGTGTAAAAATGTTAAGTATTATGTAAGCCGTGTTGAAGACTTACTTTATGAGATGTAAAGATTTTGGCGACTGACTGGCTGTATGCTATAAGTCAGCACTTGCAATGGTCTACGATCTACTGGAAAAGTCAATCTGTGCAGGTAGGTCGAAGTATTTGTCATATCTATCGCCATCCAAAACATCATCATCATCCTAGCGCTGTCCCGGTTGCACTCCAAAACCCACGCCTTGGAGCCCGGGTTCCGCTTTCCGGCTGTGTCTCCTCCATTTCGCACGGTCTTCAGCATCCCTGGTGGTTAGTTGGTTGGCACGCATGTCATCCCTTGTGACGTCAAGCCAGCATTTCTTTGGCCTTCCCCGTTTACCGGGGCCCGGAGGAGGTAGCATGGTAAGACATTTGTTACCCACGTAAGATGCCGGTTGACGTAAGACGTGGCCATACCAGCGTAGACGACACTCTTGCAGTTTGTCAGCAATGTCACGGACATCATGACACATCTATCGTCATCCAAAACAGTATCGTGATATTGGCGATGAAATCTATATTACGTATGGGACACAGCAAAATCCATAAAAAATACCACAGCCATTCATAATTGTAATAACATTCTCAAGAATAATATCCGAGAGACACAGGTAAATATTATATATATATATATATGTTCAGCAAGTTTGTGGATAAGATTGTTTTATTTCACAATTAGGAGTTCATCATCATAGTTCGGTAGCATCCATGACTCTCGCTTTGAAAATCGGGGTACGCAAATCCGGATTTATTTTCCATAAAGGATTATTGCAAGTAATCATTAGGTAGGAATCTAGTGCAAGTCGCCTTATTGAAAAAAAAATCATTTCAATACGAAAGAGCTGATTTTGGCAAGTCTGATTCTGCAACCGATACATTCTTCTCCGTCATCAATATAATTTATGAGTAAAACCTTAAACACTTACAAATTACTTTTTGGAGTCGGTGCCAAGCCCTTACGCAAAAAGTTACTAAATTACAAACTACCTATTCTATGTGCGCTTTAGTGTTTTTGAAGTCGGTTCTTCTTTTTTATTTAAAAATAATTTTGTTTTTTGCTTTTTAGTGGTATACTAATAAAAAAATAGTAATAGGTGGTAAGTAGGTACATAGGATAGTGAAGGTGGTACATGATGGGGATACCTTCCTTACTTGCCTCAATTCTGAAATGTAGACCTGTAACTTTCTGGCAATTTCAAGTAAGTATTTTTTTGTTTTCAACTAGCTTAAACACGTTCGTTTCAGTTCCATCACCAGAACCCGAAAATCATCCAGTAGGTACCAAAGTGTTTGCCAAGACAAATCAAACGAGCCTAAACTCGATGAGATTGCGATATTGTATTACAAAGATCCCATGGCCACCTTTCTGCTTTATCATCAGACTTTGGAAAACATTCAGCACTAAAGTCCATGTAAAGACAATCAAACGAGTCCAAACTCAATGGGATTGCGTAGTTGTATTACAAATATCTCATGGCTACCATCCTGCTCCATCATCAGAGTTTGGTAAACATTCAGCACTAAAGTCCATGTAAAGACGAATCAAACGAGCCCAAGCTCAATGGAATTGCGTCTTTGTATTACAAAAACCCCATGGCCACCTACCTGCTCCATCATCAGATCCTGGAAAACATCCAGTACCAAAGTCCATGTAAAGACGAACCAAACGACCCTAAACTCGATGAGATTGGGTTGTTGTATCACAAATATCTCATGGTTACCTTTCAGCTCCATCATCAGACCATGAAAATCATCTAGCATCAAAGTCTATGTAAACACGAGTCAAACGAGCCCAAACTCGACGCTAATGGGTTGTTATCGTCAAATCGCTTCAAGTGTGCTTATAAAATTTGAAGAGTTCCTTCGATTTTTTCAGGATTCCATGATCAGATCCTGACCTGATGATCATGGGACCAACTAGGTATACTCTTTCAATCAAAATAAGAATTTTCGAAATCGGTCCAGGTGTCTTAGAGAAATCGGGGAACATACATAAAAAAAAGATTCCGACAAATTGAGAACCTCCTCCTTTTTTGAAGTCGGTTAAAAATGTTCTATATACTTGAAAGCAATGCCATGTGATATAATTATAGAATACTCACTCATACTCACGCCTGTATCCCCGAAGGGGTAGGCAGACGTGTAATATTACACCCACAATTCGCCATACATTTTTAGGTAACACGTAATAGGGGGCGAGCCTATTTCCATTACTGGGCACATCACCAGAATCCGTGCTGTTACTGAGCATTCGGAAAAACCCAGTAACACTTTTCCCCGACCCGGGAACCGAACCCAGGACCTCCGATCAGCAGTCGCATACGCTACGTTAGCCACTGGACCACGGAGGCAGACTCAGAGATATACAATACATGTGAGTCAAATCGTGTCTATCATCCACTACATAAATAAAATTGTAATGTATCGGATTAAAGACACGATTTGTCATAAAATCAACTACATTACAAAACCCCATATTCATGTGGTAGTAATGTAGTGGGTTTTATGCAACGTTGGATTAACCCGATATGTTATTCGCATGTTGCGTAAACGTACATTATTGGACACTGGACTTATTTCTAACAATATTAATTGACAATTAATTACCGTATCAAACAAAGCCTACTGACGGACGGTCTATTATTCAGAATAAAGGGCGGCCTAAATTATGATCAGAACAATACTGTGTGTGCCTTTTGATGAAATAATAATGCATGGATTTATTAGATAATATGCTGTTTTCAAATGCATTATTTATAAATAAATAATATTTGTAAGAATAGCTTTGTAAGCAAATACAAATTAATAATGCATCTGTTTTGGTTCTCAATGATATTAAATAAGCGTATGAATTAATTCGACAATAATGTTTAGCAAATGTTTATTATATTCTCAAGTTATCAAAATTATCTGTACTCTTCTTCATTTTGGAAATGAAATAGGAGGATTTTAATACAAATTGACTGCTTCTTACATCATCGTACTAACCTAATGCTATCTTTGTTCGTCAGTTTGACTAACAACGTATTTAACCAGACCAACAAACATTACAAATTAGTCTTCTTATGGATTACTAAATCGAATTCCTCAGATATCCTTCCATACTTAATAAAAAGAAAATGTATCTTCTCGTTTCAGCCTATACTAAAATTATAATGTCAATATATATAGTGACACATAATGCAGTTCTAGATCATTCGGTTTAAAAGTAATCGCAGTCAAACCAATATACCGCGATAAAATCCGTAAAGTGTAGTTAGATTTCAATTGACTTCAATACATTATGTCAATTTATCGATATTTGCCAGCTCGTCACTAGGCGATAAGTCAGCTGCTCGGCACTCTCACGAGATACAAAATATCTCGATCGCAGTACGCCTGTACATAAACTGCGCCACTATTATATTTTAACTTTGTATAATGTTTAGCCAAAAGTACTGTATACTTAGTATGAAATAATTGACAGCCAGGTAGCTTTAAACCTTATTGGAATATTTATTATATAGTTTTTACATCGTAATTTTATGATATGTTTATTTATGTTCTAGTTTTTAATATTTTTCTCTCTCAATTTCCAATATTTTTTCACATTTTATGTCTTGGTTTTTATATTCAACAGTGGCAATTTTTTGTCTGTATCTTTACCGAACTTAAAGAAAACTTTTAGTTTATATGAATTGAAACGCAGTTTTGACAATCTGGAGAATACGAGAACACATAATATGTAAATTTTTACTTAGTATTACCAAATTTCGTAAAATTATTGGGTGTCTCCCTTATTATCGAATTGCCTTTATAATACTGGTTATTTTAGCTCTCCGTATAGAACAAGCTGATGATATTTGTTCACATGTTATAGTAATAAACTCATTTCCTATATCTAAAGGTACAAAAATTCTCACACGTATTCACAAAGTAAATTCTCATTACAAACATTATTCCACACTGTTCCCTGTTTACATCGCACTGAAAGCAAACAGCAAAGTTCAATGCATTTCGTTCTGAATCAAAAGTCACATAACTTAGAGGAAGTAGAACGTGTGACCACATTTCGAGATGTGAAAATAAGGAACTTTGACTTCCACGACTTTTGTGTCGTAGAGTAAAAACATCTTTATTTCTAACTTTTATAAGAACCACTAAAATGTATTATATAGATGTATAAAAGATTGTTCTTCTTACACGAAAAAAATAATCACACATTTTTTGGATATAGGCACTTTTTTGGAAAGGTCTTGTGTTCATGTCATACACAAACGACACTTCGATTAAGATTTGTTGAGTAGTTTTAAATTAGCAAACGATAAGGCGATAGTAAACTTGTAACTAACGTTACTAAAAACTAGTTTTAAAAACAGAAAAACAACACAACCTGGTTAAAAAAAAATTTGAGAGAATTGGCCAAAAATGCTACCACAACCTCTTCAGGAATTCACAGCATCACTGGTCAAATTGTGGTTGAACATTTTAACAGGAGAGTTTAGAGTCTTAAAGTATTGCCGGAATTTTCAGTACCTAACATATCGGTTACAGGAAATCGGTCCAATATTTGGTAACTGTGTCGTCCACGTATTAATTGGCATATAACTGACTGATACAAAGTTCAAAGCAGCAGTACCCCTGTGGGTATGTTTATGTAATGTATTAATTTAGTTACCAAACTTAAATATTTATCTCTAAATAAGGTACAATAATCGCACCCCGAGGTATTCCAGTTTAAGGACAATTTTCTAAAAAAATAACACATTTGTTTTCTCATAATTTTACCTTGGAACATGAATCTGAAAAGTTAACTGAATTTAAAGTTAATTTTATGACCGAATCCATTTTTCGTCCCAAACCGCATAGAATTAAATTAAGTTACTAATCGTTCTAATAAATTACAGCAAAATTGGAAAGCTAACATATAAATCAAGGACCACTCTAAGTCGCGGTGCCAAAGCACAAAAACAATTGTGATCTAGTAATACGATGTCAGTTGGCAACCGGCTTTGAGTTACTAGCGCGGCTCGGATTTAGAATGTTAATTATGTATAAGTTTTAAAGTTCGGATAGATGTACACTCGCGGTCTAAAAATGTTTGTATGTTAAGAATAAAAAATTACATGATATATGTCAAAACGTTGTATTTTGGATTTGGTAGCAATACGGATTTTAAGTTAAACATATCTCAAGAATGTATATAATTTTTTTGTAACGGACAATGGTAAATAAATTTATAATGCAGTTTCTCTGGAAATGCAAAATATAATAATTAAGTATGCAAAAACAATAAAATTTATTGAATTCCAAGTTATTTTAAGAAGGTATTTAATTTCAACCAGACCGATTAATTATTCACACAGTTTTATAACTTGATAGTCTTTCTCGCTAAATAGCCGTCTCAGATAAGACTAGTCTTCTAGACAGTGTAATCACATTCAAGTTTCCAATATTTCCTCCTAAAACTTTACAAATTTTCTTCCAAATTACACTGACTATTTTCTGTTGAATCGCTGTTTTCCATCGTTAAGTGTATTTAAGATTTAAGTCGCCATACAGGCTGATTAAGATTTCAGTTTGATTTCATCTGATATTACCTTTATCCACGACTGTACTATCTTTCAAGTAGTAAATCATGCAGAAGAGTCCTTTAGGAAAACTTCCTGTCAAAAATTTCTTTAAAATGTGCTTTTGTCGTTAATATTTCATTTCTCTACTATTCATAGAAAATTTTTCATAATTATCCAATAGTGTACATATATTATTATGTCAAACCATATATAACACGCTGGCAAAGCAGGTTGGTACATAGCGTTTGATGTTGCGTTTTCAGTCTCTTCCGTAGCCGCCTTTAAGATATTGTCAATCAGCTCGGTAAATATTAGTGTTTATTAGGGCTCATCAACAATATCTTTTAATCAGTTCTTGGTTGGAATTTTACTTAGAAACATTTTGTCTAACCTTATATATCTTTATACTCGACTTATAAATATATTACAGCATTAGCCTCTTTCTCGTTAATCAATTATGTATACACGGTCTATTTACAAAAACTTCTTAGCAAAACTCCCCGCATTAGCACCATAATTAAACAGAGCATATCATCCTTGAACAAAGAGATCGGCTATTGGGCTATTAATAAATAAATTAGCCGAGCCATTTGCGGGCCGCGGGCGGCTGACCACAAAGTTAAACTTAGAGTACGCCCAGGGAGAATATACGAAAGTTAAGGGTCGCTCTGTCCGTTGTATAATATCAACCGGACTTTGGATGTGAGAACGGTTTTAACTTGGATGAGGCCAAATATTTAAATTGACTTGTGACTGACTTGACAAGTCCAGATATTTAATCTGTTTGTCTTTCTCGGCTTTCACGAGATTCTTGTCATGAGGCTTGGTGACATCAACAAGTATTGCGAGGCGCTCTGATCGATCTATCATCACAATATCAGGTTTGTTGGCTACAACAGTCCTGTCTATGACGATAGATCGATCCCAGTACAATGTGGCATGACCATTTTCGAGAACTGGCTCTGCCACATACCTGTAGTACGGTACCTCGATGTCTACAAGTTTGTATTTCAGAGCAAGTTGCTGGTGAATGCTTCTGGCTACTTGGTTATGCCTGTGCAAGTACTCGCCGTTAGCAAGACGTGAACAACCGGAAAAAATATGCCTGAGGGATTCACCAGGCTGGTGACACGCACGGCAAATATCGGTGGTGCCATCCCTCAGGATATATTTCCGGTAGTTATTCGTCTTGATAACTTCGTCAGCAATTGCACAAACAAACCCTTCGGTTTCCCCAAAGAGGTCACCGAAGCGTAGCCAGTTCACCAAGGCTAATAAGTCTACATTGGGTCTATACAGGGCCCAATGGAACCAGCCATGAAGCTCCTTGCTCTGCCATACACGCTTGCGATCATCAGTACTGAGTACTACAGGTATGCGCCAGTTCTCCTTAGCCAACTTGAGCGGGGTGAGTCCATTGTCCACTGCGACAACACCACGATACATGTCCACGTTCGCCCGGAGAAAATATTCTCTGAGATTGCACACCTCGCGGTTGTGTAGGGTCTTGACATTCAAAAAGCCCCGACTCCCACACTTCCGCGGGATGTACAACCTCATCACAGATGAACGTGGATGATGCATACGATATGCCGTCAACAATGTGCGGACTCTTCTGTCCAGGGCATCCAATTCAGACTAAGTCCACTTGAGTATGCCAAAGGAGTATACAAGAAGTGGCATCACCCAACCGTTGCAAGCACGAACCTTGTTGCCACCTGATAAAATATTTTTTAATACTTTTTTCAGGCGGCCAAAGAAACGCTCTTGCAACGATTGTTTCATGCCAGCTTCATTGATACTTAAAGCCTGTGACATACCCAAGTACTTATAGGTATCGGTTAAGAGAAGCGATCTTAGGTTAAAGGAATCTGAGAGTTGGAGCCCCTCAGATTCCACCATCCTGCCCTGCTTCACATGAATGACAGCACATTTATCCACACCGAACTCCATATTGACAGACTTACTAAAGTTTTGAGTTACGTTTAGTAAATCTAGAAATTGGGCATCAGAGTGGGCAAATAACTTCAGGTCATCTATGAATAACAGGTGAGATATGACCTGACCGCCTCTCTGTAACCTGTAGCCTAACCTTGAACCCTCCAGTAATGTACTGAGAGGGTTCATGGCTAGGCAAAACCAAAGGGGCCTCAGACTGTCGCCCTGAAAGAATCCCTGCTCAATTTTAATACGTTCGCCGTCCTCCTGGATCCTTCGGCATCCTGGATAGCAAAGAATCGTAATCCATTGCCCCATACATGACTTTAAGAATGAACGTAGTGTAGTATTTACTTTATACTACTCTAGCACCCTCAAAAGCCATGTATGCGGCACGGAGTCATACGCTTTCTTATAATCTATCCAACATGCCGCCAGATCCCTTCGGTTACGGCGAACTTGTTGGCTAATGGCCATATCAATGAGGAGTAGCTCCTTAGTACCGCGAGCCCCCTTCCTACATCCATTCTGAGAGGCTGACATAATTGAAAAGTCTTCAACATGCTTAGCTATTTTAGCTCTTTGAATAGATGTAAGAAGTTTATAGACCGATGGTAAACATTTTATCGGTCGATAATTACCGGGCTCGCTAGTACTGCCATTCTTGTGGAGCAGGTGGGTAATTCCAGTCGTCATAAAGGCTGGCAGCGACCTAGATTTCACGGCTGACTGGAATTGAGATGCCAAGCGTTCATGCGAACTACGTAGCCATTTCAGCCAGAAATTGTGCAGCCCGTCCAATCCTGGCGATTTCAAATTAGATAATGGACGGACTGCTTGAGTAACTTCCTGGCTAGAAATGGCCACGCATTTCATTTCGGAAATATGTTCGCATGCACGTCCGACATCTCGCATCCAATCGCCTTCGGTATGACCAATAGGCATCGACCATATGCTACGCCAAAACATGGCTGTGGCGTCCGCACCCGGCCGCTGCACATTAGTCACACATTGATCTGGTCGTTCCCAGCTTCTGTATACCCACCTCTGGTCCCTCTGGAATGTACTATTAATGATGTAACGGTCCACACGTTTTTTAAATCTACAAATTCGGTTTGCTCATGCATAGACTTTCTGTTTTAGGTAGTAAATGTGCTCTGTGACCCGGGCTATATAATCTTGAGAACTAATATTAGTCCCCGAAAAAGCCCGTTTCACAAAGCGCATTACCCTAGGGCGTGTATTCCCCTCCTTAAAACAGATCAGCTTACCAATAAGTGTCCTTGCCCTGACAATACGCCGCTCAATCCTGCACTGCCACGCCAGTACAGCATATCATTGTCGTACAGCAGTATAAGTTAATTATTATTATTATAATTTCTTTAAAGTTCATGTTTTCTTCGCCTGATTGATGCATTGGCCGTAGTGCAAAGTTTTAAAAGAGAGATAACGGTGGTTCAATTTAGTGGTTGCTTCTAGTTGAACGTATGAGTAGTACTACTGATAATTTTATTGCAATAATATGCATGTCTTTGTTGAATTTTGAAAAGATTAGAATTGATAGCAAGCGGTTAATACAAAAAAAGAATGCTTATGTCCAATCGAGTTTTAAGATAATGAGCTAAAATATTTTGATAAAATATTGTGCCGACGTTGATAGTCAAAGTCAAATCATTTATTTGTTCATAGGTTCATTACAAACACTTAAACAAAGTCATACTTAACCCCTCCACCACGACAAGGTGGAGATCCCACGGGGGTGGGGGGGTCGAACCCGGGACCTCCGATCTGCAGTCGCATTCGCTATCCACTGGACAACGGAGGCAGTAATTTTATAATATACATGAATATGCAGCAAAATAATTAAAATAAATAAAACTCTACCGCATCCAATACCTTCCCACATCCTCCCCATCAAATCAAACAACTCGAACGAAAGCCCTTCTACGTAAATTCGTCCGTCGTACCGGATACAGAGTTAATTAGGAAATAAATGGAATACGTGAAACTTTTGACATATATTAGTTTAGCTGTAGCTTACGTGAGAGTAGTTGTTTAAATAACTGTTGCGGAACGTGACTTGACTGGTGTTGGGCTAAGTCGAGAGTAAAAATATGTGAATCCTTTGAATTTTGTAAAAGTACTGCTAGTAAAATTGAGTATGTATGTAGGTACCTACAAGATATGGTATACGGGCCCTTGTTGTGGACCCAGGAGCCAAAGCAAAGGCATCGCAATTGGGACAGCGCTAAGGTGATGATGGCATAAACAGGCCACAATTATCTTGTTACACTTATAAAGTTAAATTAATAGATGGCCGTCTTTTGCGCACGTATAGCGAACTGCAGAAAGCATTGTAGATTCCCTCTGAAGCATTGTGTGATCCACTAACTGTTGTTTCGATTTTACGTGTAGATGCTTTGTGTCCGCTGAATAAATATTTGTTAACAACTACAGTTTTTATTCTTAGTGCAAAAATTTTATTTATCGCCTTTATATAAAAATATACCAACCTGGAATCCTAAAACATAATACGTAGAAAAATAAATAACATAAACCAACTTTTATCAAATTTGCACCAAAAGCGAATGAATAAATCTAAATTACATGATCGTTAACTTTGAAAATAAAAATAACTGAGTTCGGACGACAGTTCATTAAAATGAAACGTTCGGAAAAGTATTGGAACGTTTTAAACCAATCAACAGGTTGTTGACACGTTCCCCCCCGTGGGATCTCCACCTTGTCGTGGTGGGGGGGCTCAGTAACCGTGGATTGGTCACCCGCGGTGAAGCTAAGAGGGATCCAGGAGGGGACGCTCCGCGTGGGCTTGGAGGGGCCTGCGCAGGATGCGTCCAACGGTGCGGGTGCGGGGGACAGTTCTGTCTGTCCCTCGCAGTCGGGTGCGGTCGCGGGAGGAGAGGCGTGTCGGTGTTGCGTTGCCGCGCGCCCTATCTTCCGCGACCAAATGGGGGCGCACCATTCGATGCGTCACGGTGGGGCCGCAGAGGAAGAGGAGATGCGGTGTTGCGTTGCCGTCCTCCCTATCCTCTGCGGCCGCTGGGCGTTTTGGCGGCGGAGTCCAACACCTTAATCCGTCGCCAAGGGGTTTTGTTCGGGGCCCGCCTGACCATCTGGCGGGCCAATACCCGTCGGTGGGTGGCGACGAGTGCTTTGGTGATGCCCCACCCTCCGACACACGGGTACATGGCGGAAGTCGAGGTTATAAAAAAAGGTTGTTGACACGTTGGATCTTTGAGATTATTTTTTTTACATGCTGGAAAAATGCAAATGATTTTTTTTTTAAAGTTTCATCTTGCTTCAATTTTTTTTTCTATAAGCTGGAAAAATTCAAATGATTTTAAAAAGCTACTTTGAGCATAAAATGTATTTCTTTGAATGAGTCATGTATTTAAACCGTCCTACGGGCATGGGTCTCATTATAATATGAGTTGCGTAAGGAAAAGTCGACTTCGCAGGCCAAATAAAAAACTGGCAGACTGCACATCTCTCAGCCTGGAGAACCTCATAGAGATCTCTCAGCCATGCAGGTTTTATGACAAGTTATTAATGTACTTAAATGCTATGCAGGCGGTAATTTAGAATTTGATACGTACAAACAAACATTTAGAATTTAATACTGTCTGCGCGAATGAATGAGTGTGTAAAAGAGTTTGAATGTATAAATGAAAGGCTACTATGGATGAAAATGAAAGTAGGGCTTACTCGTCTTCTTGTTTTAGGGGTTTACGCTCCGGTCAATATAGTAACGGGTATGTCACAACAAGAAAAAAACGAAAGGCAGGAGTTTTGGGAGAGTTTAAGAGAGATTTTGAGGACCTGTAAGGATAACGAAAGATTGATTTTGTAAGGGGATTTCAATGGATGGGTGGGAGTAAAGCGAGATGAATTTGAAAGGGTTTTAGGTTGATTCGGTGATAAGAGTGTGAACGAAAATGCAAAAGAACTGATTGAGGTTTGTTTGGAGTGGAGCCTTTGTGTGACAAACACCACGTTTGATCACAAAAGGATACATTTGTATACACGTGAGGCGAAAAATGTTAGAAGAAGTATGATTGATTTTGTAATAGTACATGAACGACTGAGAAAGAATGTGTTAGATATGAGAGTGATTCGAGGGATCGGCTTCCATACAGACCACTTTTTGGTGTTAAGCCAGATAAGAGGGCTATTTAGAGGATGGCGACACCGAGAAAATAATCAAGAGAGGGTCTTAGAAAGAATAAAAGTTGAAAAACTACAAGAAAAAGAAGTGAAAGATGAGTATAAATGAAGATTGATAGCAAGATTTGAGAGGTTCGATAGCATAAATGATATGGAAGAATTGTGGCAGTCCCTTAAGAAAGAGGTAGTATGTGTAGCGTCTGAAGTATGTGGTGTGATCAAGAGAAGGAAACTACGAAAGTAAAAAACATAGTGGGACAAGGATGTACAAATATCAGTGTTAGAGAAGAAGAAAGCTTGGTTAGATTGGTTGGCTACCAGAGCAAATTAAAGAATGGGAAAAGCAACGATTGAGGACATAAATGAAGCTAGAAAAGAGTTCGTATGGTTAAAAAGAATAGTGAAAGAAATGGTTAAAATGATAAAAGAAGAAAAGAAAGATGAGTTTGATAGTAGATTATCTGACGACTTTCGGAGAAACATTAAGTTTTCTGGAAATCCTTTCGTGCAGTTCGAGGAAAAACTCAATTCTCAGAATACACAGCAATCAGAAACAAGAATGGAAAAATATCTAAATGAGGTTATTGATTTAAAACACAATCACTAGCGTTCATTCCAATATTTATACCTAGTTCTGAATATCCAAAATTTCAATCAAGTTTGAAGCTAAAAATAAAGTTATTTAGTTACTAACGGGATCCAAATAGTGTCTACATTGCCGTCAATAGTGAACAGCAACAATTTGTGCTAACAATTGATTTGTGACAACAGTGTAAGTGTCGAATGTTGAAAGAATCAGTGAGAGCTTTGTACGTTCCAAATATTTATTTTTAGCCTCCAATACAATGCTAGACAGTTATATAACCGGATACAGTATTTAATAAAATATATTCTGGAGATTTATTTTTACTTATTTATGGGTTATGCTTCGATACGGTACTTTTTATTTTTTATTTATAGACTCACGCGTGTATCCCCGAAGGGGTAGGCAGAGGTGTAATATTACACCCACATTTCGCCAGGAGTTTTTAGGTCCCACGTAATAGGGGGCGAGCCTATTGCCGTACCGGGCACATTACCAGACTCCGTGCTGCTACTGAGAATTTCCTAACGGAAAAACCCAATAACACTTTGCCCGACCCGGGAATCGAACCCAAGACCTCCCAATCACACGCGCACATTTATGCCGCGAGACCAACGAGGCAGTCTTAATGGTACGAGGTACTTTTAATTTAGTTAGAATAAAAGCCTATTCATTCCAAGCTATATTATTATACTCTATATTATCATATGTCTATCCACCGTCATCATTTTAAGGTGGTTCATTGATTCCATTGCTGTAGAAATTGTGGAAGCCAAAAAATTAATTAAATCTCTGAAGGAAGTTTTGGCTGCCTAAGCAGAACGGATCTTTTTCCTTGTAGAAATCGACCGTATTCCAGAAAAGAGTGACAATCCGCAAAAATCTGAATGTGAACACCAACATGTCTTTTCAGTAAATGCATTTCTACAAGAGTGCTAGCGTCCGGGAATAATCAAAAAGAGAAGAAGAAGCAGAAATTTGGCATGTCCATTCTCAGTGCACCCAATGCTGAGACTAATGGGAATTTCGGGGTTTTCCGAAATTCCCACAGGATCGAGAGGAAATGAATAAATGAGAAAAATTATATGTGCAGACATAGATGCGGACACCTTTTTAGTAGATAATATAAGCCAAAAACTTTTTCAAGTACATAAAATAATCTACAAAAAAAAACGGTCCAACCCTTTATGAGACATAACGATATACACACACATAAAAAATATACTGACATAAAAAAAATGTAATTAAATTTAAACATAATGGGATTTAGAGGCTGTTGAGCTCAGCCTTAAATCTCACATAATATCAGAATAGTTCCACACCCTACCTAGCGTAACACAAAAAGTTTTAGTTGGTTCTGAAATTAAACAATTAGTGTCTGCAGCGGGTGCGGCGAATTGTTGCGATTAAAGCTTTGCGTGCGTTAAAGTTATAAAAACATTTTTTTCCAATTTATGTTATAAAAATATATTTTAGAATTCACATTCGTTGTATATGTGGTACATTAAAGATCATAAAATGTTTTGAAGATACTTGTGTATCTATTATTGTAACTATTGTTTTCAAAGATGAAAGAGAGTCTTTGCCCCAGAGGCATGATAATGATTTGATACAAGTTATAGTCATGAACATTTTTGATGATCGACAACCTTAAATATCTTGCCATTTATGGTTTACTATGACATGGGTAATTTGGTATGAGGTATGGAGAACCCAGATAAGAGTATTCCAAAATGACATTGATGTATTAGGAGCACTTGCCCCATTTCGAAAATTATAAAAAGCGAATCTGGCAAGACTGGCCTCCAAACATAAAATACTTTACATATAAGTGCAAAAAGAATAGTATCATCATTTTCACCATTTCATTATAATGATCTGTTGATATTAATAATATACACAGAATTACAAACGCGTTTGACAAATTCACACGGAACAGATTACATCAGGTCCGAATTCGACCTAATCAAAATAATAAGATAGTCTTTCATTCATACAAATGCATTCTTAGCTAGAATACCAACTCACCTCGTACTGAAATCAAATACAGCAGTATAAATAATACATCAGTCCTTCGCTGTAAGTTCTCCATGTATGTACAAGCATTCTTCCAGAACCAACGAGATATAAATTCACTTCTGCAATAAATCCACTGCTGCACTGAACTATGCAAGCACAAGTTATCTTTATAAAAGTATTCTACCCGCCAATTTGTAGGTAGCAAAAATTCGTTGTTAGTTGAAAACAATTAAGCGGTCTGACTACTGCTGGATAGTGAGTTAGCTTGGAACTTTGTTCGAACTAATTGTTGCGTTCTATAATGTTCGAAATATGAGCCCATGGATACGGTTTGATGATTTATACGTTTCAATGTGTACGTCAATATTAGAACCACGTATGTATATTATTTTTGGCTGGTCAAAATGTCAACGCGTTATGGGAGAAATGCCTTGCATTTGAAATGCCGAGAGTAACCCGCACTTGGCCAGCGTAGTGGACTATGGCCTTCCCTTTTTTTTTTTTGGTGCCGGGTTGGAATATCCTCATGGAGTCCCTACGCCCGGGGAGGGCGAAAGAGACTGTCAGACTCTTACTGACTAAAACCAACCCGTGTTCCTCATGTACCCGTGAGTCGGAGGGTCGGGTATTGCCAAAGCATTCCTCGCTACCCCCCGGACGGGTATTGGCCCGCCAGATGGTCAGGCGGGCCCCGAACAAAACCCCTTGGCGGCGGATAAAGGTGTTGGGCTCCGCCGACAAAACACCCAGCGCCCGCAAAGGATAGGAAGGATGGCAACGCAACACCGCATCTCCTCTTCCTCTGCGGCCCCACCGCGACGCAACGATGGTGCGCCCCCATTTGGTCGCGGGAGATAGGGTGCGTGGCAACGCAACACCGTCATGCCTCTTCTCCCGCGACCGCGCCCGACTGTGAGGGACAGAAGTATTGTCCCTCGAACCCGCACCATTGGACGCATCCTGCGCAGGCCTCCGTGAAGCCCACGCGGAGCGTCCACTCCTGGGATCTTGCTTAGCTTCACCGTGGGTGACCTAACCACGGTTACTGAGCCCCCCACCACGACAAGGTGGAGATCCAACGGGGGGGATGGCCTTCCCCTTCTCATAGGGAAAAGAGGCCCGTGCCCAGCAGTGGGACAGGTTATATACAGGATACAGGACCGATGATGAAACCGCATTTATGCAGTATTTTATGCTCTGGTGGTAATAATTTTATTTACCATGTTATGCTGTTTGTCAAGGAATAAGAAATGTATGGACCGTCTATAGCAGACAAAATCAAACAACCCATTAAGGACGACGAAGTTTCGGGTGCTTTTGAAACATGTTCACCCGTCACCATGGCCAGCCTACCCGTGGCTACGATGGAATTTGGAAAAGAAAAGAACCTACGATAAAATCCGTAATCAGAGTTTTATTTTGAGAAGTATAGAAATGTCCCACAAAGATTCGGCAATCAAGCTCAGTTTTGTTGGCAGGTTGATAATGATGACGACGATAATATTATGAAGTTAAATTCCTGATGCTGCTGGCTCAAGACCAATCCATGTCAGGAGCCTTGCGAGACGCTTTGTTGAGCAGTGGACATCCATCGGCTGATAATAATAATAATAATATATAATGATGAACATTCCCGTAAAAATAATTTTAAACATTACTTTGCCTCATTTATCACTAGAGATTGTAATAATTTGAGAAATAAAGATATTTTGTATTTGTATTACTTTGAAAATAAGCATCAACAAATAATACGCAGCCTTTGAAATGGTGTTTGGTGGTATTTTCTGCTCCTGAAAAGGGGCGAAAGCCCATATGACCCTCAAAATCCCCACCTTCATAGAAATTTGGCACACATTTGTATTGCATTCAAAATGCATTAATTATAAATGCCACATCATACCTTTTTAGTAACTTTCCAACATGAAGGTAAACAGAAACCACCGGAGTACAGACTCGTGGTACAGTGAAGAGCAATTTATTACTTTTAAGTTGCCTCCGCAGTACGGGATTAGACGAAATGTTTGTTGGAAGATGTGCCGTAATAACAATAGTTTACTTTTGAGGTGTCAACTGATTGTACTGAGATGTGATTGATGAATGAAGCAGACTTTTACTGCACGATTAGCGTGGTGGTTAGGTTCGAGTCTAGGTGTTAGCTGTGTCAGTTGGTTGTATGTCTGTAAAGTCCCGCGGGACACAGGACATATTCCTAGTGCGGGCGTTTTAAAAAAATATATTTCATAGAACGCGTGTCCCTTTGAAGTCATCCCTTTTTAGCTTCAGTCCCAAAACAATACACGATATAAATACCTTTTTTTACCCGACTTCAAGACGCAAAAAGCGTAATGTGTGTATGCTTGTTCTGAATAATCATTTGCCATTTTTCACACTTTCGGTTACTTCGTATTGACAGGGACTTTGAGTTTATATGTTTGGAGCATATGAAAGTTGATTTAAAAAGTCACAGTTCTTTATTTTATTTTTTCTTGACTTTAGGTCCCTAAAGCACAGAGGTGCAATATTTTTTAATTCAGCAGTTTCTTGATTAATTTACTTAAATTACAATAATTCAAGAGAATTTCAAGTATTTCACATTATAATTTCAATTAGAATGTGTCATATGTTAATTTGTTCGAGTAACAATTGTTCCACTTAGAAGACTATAATTAAATCATGAAATTTCATCACTATCAGTAAGACCGTTTACATTTATGCATGAATGATTTTTGTGAAGATGGATAGATGATATAATTATGGATGTGTAACTCTTTCATGAAAAGCTGCAGTTATAATATTATATCCTTCATTCCAAAGGATTGCCGTACGGATTTTGATAAAGCTTTCAAGTAGTATAGGTTCAATTTCATTTCATCCCACCATATATTAGAATATTACATAAAGGCATTACACGTTTTTGTAATATTAAATTAATTTTTTTTTAATACGTTCTATGAATTTAGTGGTCACTGTTCCAAACTGTCATTCGGAATATCTAGTACGTACCTTTGTTCCGAGTATGCGATACTTCGGCACTGTTACAAATACTTACATTAAAATACATTATGAAAATTGCTTACTTTATGTAATAATCTAGGTACACTATCGCAGCACTTTTCATTGTAATCCTATTGTACAGTGCACTAACACCAGTTTATAAGCGAAATTGGAAGTTATATAACTGCCGGCGGCAGTTTAACGAGTTAAAACAATATGTCTTAATAGTCAACTTTATTGTCTACAGTTGTAATTTTATTGGGTTGTATATTATTTGGTATTGTGTTTTAAACTGATGCCCGCAATTTACCCTACCCAAAGTGCATTATAAATAAATCCTTCCTAAGTGGATGCGCACGTCATTAAGCAATTGTCCAAATGTTCTTGTTTCAAATTTTCTATTCTAGTATCCAATGTCCTATTCTATTATTATGTCGTCATTTTAATGTTGTTACACCGCTTACATTTAGGTAAAGGCAGCGATAGCCTACTGGAGATACCAACGGACTGCCATGCCATGCAGCGGGTATCGGGTTCGAATCCACGGCGCGAACCAGTGACTTTTCGGAGTTATGTGCGTATTAAATTGTAAATTATCGCTTGCCCCTTGCCTCGGAGAGCACGTTAAGCCGTCGGTCCCGGCTGTCATGAAGATCTTTGACAGTCGTTATAAGGAGTCAGTACCTATAAACAAACTGACACTAGTCTAAACCATGAAATATCGCTATCCCTTCGGGTTGCGAGTCGCTCCGTGGAAAAGCTAATATTCAGCCAAATCCGGTTAGACTAGAAAGCGGATCCCGGGTTGAGACTGGGATAACGCTAGGCGGATTAGGACACCGCTTGCATTTAGGTATGTATAATTTTGAATCTATAGACAGTATCATTTTAATACTAACTGAAATACTTTCCTATAACGGCGCCAATGTAATTTGTATAAATCTAATAACTTTTATAAAATAAAGCAATAATTTTCACTGCAAAATTTGTTACATACACGAAATGTAACTAACAAAATGAAGTAAAATTATATTTATTGTATCACTCAAAGTAACCCAAACTTATACAACACACGAAACATAAAAACTTCAAACTATAACATCGAAGAGCAAGTCAAAACTAAACAAAGCAACCAGGAGCTTAACAGAACAATGGAATACATATAACATTGTTTCCCTCCGATTTGTACACAAATTGTTGTATACGCCTTTGTTACCAAATATGTAAATACAAAGTACGCGGCAACTCTTACATATCACGTTAAACACATATTGTCTTGAATAAAATATCAGTTACGTGTAACATTTGGGGATTGGCAGAAGCGTACGTTGGTGGAATATGTATTGCTAGAGGATGGCCGCAGCTACACCTGCACATTTTATTATAATTTAACTCATCATCATCAGGTTGCAAGAGTCCACTGCTGAATATAGGTCTCTCCAATGGCACGCCACTGAGCTCGATTTTTGGCTTTTCGTGTCCAGCCGCTGCCAGCCACTTTGCGTATATTGTCACTCCACCTAGCCGGAGGGCATCGTTTGCCAAGGCGCGGTCTCCACTCTAGAACACGACTACTTCAATGGTTATCGGTTCTTCGACAGATATGGCCGGCCCGGTGCCACTTCAGCTAGCTAATTATTTGAGCTATGTCGATTACCTTGGTTCTCTGTCGGATAACTTCATTACAAATTCGATCCTTCAGAAAAAAGTTCAAAAAGGCATTGAAAATGTGGGATCCTGAGATCAAATTAATAAAATTATTTTTAAATAAAAAGGAACCGACTTCAAAAACACTAAAGAACTAAAAAACAAAAAATAATTGGTTATGGAGAAAAGCTTTTTGGAGTCGGTGCCAAGCCCTTACGCAAAAAGTTACTAAATTACAAACTACCTATTCTATGTGCTTAGTGTTTTTGAAGTCAGTTCTTTTTTATTTAAAAATAATTTTGTTTTTTGCTTTTTAGTGGTATACTAATATAAAAATAGTAATAGTTGGTAAGTAGGTACATAGGATAGTGTAGGTGGTACATGATGGGGATACCTTCCTTACTTGCCTCAATTCTGAAATGTAGACCTGTAACTTTCTGGCAATTTCAAGTAAGTATTTTTTTGTTTTCAACTAGCTACCTTATTTTTCCGTTAAAAGCTTTTTGTACGATATATATTTTCGCACAGAAGTTTGGACCCGGTCTCAATTTAAATAATTTTTCTTGAGCTCAAAATATACCTTTAAAGAATTGAGTCATTTTCTACTATTTAATTACTAAATTCCCACCTTTAAAAAGGCATTGAAAATGTGGGATCCTGCCGTTTGCCGAAAAGATTTTGACAAAATTTCATTACTCAAACAAATTTTAGCAACCTCTTTTTATACCATTGCAATATTTCGAATGATTTTCGTACGCATATTTTTATTTGGTCAAATTTTACTTGGCAAAATATTACCAACTATAATGTCATTATGGCATTAGGTCTTTAATCAAATGATTTATTACAGCAAACAATTTCCAGACAATAAACGTTTGGTGATATTAGTTTATTTATGGAAGTAGTTACAGTAGGTTAATTATTAAAAAAATGGTAAGGTTAGGTTAGAACTGTGACCTCCTACGCCCGAGCCGAGCGAGCGAAGCAAGCGGTGCCGCGGTAGCGGCCGGCGAGTGTCAGAAACGACTTGCATTAATAGAAAAAAGAGATTGTTTTTAGTAGGTTAGCCGGAACTAAACTAATTAGATTAGAATACTTATTGATAATGCGTAAAAACTGTTATTCCAACTGAAATATTTGATTAAATATTTTTTTTTAAAAGAACTAGTTGGTAAACAAGTTATAGTTTAAACGTTCATTTCCCAAACATTAGGATTGCGTTACAATTTGTTGTGAATAGATTTTTTGCTAAGTAATAATTTGGCAAATGAAATTATGCGAAACAGTTTTTGGGAAGTGAAAATTTGTCAAATTCCTTTCGGTCAAACAAGGGAGACCCTAAAAATGTATATCATGAAAGTTGTCGATATTCAAGGTACAGGTGACTTTTCGAAGCTTACTCGTTGCAAATATATTTTGGCACTTTTTTCTTTCTTTTAAGTTTCTGTTTTACGTTAAAGCAGCAAAATTCTGACAAAATACCAAAAACGAAAATATACTTTTGCTTTTTCTACAAAGATTCCACTCTAAGTTTGTATACATTCCATGTTCAAAGTTGTGTATACACAAGTTGCGGGTATACGCTTTTCATTAAATTTTCCATGATCCTGCTACGCCATACTCACGCACTCCTTCCATGCCATAAATTTTTCTCCTTCACCTATCTCTTTCGGTGGATTCTCACCCTAACATTACTACGGTGCAGAAGTTTTTTCATTTATCTTCTCATCGCCTGTGATATTTTCCTAATGATCGGAAAATGTGAGGATTGTTGTGAGAGGCCTCCATGTCACGTTCACCCCGCTTAATAACTGCGGGCGTCTTGCTGCTATTCGTTGGGGACTCATTGGAGTCGTTAAAGACTTTAGGGGCTTGTTTACTAGTGATATATGCACGCACGTTAGGTCATTAGTCGGGGACAGTGTTTACGAGAAAATATTAGCTTTGGGCTCTTGTCATTTATTTTTTGACAGAATAATTTCAATGTTATGTTATACCAGGGTATGTTATATTATCTATGAGGGTATCATAGGGCAATCTAATTTGCAAATGAGAAATAATGATGTCTTACATACATATCTCTCGCAAGCGGCTCTAACGTAGAAGCTATAAAGCGAAACGATATTTTCTTAAAAAATATGTACTGTGTCTGTATGTAATAAAACAATTATCATTGTATAGGATTTACATTTTAGCAGCGCCAGCTCAAAATCACTAAGTCATCACTAAGTCGTCCAGTCTGTCTGTGTAAACGCGAAAAACTTAAAAGCAACGGAATGGTTTTTGTACGGTTCTCACCGATAGATAGTGTAATTATTGAAAATGATTTAGGTGCATAATTGATGCGGGCGCTTTGACCGGGACGGGAGTAAGACACACGACGTCCAGCCTTGCAGTCAAACACTAACCACAAGACTGAAATAGGCCAGCTCATTATCAGCTTTATAATTATTTCAATTCGCTAAGAACTTACATTTTACTTTAACAAACTCCTGTTTTTTGGGTAATAGCTTAACATAGAAACTTAACAAAATGACTCCTTAAATCTAAATTGCATATGCAATGTCTTATGTAAATCAAAGCAGGTCCATAGAGAACTGTTATTTTGTGTCCAACTTCTAGCTGAGTTCCTGGCGCACATGCGTGAGAGAGATTTAAATAGAATAGTGTTGTTAGTAAAATATGTCGATAAAAATATTTTCTTTATGTTACGTACTTATCAAAATGTTTGTGTAAAAATGTTAAGTATTATGTAAGCCGTGTTGAAGACTTACTTTATGAGATGTAAAGATTTTGGCGACTGACTGGCTGTATGCTATAAGTCAGCACTTGCAATGGTCTACGATCTACTGGAAAAGTCAATCTGTGCAGGTAGGTCGAAGTATTTGTCATATCTATCGCCATCCAAAACATCATCATCATCCTAGCGCTGTCCCGGTTGCACTCCAAAACCCACGCCTTGGAGCCCGGGTTCCGCTTTCCGGCTGTGTCTCCTCCATTTCGCACGGTCTTCAGCATCCCTGGTGGTTAGTTGGTTGGCACGCATGTCATCCCTTGTGACGTCAAGCCAGCATTTCTTTGGCCTTCCCCGTTTACCGGGGCCCGGAGGAGGTAGCATGGTAAGACATTTGTTACCCACGTAAGATGCCGGTTGACGTAAGACGTGGCCATACCAGCGTAGACGACACTCTTGCAGTTTGTCAGCAATGTCACGGACATCATGACACATCTATCGTCATCCAAAACAGTATCGTGATATTGGCGATGAAATCTATATTACGTATGGGACACAGCAAAATCCATAAAAAATACCACAGCCATTCATAATTGTAATAACATTCTCAAGAATAATATCCGAGAGACACAGGTAAATATTATATATATATATATATGTTCAGCAAGTTTGTGGATAAGATTGTTTTATTTCACAATTAGGAGTTCATCATCATAGTTCGGTAGCATCCATGACTCTCGCTTTGAAAATCGGGGTACGCAAATCCGGATTTATTTTCCATAAAGGATTATTGCAAGTAATCATTAGGTAGGAATCTAGTGCAAGTCGCCTTATTGAAAAAAAAATCATTTCAATACGAAAGAGCTGATTTTGGCAAGTCTGATTCTGCAACCGATACATTCTTCTCCGTCATCAATATAATTTATGAGTAAAACCTTAAACACTTACAAATTACTTTTTGGAGTCGGTGCCAAGCCCTTACGCAAAAAGTTACTAAATTACAAACTACCTATTCTATGTGCGCTTTAGTGTTTTTGAAGTCGGTTCTTCTTTTTTATTTAAAAATAATTTTGTTTTTTGCTTTTTAGTGGTATACTAATAAAAAAATAGTAATAGGTGGTAAGTAGGTACATAGGATAGTGAAGGTGGTACATGATGGGGATACCTTCCTTACTTGCCTCAATTCTGAAATGTAGACCTGTAACTTTCTGGCAATTTCAAGTAAGTATTTTTTTGTTTTCAACTAGCTTAAACACGTTCGTTTCAGTTCCATCACCAGAACCCGAAAATCATCCAGTAGGTACCAAAGTGTTTGCCAAGACAAATCAAACGAGCCTAAACTCGATGAGATTGCGATATTGTATTACAAAGATCCCATGGCCACCTTTCTGCTTTATCATCAGACTTTGGAAAACATTCAGCACTAAAGTCCATGTAAAGACAATCAAACGAGTCCAAACTCAATGGGATTGCGTAGTTGTATTACAAATATCTCATGGCTACCATCCTGCTCCATCATCAGAGTTTGGTAAACATTCAGCACTAAAGTCCATGTAAAGACGAATCAAACGAGCCCAAGCTCAATGGAATTGCGTCTTTGTATTACAAAAACCCCATGGCCACCTACCTGCTCCATCATCAGATCCTGGAAAACATCCAGTACCAAAGTCCATGTAAAGACGAACCAAACGACCCTAAACTCGATGAGATTGGGTTGTTGTATCACAAATATCTCATGGTTACCTTTCAGCTCCATCATCAGACCATGAAAATCATCTAGCATCAAAGTCTATGTAAACACGAGTCAAACGAGCCCAAACTCGACGCTAATGGGTTGTTATCGTCAAATCGCTTCAAGTGTGCTTATAAAATTTGAAGAGTTCCTTCGATTTTTTCAGGATTCCATGATCAGATCCTGACCTGATGATCATGGGACCAACTAGGTATACTCTTTCAATCAAAATAAGAATTTTCGAAATCGGTCCAGGTGTCTTAGAGAAATCGGGGAACATACATAAAAAAAAGATTCCGACAAATTGAGAACCTCCTCCTTTTTTGAAGTCGGTTAAAAATGTTCTATATACTTGAAAGCAATGCCATGTGATATAATTATAGAATACTCACTCATACTCACGCCTGTATCCCCGAAGGGGTAGGCAGACGTGTAATATTACACCCACAATTCGCCATACATTTTTAGGTAACACGTAATAGGGGGCGAGCCTATTTCCATTACTGGGCACATCACCAGAATCCGTGCTGTTACTGAGCATTCGGAAAAACCCAGTAACACTTTTCCCCGACCCGGGAACCGAACCCAGGACCTCCGATCAGCAGTCGCATACGCTACGTTAGCCACTGGACCACGGAGGCAGACTCAGAGATATACAATACATGTGAGTCAAATCGTGTCTATCATCCACTACATAAATAAAATTGTAATGTATCGGATTAAAGACACGATTTGTCATAAAATCAACTACATTACAAAACCCCATATTCATGTGGTAGTAATGTAGTGGGTTTTATGCAACGTTGGATTAACCCGATATGTTATTCGCATGTTGCGTAAACGTACATTATTGGACACTGGACTTATTTCTAACAATATTAATTGACAATTAATTACCGTATCAAACAAAGCCTACTGACGGACGGTCTATTATTCAGAATAAAGGGCGGCCTAAATTATGATCAGAACAATACTGTGTGTGCCTTTTGATGAAATAATAATGCATGGATTTATTAGATAATATGCTGTTTTCAAATGCATTATTTATAAATAAATAATATTTGTAAGAATAGCTTTGTAAGCAAATACAAATTAATAATGCATCTGTTTTGGTTCTCAATGATATTAAATAAGCGTATGAATTAATTCGACAATAATGTTTAGCAAATGTTTATTATATTCTCAAGTTATCAAAATTATCTGTACTCTTCTTCATTTTGGAAATGAAATAGGAGGATTTTAATACAAATTGACTGCTTCTTACATCATCGTACTAACCTAATGCTATCTTTGTTCGTCAGTTTGACTAACAACGTATTTAACCAGACCAACAAACATTACAAATTAGTCTTCTTATGGATTACTAAATCGAATTCCTCAGATATCCTTCCATACTTAATAAAAAGAAAATGTCTCTTCTCGTTTCAGCCTATACTAAAATTATAATGTCAATATATATAGTGACACATAATGCAGTTCTAGATCATTCGGTTTAAAAGTAATCGCAGTCAAACCAATATACCGCGATAAAATCCGTAAAGTGTAGTTAGATTTCAATTGACTTCAATACATTATGTCAATTTATCGATATTTGCCAGCTCGTCACTAGGCGATAAGTCAGCTGCTCGGCACTCTCACGAGATACAAAATATCTCGATCGCAGTACGCCTGTACATAAACTGCGCCACTATTATATTTTAACTTTGTATAATGTTTAGCCAAAAGTACTGTATACTTAGTATGAAATAATTGACAGCCAGGTAGCTTTAAACCTTATTGGAATATTTATTATATAGTTTTTACATCGTAATTTTATGATATGTTTATTTATGTTCTAGTTTTTAATATTTTTCTCTCTCAATTTCCAATATTTTTTCACATTTTATGTCTTGGTTTTTATATTCAACAGTGGCAATTTTTTGTCTGTATCTTTACCGAACTTAAAGAAAACTTTTAGTTTATATGAATTGAAACGCAGTTTTGACAATCTGGAGAATACGAGAACACATAATATGTAAATTTTTACTTAGTATTACCAAATTTCGTAAAATTATTGGGTGTCTCCCTTATTATCGAATTGCCTTTATAATACTGGTTATTTTAGCTCTCCGTATAGAACAAGCTGATGATATTTGTTCACATGTTATAGTAATAAACTCATTTCCTATATCTAAAGGTACAAAAATTCTCACACGTATTCACAAAGTAAATTCTCATTACAAACATTATTCCACACTGTTCCCTGTTTACATCGCACTGAAAGCAAACAGCAAAGTTCAATGCATTTCGTTCTGAATCAAAAGTCACATAACTTAGAGGAAGTAGAACGTGTGACCACATTTCGAGATGTGAAAATAAGGAACTTTGACTTCCACGACTTTTGTGTCGTAGAGTAAAAACATCTTTATTTCTAACTTTTATAAGAACCACTAAAATGTATTATATAGATGTATAAAAGATTGTTCTTCTTACACGAAAAAAATAATCACACATTTTTTGGATATAGGCACTTTTTTGGAAAGGTCTTGTGTTCATGTCATACACAAACGACACTTCGATTAAGATTTGTTGAGTAGTTTTAAATTAGCAAACGATAAGGCGATAGTAAACTTGTAACTAACGTTACTAAAAACTAGTTTTAAAAACAGAAAAACAACACAACCTGGTTAAAAAAAAATTTGAGAGAATTGGCCAAAAATGCTACCACAACCTCTTCAGGAATTCACAGCATCACTGGTCAAATTGTGGTTGAACATTTTAACAGGAGAGTTTAGAGTCTTAAAGTATTGCCGGAATTTTCAGTACCTAACATATCGGTTACAGGAAATCGGTCCAATATTTGGTAACTGTGTCGTCCACGTATTAATTGGCATATAACTGACTGATACAAAGTTCAAAGCAGCAGTACCCCTGTGGGTATGTTTATGTAATGTATTAATTTAGTTACCAAACTTAAATATTTATCTCTAAATAAGGTACAATAATCGCACCCCGAGGTATTCCAGTTTAAGGACAATTTTCTAAAAAAATAACACATTTGTTTTCTCATAATTTTACCTTGGAACATGAATCTGAAAAGTTAACTGAATTTAAAGTTAATTTTATGACCGAATCCATTTTTCGTCCCAAACCGCATAGAATTAAATTAAGTTACTAATCGTTCTAATAAATTACAGCAAAATTGGAAAGCTAACATATAAATCAAGGACCACTCTAAGTCGCGGTGCCAAAGCACAAAAACAATTGTGATCTAGTAATACGATGTCAGTTGGCAACCGGCTTTGAGTTACTAGCGCGGCTCGGATTTAGAATGTTAATTATGTATAAGTTTTAAAGTTCGGATAGATGTACACTCGCGGTCTAAAAATGTTTGTATGTTAAGAATAAAAAATTACATGATATATGTCAAAACGTTGTATTTTGGATTTGGTAGCAATACGGATTTTAAGTTAAACATATCTCAAGAATGTATATAATTTTTTTGTAACGGACAATGGTAAATAAATTTATAATGCAGTTTCTCTGGAAATGCAAAATATAATAATTAAGTATGCAAAAACAATAAAATTTATTGAATTCCAAGTTATTTTAAGAAGGTATTTAATTTCAACCAGACCGATTAATTATTCACACAGTTTTATAACTTGATAGTCTTTCTCGCTAAATAGCCGTCTCAGATAAGACTAGTCTTCTAGACAGTGTAATCACATTCAAGTTTCCAATATTTCCTCCTAAAACTTTACAAATTTTCTTCCAAATTACACTGACTATTTTCTGTTGAATCGCTGTTTTCCATCGTTAAGTGTATTTAAGATTTAAGTCGCCATACAGGCTGATTAAGATTTCAGTTTGATTTCATCTGATATTACCTTTATCCACGACTGTACTATCTTTCAAGTAGTAAATCATGCAGAAGAGTCCTTTAGGAAAACTTCCTGTCAAAAATTTCTTTAAAATGTGCTTTTGTCGTTAATATTTCATTTCTCTACTATTCATAGAAAATTTTTCATAATTATCCAATAGTGTACATATATTATTATGTCAAACCATATATAACACGCTGGCAAAGCAGGTTGGTACATAGCGTTTGATGTTGCGTTTTCAGTCTCTTCCGTAGCCGCCTTTAAGATATTGTCAATCAGCTCGGTAAATATTAGTGTTTATTAGGGCTCATCAACAATATCTTTTAATCAGTTCTTGGTTGGAATTTTACTTAGAAACATTTTGTCTAACCTTATATATCTTTATACTCGACTTATAAATATATTACAGCATTAGCCTCTTTCTCGTTAATCAATTATGTATACACGGTCTATTTACAAAAACTTCTTAGCAAAACTCCCCGCATTAGCACCATAATTAAACAGAGCATATCATCCTTGAACAAAGAGATCGGCTATTGGGCTATTAATAAATAAATTAGCCGAGCCATTTGCGGGCCGCGGGCGGCTGACCACAAAGTTAAACTTAGAGTACGCCCAGGGAGAATATACGAAAGTTAAGGGTCGCTCTGTCCGTTGTATAATATCAACCGGACTTTGGATGTGAGAACGGTTTTAACTTGGATGAGGCCAAATATTTAAATTGACTTGTGACTGACTTGACAAGTCCAGATATTTAATCTGTTTGTCTTTCTCGGCTTTCACGAGATTCTTGTCATGAGGCTTGGTGACATCAACAAGTATTGCGAGGCGCTCTGATCGATCTATCATCACAATATCAGGTTTGTTGGCTACAACAGTCCTGTCTATGACGATAGATCGATCCCAGTACAATGTGGCATGACCATTTTCGAGAACTGGCTCTGCCACATACCTGTAGTACGGTACCTCGATGTCTACAAGTTTGTATTTCAGAGCAAGTTGCTGGTGAATGCTTCTGGCTACTTGGTTATGCCTGTGCAAGTACTCGCCGTTAGCAAGACGTGAACAACCGGAAAAATATGCCTGAGGGATTCACCAGGCTGGTGACACGCACGGCAAATATCGGTGGTGCCATCCCTCAGGATATATTTCCGGTAGTTATTCGTCTTGATAACTTCGTCAGCAATTGCACAAACAAACCCTTCGGTTTCCCCAAAGAGGTCACCGAAGCGTAGCCAGTTCACCAAGGCTAATAAGTCTACATTGGGTCTATACAGGGCCCAATGGAACCAGCCATGAAGCTCCTTGCTCTGCCATACACGCTTGCGATCATCAGTACTGAGTACTACAGGTATGCGCCAGTTCTCCTTAGCCAACTTGAGCGGGGTGAGTCCATTGTCCACTGCGACAACACCACGATACATGTCCACGTTCGCCCGGAGAAAATATTCTCTGAGATTGCACACCTCGCGGTTGTGTAGGGTCTTGACATTCAAAAAGCCCCGACCCCCACACTTCCGCGGGATGTACAACCTCATCACAGATGAACGTGGATGATGCATACGATATGCCGTCAACAATGTGCGGACTCTTCTGTCCAGGGCATCCAATTCAGACTAAGTCCACTTGAGTATGCCAAAGGAGTATACAAGAAGTGGCATCACCCAACCGTTGCAAGCACGAACCTTGTTGCCACCTGATAAAATATTTTTTAATACTTTTTTCAGGCGGCCAAAGAAACGCTCTTGCAACGATTGTTTCATGCCAGCTTCATTGATACTTAAAGCCTGTGACATACCCAAGTACTTATAGGTATCGGTTAAGAGAAGCGATCTTAGGTTAAAGGAATCTGAGAGTTGGAGCCCCTCAGATTCCACCATCCTGCCCTGCTTCACATGAATGACAGCACATTTATCCACACCGAACTCCATATTGACAGACTTACTAAAGTTTTGAGTTACGTTTAGTAAATCTAGAAATTGGGCATCAGAGTGGGCAAATAACTTCAGGTCATCTATGAATAACAGGTGAGATATGACCTGACCGCCTCTCTGTAACCTGTAGCCTAACCTTGAACCCTCCAGTAATGTACTGAGAGGGTTCATGGCTAGGCAAAACCAAAGGGGCCTCAGACTGTCGCCCTGAAAGAATCCCTGCTCAATTTTAATACGTTCGCCGTCCTCCTGGATCCTTCGGCATCCTGGATAGCAAAGAATCGTAATCCATTGCCCCATACATGACTTTAAGAATGAACGTAGTGTAGTATTTACTTTATACTACTCTAGCACCCTCAAAAGCCATGTATGCGGCACGGAGTCATACGCTTTCTTATAATCTATCCAACATGCCGCCAGATCCCTTCGGTTACGGCGAACTTGTTGGCTAATGGCCATATCAATGAGGAGTAGCTCCTTAGTACCGCGAGCCCCCTTCCTACATCCATTCTGAGAGGCTGACATAATTGAAAAGTCTTCAACATGCTTAGCTATTTTAGCTCTTTGAATAGATGTAAGAAGTTTATAGACCGATGGTAAACATTTTATCGGTCGATAATTACCGGGCTCGCTAGTACTGCCATTCTTGTGGAGCAGGTGGGTAATTCCAGTCGTCATAAAGGCTGGCAGCGACCTAGATTTCACGGCTGACTGGAATTGAGATGCCAAGCGTTCATGCGAACTACGTAGCCATTTCAGCCAGAAATTGTGCAGCCCGTCCAATCCTGGCGATTTCAAATTAGATAATGGACGGACTGCTTGAGTAACTTCCTGGCTAGAAATGGCCACGCATTTCATTTCGGAAATATGTTCGCATGCACGTCCGACATCTCGCATCCAATCGCCTTCGGTATGACCAATAGGCATCGACCATATGCTACGCCAAAACATGGCTGTGGCGTCCGCACCCGGCCGCTGCACATTAGTCACACATTGATCTGGTCGTTCCCAGCTTCTGTATACCCACCTCTGGTCCCTCTGGAATGTACTATTAATGATGTAACGGTCCACACGTTTTTTAAATCTACAAATTCGGTTTGCTCATGCATAGACTTTCTGTTTTAGGTAGTAAATGTGCTCTGTGACCCGGGCTATATAATCTTGAGAACTAATATTAGTCCCCGAAAAAGCCCGTTTCACAAAGCGCATTACCCTAGGGCGTGTATTCCCCTCCTTAAAACAGATCAGCTTACCAATAAGTGTCCTTGCCCCGACAATACGCCGCTCAATCCTGCACTGCCACGCCAGTACAGCATATCATTGTCGTACAGCAGTATAAGTTAATTATTATTATTATAATTTCTTTAAAGTTCATGTTTTCTTCGCCTGATTGATGCATTGGCCGTAGTGCAAAGTTTTAAAAGAGAGATAACGGTGGTTCAATTTAGTGGTTGCTTCTAGTTGAACGTATGAGTAGTACTACTGATAATTTTATTGCAATAATATGCATGTCTTTGTTGAATTTTGAAAAGATTAGAATTGATAGCAAGCGGTTAATACAAAAAAAGAATGCTTATGTCCAATCGAGTTTTAAGATAATGAGCTAAAATATTTTGATAAAATATTGTTCCGACGTTGATAGTCAAAGTCAAATCATTTATTTGTTCATAGGTTCATTACAAACACTTAAACAAAGTCATACTTAACCCCTCCACCACGACAAGGTGGAGATCCCACGGGGGTGGGGGGGTCGAACCCGGGACCTCCGATCTGCAGTCGCATTCGCTATCCACTGGACAACGGAGGCAGTAATTTTATAATATACATGAATATGCAGCAAAATAATTAAAATAAATAAAACTCTACCGCATCCAATACCTTCCCACATCCTCCCCATCAAATCAAACAACTCGAACGAAAGCCCTTCTACGTAAATTCGTCCGTCGTACCGGATACAGAGTTAATTAGGAAATAAATGGAATACGTGAAACTTTTGACATATATTAGTTTAGCTGTAGCTTACGTGAGAGTAGTTGTTTAAATAACTGTTGCGGAACGTGACTTGACTGGTGTTGGGCTAAGTCGAGAGTAAAAATATGTGAATCCTTTGAATTTTGTAAAAGTACTGCTAGTAAAATTGAGTATGTATGTAGGTACCTACAAGATATGGTATACGGGCCCTTGTTGTGGACCCAGGAGCCAAAGCAAAGGCATCGCAATTGGGACAGCGCTAAGGTGATGATGGCATAAACAGGCCACAATTATCTTGTTACACTTATAAAGTTAAATTAATAGATGGCCGTCTTTTGCGCACGTATAGCGAACTGCAGAAAGCATTGTAGATTCCCTCTGAAGCATTGTGTGATCCACTAACTGTTGTTTCGATTTTACGTGTAGATGCTTTGTGTCCGCTGAATAAATATTTGTTAACAACTACAGTTTTTATTCTTAGTGCAAAAATTTTATTTATCGCCTTTATATAAAAATATACCAACCTGGAATCCTAAAACATAATACGTAGAAAAATAAATAACATAAACCAACTTTTATCAAATTTGCACCAAAAGCGAATGAATAAATCTAAATTACATGATCGTTAACTTTGAAAATAAAAATAACTGAGTTCGGACGACAGTTCATTAAAATGAAACGTTCGGAAAAGTATTGGAACGTTTTAAACCAATCAACAGGTTGTTGACACGTTCCCCCCCGTGGGATCTCCACCTTGTCGTGGTGGGGGGGCTCAGTAACCGTGGATTGGTCACCCGCGGTGAAGCTAAGAGGGATCCAGGAGGGGACGCTCCGCGTGGGCTTGGAGGGGCCTGCGCAGGATGCGTCCAACGGTGCGGGTGCGGGGGACAGTTCTGTCTGTCCCTCGCAGTCGGGTGCGGTCGCGGGAGGAGAGGCGTGTCGGTGTTGCGTTGCCGCGCGCCCTATCTTCCGCGACCAAATGGGGGCGCACCATTCGATGCGTCACGGTGGGGCCGCAGAGGAAGAGGAGATGCGGTGTTGCGTTGCCGTCCTCCCTATCCTCTGCGGCCGCTGGGCGTTTTGGCGGCGGAGTCCAACACCTTAATCCGTCGCCAAGGGGTTTTGTTCGGGGCCCGCCTGACCATCTGGCGGGCCAATACCCGTCGGTGGGTGGCGACGAGTGCTTTGGTGATGCCCCACCCTCCGACACACGGGTACATGGCGGAAGTCGAGGTTATAAAAAAAGGTTGTTGACACGTTGGATCTTTGAGATTATTTTTTTTACATGCTGGAAAAATGCAAATGATTTTTTTTTTAAAGTTTCATCTTGCTTCAATTTTTTTTTCTATAAGCTGGAAAAATTCAAATGATTTTAAAAAGCTACTTTGAGCATAAAATGTATTTCTTTGAATGAGTCATGTATTTAAACCGTCCTACGGGCATGGGTCTCATTATAATATGAGTTGCGTAAGGAAAAGTCGACTTCGCAGGCCAAATAAAAAACTGGCAGACTGCACATCTCTCAGCCTGGAGAACCTCATAGAGATCTCTCAGCCATGCAGGTTTTATGACAAGTTATTAATGTACTTAAATGCTATGCAGGCGGTAATTTAGAATTTGATACGTACAAACAAACATTTAGAATTTAATACTGTCTGCGCGAATGAATGAGTGTGTAAAAGAGTTTGAATGTATAAATGAAAGGCTACTATGGATGAAAATGAAAGTAGGGCTTACTCGTCTTCTTGTTTTAGGGGTTTACGCTCCGGTCAATATAGTAACGGGTATGTCACAACAAGAAAAAAACGAAAGGCAGGAGTTTTGGGAGAGTTTAAGAGAGATTTTGAGGACCTGTAAGGATAACGAAAGATTGATTTTGTAAGGGGATTTCAATGGATGGGTGGGAGTAAAGCGAGATGAATTTGAAAGGGTTTTAGGTTGATTCGGTGATAAGAGTGTGAACGAAAATGCAAAAGAACTGATTGAGGTTTGTTTGGAGTGGAGCCTTTGTGTGACAAACACCACGTTTGATCACAAAAGGATACATTTGTATACACGTGAGGCGAAAAATGTTAGAAGAAGTATGATTGATTTTGTAATAGTACATGAACGACTGAGAAAGAATGTGTTAGATATGAGAGTGATTCGAGGGATCGGCTTCCATACAGACCACTTTTTGGTGTTAAGCCAGATAAGAGGGCTATTTAGAGGATGGCGACACCGAGAAAATAATCAAGAGAGGGTCTTAGAAAGAATAAAAGTTGAAAAACTACAAGAAAAAGAAGTGAAAGATGAGTATAAATGAAGATTGATAGCAAGATTTGAGAGGTTCGATAGCATAAATGATATGGAAGAATTGTGACAGTCCCTTAAGAAAGAGGTAGTATGTGTAGCGTCTAAAGTATGTGGTGTGATCAAGAGAAGGAAACTACGAAAGTAAAAAACATAGTGGGACAAGGATGTACAAATATCAGTGTTAGAGAAGAAGAAAGCTTGGTTAGATTGGTTGGCTACCAGAGCAAATTAAAGAATGGGAAAAGCAACGATTGAGGACATAAATGAAGCTAGAAAAGAGTTCGTATGGTTAAAAAGAATAGTGAAAGAAATGGTTAAAATGATAAAAGAAGAAAAGAAAGATGAGTTTGATAGTAGATTATCTGACGACTTTCGGAGAAACATTAAGTTTTCTGGAAATCCTTTCGTGCAGTTCGAGGAAAAACTCAATTCTCAGAATACACAGCAATCAGAAACAAGAATGGAAAGATACTGAATGGTGAATCGTGCGTGCTGAAGAGATGGAAAGAGTATTTTGAAAGAACGACGACAGAGACATCAACAGGTGAAATGAATGGTAATGATAGCGATGATGAAAGCGATATTGGCGTGGATGAGATTTTGAAGGCAATGGCCAGTATGAAATTAGGTAAGGCTGCAGGGAATGATAGGATTACAGTCGAAATGCTGAAGGCTGGACAGGGGTCCAGCCTTCAGCCCTCATCATAGTTAGTCAGCTGCAGCGCTTATTTAACTTGTGCTGGAGAACCGGCCGAGTACCTGAGGACTGGGCCACAGCAGTAGTTGTGCCACTTTATAACGAAAATGGCTCGCAACAAGACTGCAAAAATTATAGAGGCATTAGCCTTCTCAACATTGTTGGCAAATTGTATGCAAAGGTACTGATTGAAAGAGTTATGAAAGTAACCGACAAGAAAATATGTAATATACAAGCATAATTATAATGTACAAGCGGGATTCCGAAAGGGTATGGGGTGTACGGATCAAGTCTTTTCCTTGCGATTCATAGCAGAGAAATTCTTGGCCAAAGGTCAAAAGTTTTACTGCGCATTCGTGGATTTGGAAAAGGCTTACGATAAAGTGGTGAGGAATGAAATGTGGTCGGTACTGTCAATGTATGGGGTGAAGAGCAGCCTCATTCGAGCTCTGAAATCCCTTTATGAGGATTCTAGACCTTGTGTGAGGATAAATGGGGCATACACTGACTGGTTTACCATCAATACAGGTGTAAGATAAGGATGTGTAGCGTCGCCGTGGCTGTTCAACCTCTTCATGGACATTGTTTGCAAGATTTGAAACATAGTGATTGTGGATTAAGGATGAATGAGTTACTTGTCAAATGCTTCCCTTATGCTGATGACCAGGTTATACTTGCGCCTTCAGTGGGGGAGTTGCAAGAGATGGTAACAACCATGCATAGTGCGTTAAAGAGGAAAGGAATGAAAGTGAACGTAAGTAAAATGAAAGTTATGGTTTTTGAAAAAGAGGAATGCCTTACGGCTTGTAATGTTATGATCGATGGACAGCGAATGGAGCAAGTGAAGGAGTTTTTATGTTTCGGTACGCTGTTTACAAGAAATGTTAAGAATGTAGAAGATATTGAAAGAAAAGTTAATGCAGGTAATAGAGGGAATGGAGCTCTGAAGGCGTTTATGAATAGCCAAAACGTGTCCAGAAAGGCACGTTTGACTGTGCATCGAGGGGTGTTAGTACCTACTCTTATGTATGGTAGTGATAGTTGGGTATGGCAGAAGAGTCATGAAAGTAGAATAAATGCTGTAGAAATGAGAGCACTGGGAAGTATGTGTGGTGTTTCTTTGACTGACAGAGTAAAGAATTGTGTGATAAGAGAGTGTTGTGGCGTAAAAGAAGATGTAATGACAAGCATCGAGAAAGGTATGCTAAGATGGTGGGGGCACGTGGAGAGGATAGATGACGAAAGATTGACCAAGCAGATGGGGCAGGACGAAGGGGAAGACCTAGGCGGACGTTCTCTGACTACATTGGAGACATCCAAAAAACAGGACAGATTAGAAGTACCCTGAACAGAAAAGCATGCATGAGGAATCTGATGCGAGTGAATGAAGCAAGAGAGATATGTCAGAATCGTTGCAAATGACGTTCCGTAGTCTCTGCCTACACCTCCGGGAAGCAGGCGTGAGTCTATATATGTATGTATGTAAACATAGCTTGGAAAAGACAACAGTGAGCACTGTGAGTTTCAATCTTAAACAGCAATATCATTGTCTCTTCACTGGCTTATCCCCGTCTTATAAATGTTTTTTTTTATGGTTGAAGATGTCCGCAACTAGCCCGCACATTTTATTTTAATTGAACAGTTTCGGAAATCCCTGCTTAGTGCACCCCTACGGTTCCCAATGAATATACATATACGAATATATAATTTCAGCTTCCTGTGCCTGATAGTTTTAGCTGTACGTTGTCTGTCAGTTAGGTTACTAACTGCGTTAGCAAGAATAAGATATATACAGTTAACTATAAATAGAACTTAACAAACAGAACTTAATAAACAGAGCTTAATAAACAGAACTAACTATATCAGTACATTAAATAGTTGTTAGTAAGCTAATGAAAACACCTAAGATTTGATCGTCTTTTATTAACTTTTCTCGTGTTAATTACAAATCCAAAGGGCCACGTTAACTGGAAGTTATATCGATATTGTAGTGCAAGTTACAGGAAAGTGACTTTTTTTTCTTAGGTCTAACCTTAGATAGTAAGCTTCAGTGGGGCGGCCAAATATCCTGTCTCGCAGTCAAACTTAGTTCTGCAGCGTTTGCAGTTAGCAAAGTTAGAGAATTCACAGATATATATACTGCTAGACTAGTTTACGTTAGTTATTTTCACAGCGTAATGTCTTACGGTATAATGTTACGGGGTACAACTGCTGATATACAGACTATTTTTGTCATTCAAAAGAGGGCCATACGTGCAATTTATAAGTTAGGTGCTAGAGTTTCTTTATGTGATAAATTTAAAGAAGTAGATATATTGACAGTTGCATCGCAATATGCTAACTTAATGTACATTAAGAAAAACTTAATTCTATACCGCAAGAATAGTGATTAGCACAAAGTGAACACAAGGAATAAGCATAAACTAGTGGGAACTAAATACCGTTTACATAAAGTTCAGAACTCATTTGCGGAGATTGGTATACGATTTTTCAACAAATTGCCTCTAGATATAATGAATTTACCCATGCACAAATACAAACGGACAATTAGGAACTTTCTTTTACACAGGGGTTATTACACTATTAAGGAATTTTTAAATGATAAGTCACCATGGGGACAGGGTTAGGCTATATTTTTTTTTCGGACCGTTTAATTGTTATACAGATTTGTTAAATTCTCGTTTTGATAAGTGACATGTTAAGTAGAGGTGACTCGTGAACACATGATTTTGCAGGATTTGGATATTTTTATGATTTGTTGAATGTAGTTTAATATCATTTATCCCTGATTATATCATTGTTCACTTGTCACCTTAACACAATTCTTTCTACATTTGCATTCCTTTACGCGTTCCACTAATTTGTATTAATAATAACGATCTGGAAAGTGGAGGTAATTGGCGGTCATAGTCAGTATGCCAATAGATTGTTTTTACTGCCGGTTCGTTTACCGTTGTCGTCATGCTCACTAAAATGTCATTTCTTGTGGTAGCGTCGTGTGTCAATTCACCGCTATCCCTCTAATATGGCGAGAGGGATGATGGCTGGCCCGTGCGTCATACTCATGAACGGGTGCTACTTGCGATGACTGGTCGAAGTCGGTCTTGCGGCTGGTATTAAATTTTAATATTTAACTGCATCATCCCCATCATGGTTCTGATCACTTTCGCGGATTGCCTGCATTATTAGGTATATATAATGTAAGTGGATGCTCCTTTTTCACCATGTCTATTCTGAGGAGGCTAACTAAATGAACATCATAATTAAAATTAAGTATTATACTTGAGTATTATTATGTACTGTAAATATATACAAGTGATATAGAAGGTGTAACAGTTGCAGCACCTTACAAAATGTAAATTATGTGTATTATGCAAAACCTGGCGATGAAAAAGAGTGACCGTGAGTTTAATTGCCCGTTCTTTCTCATGGTTCTACGCCCTTGCTTTGCGAACGTGGCAGTTAATGTAAATGTGGAGTCATTAAGTAAATATTTTATAAATTTGTTATTTTGACGTTCATAAGCGTCACATTGTGACCCAAATGAATAAAGAATTTTGACTTTGACTTTGATAATTTATTTAAATTATTCAACATTATTTAACAGGCTTTATTATTTTAGGTATAGATACCTCGATGTTTTTGATCGGCTTACATCGATCGTGGTCCAAAATAAGCAGATAGAATATCACTATGCATTTGTATAAATAATAATACTTGCTTTAAAATGTTGTTACTACTTAATTGAAATCGCCATAAATTATATTAAAGGTTATAATCATTTAGATCCCACTACTGTATAGAATAGGATTGTAGTATATATTCAGTAAAATCACACGATCCCACTGCTACGCTACATGCAATTGCGGGATCACACCGCACTACATAGATCAGATCGCAATGCCAACATATGTAGTATGCACAACTCATTTTAGAAATTATACACCTATCGCCACTAGTACTTGGAAAGGAACAAGTTTATATAACAAAATTGTGGGAAAAGCTTAGTGCTGGTGAATGGTGAGGCCAAATCTTCATACGATAGTATCAGTCTTAATTGCAAACGAAGGTCATAATTATAGAAACCCTAAACACTTGTCAAGAAAATAAACCTCTTGACTTCTCAACTTGTACCTCGTTTTACCTTGTACCTTGTGCGCACCGGTGGGTGAGAGCAACCATTAACTCTGTTATGGGATGGGTAAAGAATTTTTTTCTTGTTCCTCTACTAGCCACTAAGCGGGTGTTGCCAGCGTTCGTTTTTTTCAAAATAGTTAATAGCCTTCTGTAAAGTCTACCTTTTTTCCTCTGTTTACGCAAAGAATTTTCGTAGAATACTGTATCGTTGCGACGTGAAATAATCCCTGTTAATATTTTTGTTCGGTACTCTCTTTTATAGTCAAAGAGAATGTATTTAAAGTTAAAGTATGTTGCACTTTAGAAAATCCTCTTTTTATCCGATGGCGAAAATATTATTTAAATTAAGCTAACTGCATCGTATACCCGTATTTACTAAGCCCATTTTATACTGCAACCATAATTTAATATTATCTGCCTCCGTATGTATTTAATTCATTACTGACGCATGGATTTATGTTAACGTATGCCTCAGCTATGTTTTATGGTTTACGCACCTAAATTAATTGTTTTTATGGTTGATGTAAAATATTTATTTAATCGCAATACTTTGCATGGTTTCGTTTAATGTTTTGCCGGCAAATTTTCGGAGGGGGAATGGAGTTTTAATGTTAAAAGGTTATATTTAAAAAATACATACGGATAAAAGCTGATGTATCATTTATCTAGAATACATAAATGATACATCAGCTTTTAACCGTATATTTAAACCGGTATATTTAAAATTGTAGATGGCAATAGGCTCGCCCCCTAATACATTGGGACCGAAATATAACTGGAAAAGTGTAAAATACACCTTTGCCTACCCCTTCGGTGATAAAAGGTGTGAAGTTATGAGAAGTCATGTATATTATATAGCTGAAGTAAGACATAAATAGCCCATATAGTATTGGCACTATCCATCCGCGAAAACTAATTAGGTTTTTCGGTATTAATTTTGGTATTTCTTCATTCTGATAGGTTTACTATACCAATCTGCATATAAACTCGACTAAGACTTCAGTAAATCAGTCTACACATGAAATGGCTTGCTTATGTATTCTTCGCTTACACAATCATCGGCACATAAAAGATGGATGATGTTTTTAGGGTTCCGTACCTCGAAATGAAAAAACGGAACCCTTATAGGATCACTTTGTTGTCCGTCCGTCTGTCAAGACATTTTTCTCAAAAACGCGTGGAGGTAACAAACTGAAATTTATATCAAATAGTCAAATCTACTGTCCCTTAAAGCTGTGAAAAAATTAAACTTCTAAGCCAACGCAATCAAAAGATACAGTCGTTTATGCTGCAAATTTCCGCAAATTTAAAAACTCGCAAGGGAGTCAATACCTACAGGGTACTTGCCGTGAACTCAGAATCTTGAAATTTAGTACGAAGCAATGTCTTATAGCACAAATAAAGGAAAAAATCGAAAAAACCGTTAATTTTTTGTTACATCATATCATAAACATATTTTTAATTATTTTAAAGTTATTACCATTTTCTCATGAACGCATACACGTATTCAACTGAAATTCATATCAAATACTCAGGTCTATAATACCTTTAAGTTATAACTATATCAAACTTATATGTCAACGCAATAAGAAGAAACAGCAATTTAATCCGCATACTTTCTCGCAACTACACCCAAGGGAGTCAAAACCTACAGGGTACTTACCGTGAAATCAGAATCTTGAAATTTGGCACGAATCAATTTCTTATAGCACAGATAAAGGAAAAATTGCAAAAACCGTAAATTTTTTGTTACATCATATAAAACATATTTGTATTAATTTAAAAGTTACTACTCCTTTTCTCATGAACGAGGAAAGTTATTAAATTTAAATTCATATCAAATACTTGGGTGTATAATACCTTTAAGCTGTAACAAAATCAAACTTCTATCTCAACGCCATCGACAGAAACAGCAATTTTACTATATTTTCAAACTCGCAACTACTGGCAAGGGAGTCAAGACCTACAGGATACTTCCCGTAAACTCAGATTCTTAAAATTTGGTACGAACCAACGTCTTATAGTCGAATTTATTATTTATTAAGTCGTATAAGACGTAGATAAAGAGAAAATTGCGAAAACCGTAAATTTTTAATAAAATCATATAATAAAAAATAATAATAATTTTGAAGTTACTAGATTTTTCCTCATGAACGCGGAAAGGTACTAAATTGAAATTCAACTCAAGTCTATAATATCTTTAGGCTGTAACAAAATCAAACTTCTTAACCAACGCAATCAAAAGATACAGCTGTTTATGCCGCAAATTCTCGCAAATTTTCGAAACTCACTAGAAAATCAAAACCTACAGGGTACTTCCCGTGAACTTAAAATCTTGAAATTTGGTACAAGGCAAGTTCTTATAGCACAAATTTAGGAACTATTTCTAAAAATGTACATTTTTAGTTACATCATGTAATAAAAACATTTTAATTTTTTTTTTTAGTTACTGCCTCTTTCCTCATGAACGCGTAGAGTTATTAAATTGAAATTCATATCAAATACTTTTTTACACAAATTTAGGAACTATTTCTAAAAATGTACATTTTTAGTTACATCATGTAATAAAAACATTTTAATTTTTTTTTTTAGTTACTGCCTCTTTCCTCATGAACGCGTAGAGTTATTAAATTGAAATTCATATCAAATACTCAGATCGATAACACCGTTAAATTGTAATAAAATATAAACTTTTATGTCAATACAATCAACAAAAACAGCAATTTAAGGCGCTGTCCTAAGTGACTGTTTTGGTAAATGAGGGGGTGAAGCAGGGGAGGTGAAGGGAGCTTAGCTCCGTCTACTGCGGGGCGCCCCCTTCATTCTCGTCGCGTGCGGCCGTATTCTGGCGACATCCGTATTCCAATATTTCAAAATCGCAAGCAAAACCTTTTAGCATATTGAATTGAGATACTGATATTAAAATTTCTATTACATACGTCAATCTGTTTGTACAATATAGGCATAGCGCAATTTTTGTTCTCAGTGCAGCCATGAGCAAAACTGGTTTACATTAGACGTTATAGGTATTAATAGTTGACGAAAGTAGGTAAATACCTACGTGCCGTAAGATGATAAAAATAATTAATTCAGTTCCATGTATGGAGAGGCCATTATTATGTTTGTTTTGTTTTTGTATAAAAATAGTGAAGCAGTTCATAGAATACCTACATCTAATTCCATTCCTGCCAGTTTTCAAATCTGTTTTGCAATAAATTGGCTGTGACATATGGGCGGACAGACAGACAGACATTGCGAATCTATAAGGGTTCCGTTTTTACATTGTTTGGCTACAGTACCCTAAAAACACAATACTGCTCTACTAAGCGCAAAAGCCGTATCTCAACTAAAGCGAGTTACGAGATAATTGAAGTTTAGTAAAAGTTGATTTCTTTTATTTATTTATGGATTTTTATTATTATTATAGGTATAAATATTATGGTAAAGGTTTCGAAATAAGTCGCCGTTTTTAGGAGTTGTGAGTGATTGGAGAGGGAGGAGGGGAGGTCTTGAAACCCCCCTCACTATTTTCACTTGCCGGAAATACTTGGTTTCTTCTGAAAAAAAAATCTCCAAACATCGGTGTGTATGGCACTGCCAACTTCCACATTCATCACACTAGTTTAATAAACTAAGGTTGTCGGAGCCCTGCGAAGGGCTCTTATTTTCGGATTAAGGGTCAAAAGAGAACCTAACATAACCTATTTATTTACTTATTACAGTCGCACCTAACCCAAGGCACTTGAAAGCAATGACGCACAAATTTGACATTAGCTGCCTATATGATCATTCCAAGATGGCAGTTTTGCGTTTCGTTTCACGTTTTTCTGTACTAAAGTTTAAAAATTATGTTCCGTTTTGCATAATTGCCGAAGTATTTATTAAATTTTGGAAATTGTTTAAGAATATTTAGACGCAACTCCGGCAGCCAAAATTACTTTTAGGGGATTAAAACGAACTACCTTAGGCCCCCTACACTACCAATACCCTCTAATTCAGGCGACTCGTTTCGAAACCCAACCCATTATTATTTTGCAAAATATATGAAACATCAAAAATATATGTGGATATACCTTATTCATGAGATACTGCTATGTCGCTTAGAAAATTATAGAATTAGTATTTGAGTTACTACTTTTTCGTTAGATCTCCTCATACATGTTTGTATGGAAAAATATAAAAATTCTTTCGCTTCAAATATGTGTTGTTTCAAAGAAAATAAATATTAAAAGATATTTATTTATATTCATTTATCATTTATTTACGAAATACAGAGTTTACAGCTCATCAAAAGTTAGCTGTCTGCTACAACCCGGCAGGTTTTCTTTATTCTCATCGAATGTTAAAGGCAGTGTGTGAGGTGATTTCAATACTTATTATTTGCTGTTGTTCACGAAGCACAGTTTCATTTACTTTCCTTTTAAGGCTTGGTATTGTAGAAATTTCAAGCACTCATGAAACATTTTCCTCTCCGTGATCTCGCAATGCCATCCCTTGAGCTTGACGAGAATCTACAATTTCAGGCAACTGCCAATTCATATATAACGCCACAAGCTTTTCTTCTCCCAGAAAACATCATCTCTTTCTATAATTTCTATTTTTAGTGGTATACTTTCGCCACTCCACACAGCAAATAAACACTTTTGTTTGCGTGTAACGTGGCGTTGCCCCTGAATTTGGTAATAACAATTACAATATTTGTTTAGACTAGTCAGTTCACTTTTTTATCATGTTTCCATATTTGTATTTTATTTGCTCATATATTATTCTCCAGGCTATTCTTATAGGCAACTATAAAACATTAAATTTCCACAATAGTGTTTGGACCTATTAATTCATCTGGCGTGGCACCAATAATCGGATAATCCACAAGGCTCGATTCTTACATTTTCTTGCTTCGCCAGTTGTTGCAAAGCCAGTTGTCCTCTTTAGATTCCATGAGCAACTGATTTTACATTGCAAATATTTTATTTGTACAAAATATTTTTTACTAAGTAGGCTTTACTGCTGTTATCTCTTCTTTTTACCACTATACCAAAATTTCAATCTGTCAACATATTCTTACGCAATTCGAACCAGTCACTGCTATCCCCTTGTAATTTTTGCTTATCACTTCGGAATTTGAGTCAAATTTCTTAAAAAAAAATTAAATTTTTTGTTTGGCATTTCTTGGCTAGCTCTTGAACAGATCGTGTTAGGAATGACTGCAGTCAAATGTGTGTAAGACGTTGCAGAACTGTTATCTTTAACTTCACTGTAATTACAATAATGATAATTAGTTACGTACTTTATTATTGAAAAAAATACTATATCTTGTGTTATAGCAAACAGAGAAGTCACCTTCTTACTTATAAATGATTGATTTTAGAAATTAAAAAGATATTAGATGTACTGAGACATACCTAATAGTTTATGAATAATCAAAGTTTTACCCGATGTACCTAAAAAGGTTTATGTTCACAACACAATAACAAAACATTCGTTACCGCTTGTGTGCGGATTGCGGAGCGCCATATTAGCGCCGTTTATTGTTCGCCGTGGCGGCATCTTAGCGCTCCAGGCGCTCTGACAAGCTAATGAATTTGAAATATAGGTACATAAAATGATTCGATTTTATGTTATAACTCTTTCAATAATTGAAAACTGTGGCAGCTATGTATTGTGAGAATAATTTATATAATTATATTATGCACAATCGATAATAAATAAGTAACATAATTAGTCATAAAATACTCTTATGAAAATAATTTGTGTAAAAATGTTACATATTTCATAATCACTTGGCCATGGATGAATTTCTATTTTATTACAACGCTTTCTTGTACAAATCCTTCGTAGAACCACAGATTACTAAATACTTACTTCGTAACAGATACATCACTCCCATACAAAATCGAAAATACCTACGCTATAATCACCTACAAAATCTTAATAATAATAGCCGTTGTTCGCAGTGAAGAGAAATGTACCCTAAGTACTCATGCAAAGAGTTGCAGATTGTGTGACTGTACGTACAAGCGCGTCATCGAACGAAGGCGCTAGGGTTGTTCTTATGATGATTTTGGTAATTAAACGAATGTTGCGAAATAACCATATTTTTATGTGCTAAATACTTACCTATATATACACAAGTCAGTTAGTGAATACATATTTTTAACATATTTAATAAAATTAACAATAAGTATGCAATATGTTATAAAAAGAAATAAAATGTATAATAATCGTACGTAGTAGGGGCCTATTTCCATTTATCGGGCACAATACCAGTTAATACAGTAAGTACGTACATAAGATTCTGACATTAAGTAGATTTTACTTAATAAAACAACATTTATATTTATTTCTAGTAATAACCTAAACTTATCAATTTACGAACATTTACATACATAGTATTTCTTTTCTTACCTTTGCTCTTAATAAAGTAAATGGTGTCAATTTGTAGATGAAATTTTATATAAGTACCCACTTATATCAAATTTTATACCATAACTTACTACATAAATCATTGTTTGTCCTTCGAAAATGAAAAAACTACAAGTTTTCATTTGTTTTGTGCGTTTAACACCCATCCACTGCACAATAACTTCGTGGTTTCGGCATTTCTATAAGAAAGCGTGCGGCGGCCCTCTGTCGTTTGTATCCATATGGATACACGAAATGGTAGGTATTTATCGCGCGAATTTGAGCCAGTGACGGGCCGGGGGCCTGGTAGAACTTCATTTCTCTAATTGTCTATATTTTATTCTTCTAATTATATATTTATAAGCACAGAAACAATAACACATTAAACGCAACAAGAGTATAAACTTAGGTCCTAATTATATGTGCCCATAGTTACATGAAAAGCCTATTTGATTCAAAGTATTCAGTCTATAACATAAAACATGAAATTACGAACTCAAATCGGCGTATTATAATATCAAACAGGTTTACGTAAAATTTCGTGCAGCGGAGACGCAAGCGACATGACCTATCTCTCACAGGGCTCATAGCTGAATGATGAGGTCTGGGCGGGGCGTAAACTAGCAACTGACACTCAGTACACCGCTTATGCTAATAAGGTTTAAATTGCTGAAGCGTTTGATATTGATGGGATCTACCGAGCGTCAAAATAGACATTTGGCAGATTTTATTTAATTTTACAAAATATACACGTATAATATGAAAATAAATAGGGTAATTCTTTAGTTCATTAGATTTCCTACAATATTATCAAATAAAATATGACAGCTTACGATCAAAATATTGCAAACAGTGAGACGAAAGATTATTTTCTGCCTCGATTTTGTGATTTTTTTACCGTGATTCCATTTTACATACATGAAAAATTCTTTCAAAAGTCTTTTGTTCAGACTTTTGACTTTAAGCTCTATTTTTTGCTAGTTTGTAATATGTACCGTTATGGCTAGATGCGCGACAAAAAATTAGGTGTATCACGGCTTCTGAGGTATAACAGCGCCTCAAGCATATTTTCAAACTCGCAACTATTCGCAAGGGAATCAAAACCTACAGGGTACTTCCCTTGAACTCAGAACTCGGCACGAAGCCACGTCTTATAGCACAGATGAAGAAAAATACCGAACACCTTAAATTTTTAGTTAGGTACATCATATAATAAAATATTTTTAATAATTTTAAAGGTACTAACTACCGTTTTCCTCATAAACCTGTAGAAGTATAACATTGAAATTCATATCAAATGCTCAAGTCAAACTTAAAGTGTACTTCCAGTCGATCTGGAATCTTGAAATTTGGCATAAAGCAACGTTTTATAGCACATACGAAAAATTTCTAAAATCTTAAATTTTTAGTTACATCACATATTTTTTGAAATAATTAAATATACCTACAGGTTTGTACGGAACCCTCAGTGCGCGAGTCTGACTCGCACTTGACCGGTTTATTTAGGAATAGCTCTTATATGACTGATTATTTTACGAGTAATAGTCAAACTAACTTAAAGGACCGGTTGGCGCAGCGGGAGTATAAGCGACTGCTACGCCGATGGTCGCGGGTTCGATTCCTGTTCAAGTCAAACATTTGTGTGCATGAACATGGATGTTTGTGTTGGTCTGGGTGTTTCTGTGTATAATAATTAGATTAATATTATGTATACATACATATTATGTACCTATGTATTTACAAAATAAGTGTATATATGTATGTTTATCCATTATCTAGTACCCATAGTACAAGCTCTGCTTAGTTTGGGACCAGATGGTGATGTGTGTATGTGGTAGAATATTATAGAGTGTACGTTTGTACGTGCATTTATAAAAGCGTGTTTTTCTAGTGTTAACTATTAATTTATTTAATTCTTTTTGGTCTTTGATAACGAAATATTTTTAACATTTATACATTTATTTTAAGTAGGCGAATGAGCCCACTTTCTCTCCATCTCCGCCAGTGCGTCTGTATTGCATGGTGTTGTATCTGTCAGCTCAGAACAATCTTACTCTGCATTCTGGAGACCACTAAGTAATTTAACTGTACTTAGGGCCACATACGCCTATCCAGCCGCAGAAGTACGGGGCCCTAAGTACACCATTGCGTCTACAATGTATAATTGGTTTGTTATAATCTTGAAACCTAATAGTCAATTACATGGCCTTTCTCCATCATGGGTCCATCACAAGTGCAAACACGACTATGATACGATATTCCATCATGGCATGCCAGTGCCTATCTTCCGGCTTCATCATCAGACCTTGAAACCTAATCGTGGTCAAAGTTCATCACAAGACTTTTCTAGGAAATCCAAAACAGCTATGATACAATTTTCCATCATGAAGTGCCTGTTCATATCTTCCAGCTCCATCATCATATCAGTTCGATAGTACCATATTATTGTATTGTCATCACAATTACATAGAGCTGCCAATTTTCATAACGCTTTGACCCTCATAAGATGGTTAAATTAGATACCTTTATAGAGAGGGCGCCACTGAGCGTAAACAAACAAGTAGCTTCGTATATAAAAGTGATTAAAAATAGAAAAAGTGACTATCTCGCAACAAATAACTGTTTAAAGTGATGCAATAACGACATACAGTGAGTGACATTGAAGTACGTGAATAATAATAAGCAACATAGACGAAAACTTAAAAATAACTGCTAGCAAAATAACGACCTGCTAACTCAAACACTATGTATAAAGTGAGAAATGTACGTGTAAAGCGAATGTGTCCTGACAATATTATTGACATATAAGAAGTAAGGAAGAACTACAAGGAACAATATTTAAATATTTCAATTGAAAAAGAAAATTAACAAATAAAATGCAAAATTGAAAGTCATTACTTAGCCAGTTTTGAGCACAACGCCATCTACCGTCATCTAGCTGAATTAAGATACCAAGATCGAAACTGTCTAGTACTTGCTATCCCCCACTAGATGTCATAACAAGTAATATTATTAATTTTCGATACTTGATATATTGTTATTGTTTTATAAAATGGCTCCAACTAATGTGTGTGCAGGATGCCACCACAAACTACCGACAAGAGAATATCTTATATGCTCTCTATGCAAATTCAAATTTGATCTAGAATGCGCTGGCCTGTCAAAAGATTACTATACTAAGCTAATGACGTTAGAACATAAAAAATCTTGGAAATGCCCAGTCTGTATATGTAAAATACCGAAGACTAACAATACTGACACTCCCATACGTGCTCTGACGGGCATAGAAAGCAGCCAAATCACTACCTCACCCGCAGGCGAAAACAGGAAGAAAATACAAAGTTGCACGGATAGCTCTGAAGACCTGAGCTTTCTAGGTGACACTCTACATACACAAGACCATATACACGTACAAAATGATACCAGTAACGCTAAATCTCCACTAACAATGCAGGGTCTGAGTGATTTAATAATGATGCGGTTAAAAGAAAACAATACATCCATTATAGAACAAATACAAAATACAATACAAACTGAAATAAAGCGAGCAATAGCTGAATTGCGACAAGATCTTGACTACAAAACCAATATCTTAACCTTAGAGAATAATAAGACAAAGCAAGAAATCGACAGTATTAACACAAAAATAGAAAAAATAATTAAAGAAAATGAAGAATTGAAAAAAGAATTGAAAGATCTGCCAACACAACCAGTGCGGTCTGAAAGGAAAACGGAAAACAAATATAAAATTGTACTCTATGGCTTCCCAGATTATTACAGAGAACCGGAAGGCGACCTCTACAAGAGACTTATAGATTTGTTCCACGATATCGCCAACGTGAACCTATCTGGGTATATAGAAGACATGTACAGAATGGGAAGAAGGTCTGATAAGAACCGTCCACTTGTCATTGAAATGCTCAGTAAAAGAATGACCAGATATATTTTAAACAATAGCCAAAGTTTTCAGGGAACAGGACTGTCAATATCCGAGTTCCTAGACGTAAACACACGAAGAGAAAGAGCTCAGATGCGAGAAGAATTGAGCAAGGCCCGAAGAAATGGACAGCACGCTATTATAAGAAACAACAAACTCTATATAAATGGGAAATACATTAATGTAAAGGACAATGACAGTACACAGCAACAATATATAAATCACGAGGAAAAGAATACAGGTTTTCAAAGAAAAGACTCAATACTAGAAAATAATTCACAGCAATTACAAAACTCAAACATGACAGATACAACGGATTATACATTTCGTCAACAAAGACCGACCATTTAAAATATTGTTCCAGAATATTCAAAGTCTAAACAATAAGCTGGACATACTCGAAGCCTTTATTTCTCATGACCTAGTCTACAACGCTATATGTATCTCGGAGACCTGGCTTTCCCAAGACAAAATGGATCATATCAAACTTAGTGGATATACTATCGCAGCATCTTACTGTCGCAGCACTCGACCTGGTGGCGGTGTCTGTATATTACTACAAGAAAACATACATAGTACACAGAGAAACGACATCACTAAAATGTCTATTGAATATGTTATCGAGTTAACCGCGACTGAATTACCGAATGAAAATCTATTAATAATCATTATATACTGGAATAGAAGAGAGGAAGAAGTATTTTATAAACAATTAAAACGCATTCTATCTTATGTCACTAATAAATATTCAAAATTAAATATAATTATCGGAGGAGATTTCAACATCAATATATTATCCGATAGCCTTAAAACGAACCAGTTTATAAATTTAATGCAAGAATACAAATTCACACAACATGTAAAAACCGCAACTCGTATTACCCCATCTACCGCAACATGTCTAGATCTAATATTCACGAACTTCGAAAACAAAGATATGCTCGCGACCGTAGAAGAACTAGGATTTTCAGATCATAATAGTACTATCTTGCACTTAAATTTCCCACAGCAAACAAACCATACGATATGGTACACTAAGAAAAGACTTTACAATAACGTAAACATATTAAAATTTAAATGTAGGTTACAAGAGTTAAACTGGAACGATATTATAAAAGCCGAACAAAATATTAATGTTAACTATAAAGCATTTAATGATGTTCTTACAAATATCTTAAATCAATGTATACCTTTAAGAAAAATCAAATTAAAATCGAATTACCAAAAGCGCTGGCTAACTACAGGAATAAAAAAGTCATGTAAAAACAAGAGATTATTAAAAATACTAACAACTAAAACTCAAAATCCGGTCCTAATAAAATACTACAAGTCTTATGAAAAAATATTAAAGAGAATAATAATATCAGCCAAAAGATTACATTATAAAACTGTTATGGCAAATTCAGGTAATAAATCTAAAACAATGTGGAGTATCATAAACGAAAAAACCAATAAAACAATAAAACGTGATCAGGGAAACTTAACATTACAAATAGGTAACAGGTTAACCTCAGAGCCCAAATTAGTAGCTGACACCTTTAATAACTTTTTTGCTTCAATAGGCCAAGCTTGCAAGAGCCTATCTCATAACAAACAACTTGCTGTAACATCCAAGACACAAAACTCGTTCTATCTTAGTCCAGTAGAACCTTATGAGGTAAACGTAATTATAAAAAACTTAAAAAACAAAACAAGCTATGGTATAGACGAGCTTCCTCCCATTTTACTGCGAAAATGTGCGGACGAACTAACGCTACCCTTTTATAATCTAATAAATCAGTCTTTCGAGGAGGGCGTTTTTCCTGACCTGTTAAAAAAGTCTATTATAAAACCGATATATAAAAAACACCTAAAAACTGACCCCAATAACTATCGCCCCATAGCTCTTTTACCCACTGCCTCTAAAATATTTGAGAAAGCCATGTGTAACCGCATATACCAATTCTGTGAAAAGTACAATATTCTCAATGACTGTCAAAATGGATTCCGCCAAAACCGTTCTACCATATTGGCAGTTTACAAATTCATTCAGGAAGCCTTAAATATTATCAACGCAAAAAAGTACGCTATCGGTGTACTACTAGATATGACCAAAGCCTACGACAAAGTACAGTTCGAAATATTATTAAAAAAATTATATAACATAGGAATTCGCGGCAAATGCCATGATTGGTTTCTATCCTATTTACAAAACAGGGAACAGATGGTGGAAATAGAATATTACAACAAGAACTCAAAAAATAAAGAACTAATACGGTCTGATAGCAAAGCCATTAATGCCTCAATTCCACAAGGAAGCGTCATAGGATGTCTCCTGTTCATTATTTATATCAATGACCTTCCAAATAACATCGATGAACCTTGTGTTCTATTCGCGGATGATATCTCCATACTTACCTCCTGTAATACTAATATAAACTTAAATACAAAATTAAACGCCATACTACACTCTACATCAAACTGGATGACGGAAAATAATCTGGAAATAAATTTTAAAAAGACTAAAATTATAACATTTTACCCCCGCCAAAAAATACCGATTAATGTAGACTTTAGTTACAATGGACACAAACTAGAAGTGGTAAATAACTTCACCTTATTAGGCCTAGACATAGACTCGCATATCAACTGGAAGTCGCATGTTAAAAGGATAAGAGCTAAATTATCAAAATTTTCATATGCTCTCCGTGAGATTAAAAAAACAACCGATCTCAAAACTGCGTTGGCCACATACTATGCGTATGCCCATGCTTGGCTACAATATGGAATAATCTTATGGGGAAATAGTACAGATGCACCCACATTATTTACACTACAGAAAAAGCTAATCAGAATAATTGTAAACATTGACGAAACAGACAGTTGCAAGCCCCATTTTCAATCACTGAAAATACTAACCTTGCCTAGCTTATACTTATATGAAATATGTAAATTTGTCCGCAAATATCCGGAATTTTATACTAGAAGGGAAGACATACAAACGAAAATTCTATTAAGGCACAGAAACAGACTTAACCTGCCTAGCTCACGACTAAATATGCACTCTACCAGCACGTTTGTAATGTCAATAAAAGTATACAACAACTTACCCGATAACATTAGGAACATAAATAAATACAACATTTTTATTATTAAATTAAGACAATTCCTCATAAACAAAAGCTATTACACCATAAACGAATACCTAAATGACAATTTTTAACTACAAATATACTTATTATCACTTGTAATAAATTGACATCAATAATTGAATATAAATTAATTTGACATCAAATAAATTAACATGACATTTAATAAATTAATATGACATCTATTAAATAAAAATGACATTTAATAAATCAATTTAACATATTTTAATAAATAAGAAATTTAATAAATTAATATGACATCTAATAAATCAATATGGCATTTAATAAATTAATATGACATTTAATAAATTAATAGGACAGTTAATAAATTAATATGACATCTAATAAATTTATATGACATCTAATAAATTTATATGACATTTAATAAATTAATATAACATATATAATAAATTAATATTACTACTATATAATTAATAAATAAAACAATTTGCAAATTTTGAATATAGTTATTTCAGACTTCTTGATTAATTGTTTATTCTTAACTAGTAATGATATAATATTAACTCAGTGGCTTCCTCCTTTCTTCTATCTGCTTGTCGTGCCCGACAGGGTCCATATTTGATCTTTTGTATTTTCTTGTAACAACATGTATACATATGGAGAGCAATAAAGCATTGAAATTGAAATTGAAATTGAAATTGACCTTAGATTCCATTACATAGTTACATACATGTCGAGTTCCAGTTCATAACTTCCGGCTCCACCATCAGATCAGTTCGATAGTACCACATTATTGTATTTTCATCAGAAAGAACTACATACAGCTGCCAATTTTATTGTAGCGTAATGCTACGACCCTTGGAAGATGGTTAAATTAGTTACCTTAGATTCCATTATATAGTTAGTTACATACATGTTGACCTAATAAAAGCGTGGTAAAAAGATGCCAGCGATGCCAAAACTGATTGAAGTTACTATAAATGGGAGGGATAATTGCTGTGAGTTTGAAATGTTATGACGTGAAAATGTTTACACAAAATAGATACGTGTAGTAGTACGTAAATACGTGTAGTATTTACGAAACTTATGTTGTTGAATTTTTGGTTTGTGGTTATATTTTCTGCCAGTTTAGCACGTGTCTACGCACCTACTAAACGCGTAGGATGAGAGAGGGGATGCAGCGCGCGGTGAAGGAGGCACGCGACCATCAGCTGACGATACACAACAAAAATCGGCAGGCGCGGGCGGTTGTAGCTCGCTTACTCAGTTTTTCTATATAATATATATTATTATTATTTTTTTTTTATTATTTCTGCCGAACAAATTGACTCCATGCTCCCTGATGTTAAGCAGTCTGTGAAGTCCCATAGTGATGGCCATCATCCCAGCAGCCAGCATGGCATTATGGCATGATGGCCCTCACCTTGACGGCCTTGAGTAAAGCTTTTTCACGCCCCGCTTAAAGGACCCGGGATCATAAGTGGAGGGAAACACGTGGACTGGTAAAGAGTTCCACATCTTAATGGTACGGCAGAGATAAGAGGCGCCGAACCGTTTGGTGCATGACGGTATCTGTTCCACCGTGTAAGAGTGGCACCTCAACCCAGCACGTGTCGTTCCGGATAGGAAAGGAGAGGGTGGGATTAGTAGAAAGAGCTCTTCGGAGCACTCACCGTGATAGATACGGTAGAAGACAGCCATTGAGGCCACGTCTCTGCGTAATTGCAGTGACTCAAGAGTCTTAGTGGCCTCTGGATCCCCGATGATACGGACAGCACGCCGCTGCAACATATCGAGGGCGTCCAATAAGTACTGAGCGGAGCCATTCCAAAGGTGAGAGCAGTATTCCACGCAGGAGCGAACCTGAGTCTTACAATGGTAGGAGTTAGTATATACATACCAATTCCTAACCACCTTTATTATATACTCAATCAAGAAACACAGTATTTTAATTACATCGAAGTAGCAACCGGACGTGTTTACTAATTGACAATAACTGGTAAAAAGAGCACCAAGAATGCGTTTTAATAATTTAAGAGGCCGATTTAATGCATTTGTGTACAGCTTTATGGAAACTTAAAGCTATAGTTTATTTCGTGGGCGGTTCGAGCAGAAGGCTCAACCGCAAGTAGTATTGTCATGTTTATAATCTTACACTTTCGTTGGTAGTACTTTGTGAGGTGCTTGCTCGACGTTTAAGCTTGTCATTCTTCAATGGAGTACTACTTCTTAAAAAGAGTAATATTATGATTATGGAACACATTTTGAGAGCTAATACGTAAAAAGACGGATTCATACCTATACGTCTATTTATCTTGATTGATTAATCAATGTAGAGCCTTTGACTAGGTCCTCAAACTTCAAATATTACTTTACATTTATAGTTGTAAGCTATGGAAGAATTTCAGCACGTACATACCTACCTTAGAATATTAGAGTAGATTTTGTGCCACGCGAAATAGATGAAAACTACAGGGTGATTCATTCTACTAATAAAGTAGATCATTTTCTTTATTCAAAGAAAACAACTCAAGTATCAGTCAGTCAGTACTTCAGTCTCCAGAAAAAGTATGAGTAACCTTAAGAAGCACTGTCATCGAAAACCACATGCATACGACATCTACGTATTCATAGCTCACGGTTCTCTGTTGTATTCGCATTCGTTTCCTTAACCGTGGCAGCTGCATTTTTCTGAGAAAAACTTATACCGGTACATATCGATCGGCATATACCGGTATACAGGTATGACGCGACCGGATCACGCGAGTGCACGAGCTTTGTTAGCAGTTCAAGTGTGACTCAATGTTGTACGTATGTTTTATCTCTTTCTGTTGATGAAGAGTTTGTTTTGAGAAGATTTTATCTTGAAGTGCCGTGACGATATTCTATTGATTTGCGACTTTGAGCGATTTGTCATTATCCTTATGCCTGTAAATGTGATTTGTTTAATTGAATTGTTTGACTGGGTAGTGTTAAAGAACGTGTAGTGTTGCGTACAGCATTGGTAAGCTAATTATTTATTTATCTATAGACTCACGCCTGTATCCCCAAAGGGGAAGGCAGAGGTGTAAATATTACTCCCACATTTCGCCATGAATTTTTAAGTCCCACGTAATGGGGGGCGAGCCTATTGCCGTCACCGGGAACATCACCAGACTCCGAGCTGCTGCTGAGAATTCGGAAAAACCCAGTAACACTTTTGCCCGACCCGGGAATTTACGCTATCCACTGGACCACGGAGGCAGTCTAATATTCTGCTTCAGCTAATATTCTGTTAAATCTGGTGAGACTAGTAAGCGGCCATTGGATCTGACGCCAAGACGATGATGATGATGCTTGTTGTGTATTGCCAACCGGTAACATACTCATACTTAAAAAGCATAACAATTTTACATGTAGCAATACGTATCTGTACTCTGTGTCGAATATATTGAGATTATGAATATAAAAATATTAAACTTAATGAAGTGATTCTTAAACTTCTATGTACCAATATAAGATCCCATGTACATATATTTTTGACTCATATATAAATAAATAAAAAATATTCATCGTCATACTTCTAGCCTTGGCTCAGTAGACATAGTCTGTTGCTAATATACGAATTATTCTTACTCGTTTAAACATCTAACACTGCCAGCTTCTCTTAACAAATATCTTTTCTCTTTAATCAAAAAATAGTATAGTATAGGCACCTTGTTTGTGCGAATATTCTCTGATATGTAATCAAACATTAATAAATCCTATAAAAACAAACCGTTCCTCGAAAGTCCTTTAAATAAGAAATTAAAAGCTCCGTTATAATGGCAATGATTAAGGCGTGACTATATAACGGAGACCTGGATACACAAGTCGAGAAGATTTCAAGGAGAACGGATGTGCGCTGAGCGGTGGAAACACGAAGAAAACCGCTTTAACGTTTGAGTTATGGTTCATTATAGGAGCCAGCATTTTGTTAGCGAACATTTTGTTGGCAGTGTATATCGTTCTTGCTGTAACACTCATAATTATTATGTTCGAGCTAAGCCTAACGAGAATAACAAGTTATTGCTGTTAAAGTGAGTTGAAGTCGTTTTTTGTGTCCTTTCCGTCAAGAACCAGAGAAATTCATCTCTATCAACTTTGCTATGAGTATAGTGATTCTATGTAGCTAATCAGTTAGCCATTATTCCCAAATCTTAATTGCCTCATACGATATGAGAATGGTTTCATGGCATTGTCGGTGTATCTACTCATCATTATCAGCCTTAAACAGACCACTGCTGGACTAGGCCTCTCCTTTGAAAGGAGGAATTTGCCTACTATACCACGCTGGCCAAACGGGTTGGTATATGGTTTGTATCAAGATTTTCTTCTCTTACAGTGCTGTTCTCTGCATAAAATGCACCCTCTGTCGGCTCTTACGACACCCATGGGATGATATGGGGTGGTGACATTCGGTATTCTTAATCAGTCACCACACGGACAACCGTGTATATACCACAACTGAAATTCTATTCTGATCAGCCAATAAGGGCAAGCTGGATTCCTGACTGTAACTTACTTATTGAATCGTTCAGGATTGTTTCATTCAGTAAAATAAATCATTATGAGTGATCGATTCAGTCGAAAAGATATTTAAAATTATTTAGCAAGGACACTGAAACATAATTATATATATTGTTGTGTCTCATGTGTGCATGAATATCTCTATTCACTTGTGTATCTTTCCATATGTTTGAGTTTCCCGTGTCGCGCCCGCACCCGCGCCCGCCTTTCACTGTGGCCAAGCACTTATAAACTTATGACTTTTTATGTATAGCCCTATATCATCACTTTCTTTTCTTTACGAAAAGCCAACAAGTTGCCTCAATTTCACCACCCGTGTGTCACAAACTTAAAGAATTGAGATAAAGTCTCGCTGGGGCGGTCGACCGGAAATACGTAAATCCAGCCACTGTTCTTTAACTCGAACGGAGCGGACTTAAAACTGTCTACGTTGCCAGCTAATGACGCTGTTGCCGTCTTGACAGATTTCCCAGTTGAAATAATAATAACAATCTATACTTGCCCTCAATCTTGCCTTTGTGGAGAAAGTTGAAACTATTTAAATATTAAAATGAGAAGAATAATCCTGATATAAAAGTCGACTGTATAAATAACTTTAAGGTTTAAAGAGGATCGGTTTTTGTGAGACGGAAGTGTAGCTTCTTTTAATTATTAGTATAAGGGAAGGGATTCTACGTTAAATTGCACCTAGCTTGTTTAAAAAGATATTTTTCTCCATATCAAACCCGGGTCAAATTGGTTGGCAATGACATTACATGTGTATAGTGCGGGTGCGTATGCCATACTAAACTATGGTGGATTCGAGTGACAGCGCCGCTAATTAGAGAACACTTCGGTGGTTTTACTGTAACAGACCTACTCAGTGTGGGCTAGCTAACTCAAAAAACGAAGTAATACCGCGAGAGTTTTAAAACATTTCTTCGTACGCTATTAGCAAATATTCCGTATTTTTATTTCTTACGCTTTCACGACTTAACTCCTCAACTTTTTGTCAACATTTTCTACAGAACAGATTCGGACTATATGGAAATATTAAGCTACTCTGTTTAAATTCATCCCTAGACGAGAAACTGAATTATACAAAGGCAAAACTAAAAGTTTCACTAATATAACTTACAATTCCTGTTCAATACATTACGGAAACTTATATCCATAAAAGTAGTTTTATATCACATTTATATAATTATAATAACTACCGAATTACTACAAACCAGCATCATTGGGTAAGGTAATTTTATACCAAGGCGAAATAAAGTGTAAAACTTAATGCTGTAAAAGTGATGATAGTTCGTTCTTATGGCGCTAGTGGACCGAGGGACTTTAGGACGCCTCGTAAGTATAGTTATTAAAGTAAGACAACTAAAAGATAATAAAGTTGGCATATAAAATTGTTTAAACCGTTCGTCGGTTAACAGTTGAAAATAAAATAAAATTTACAACATCTGTGGGATGTAATAGGGTGTTGGTCTTTAGGTGGATATTTTATTAGTGGGTTAGTTCAGGGTTCTTTCAGTGTGTCAACTTGGGTGGTAGCAGTTATGTCAAGTAAGTCATTGTCTTGTCTAGGCGTCAAAACAACGCGATCTGTTACGAGGTATAAATTTAATTATATACACTCCTTCACCTTTCCATCAAGACTTCCAAAAATTTGCGCATTTGCACTGAATATAAATCAATTGAGACAATTTGTGAATTTGACAATTTGTTCACAAGCGTCACATTGTATCCTAAATGAATAAATGATTTTGAATTTTTTTAAGGTTTTCTGGTTTCTCAAATATTAAGACATCAGTAGGTATATTTTATTCTGTATCGAGTTAAATGACCGGAAAAAGACTTCAATTAGGGACTAAGACTCAAGTTAGAGTCAAGTTATTTGTGGTACTCAACACCTCGTAAAATTTTATGAACATAATTTAGACCAGTATTTATTTATCTGCTTTACCCAAAATAGACTTGAAGAAGGTATAACCAAGATCATATGGCAGAGATAAGAACTACTAAGTTGTACCTTAGCTAATGACCGCTATACCATTTTATTGCGTAACATGAATATCGAAACAAATAATAAGGATTTGGCATTACAGTACAGTGTATGCCATATTTTCGTCGAAGTAAAAGACATTTTTGTGGTCAATATTATATAAAGTAAATCTTTGAGTTCATATATTAGCACAATGAAAAGATTAAAATAAACTTGTGCTTTGCTGAACAATAATAATATGGATCATACATTTCTTTGCATGTTTAATTTCACCCCTTGTACCAAAAATATATATACTTACATTAATTACATTTTGTGAATTCTTTACAAAAAAGCACTGTTTTCATTTTATTAGTTAAAATGCAGTTCATATTTTACGGCGTATTATAAATTTAATCCTTAAAGCCTGCAAAGAAGACACAGAACATATCTACACATAACAAAATGTTAAATAATTATGTGTCCAGTTTTTTTGCCATTGTATTGTTATGTGGTATTTAGCGATAGGAAACGTTATCCCGCAAATAATATTATGTTTATATCTAGACAATTTTTAGTCTACAGGTTATATCCCCAGGTTATAGCCTCATCTAGTTTAATTTTTTTTAACACTTTTGCCCGACCCGGGAATCGAACCCGGGACCTTTTTCTTTTTTTGGTGTCGGGTTGGAAAATCCTCATGGAGTCCCTTCGCCCTGGGGGGGAAGGACGAAGGGACTGTCAGACTCTTACTGACTAAAAACCAACCCGTGCTCCTCATGTAACCATGTGTCGGAGGGTAGGGTTCACCGAAGCATTCCTCGCTACCCCCCCGACAAGTATTGGCACGCCAGATGGTCAGGCGGGCCCCGAACGAAACCCCCTTGGCGGTGGATGAAGGTTTTGAGCTCCGCCACCAAAACACCCAGCGGCCGCAGAGGATAGGGAGGATGGCAACGCAACACCGCATCTCCTCTTCCTCTGCGGCCCCACCGCGACGCATGATGCGCCCCCATTTGGTCGCGGTAGATAAGGCGCGCGGCAACGCAACACCGACACGCCTCTCCTCCCGCGACCGCACCCGACTGCGAGGGACAGACAGAACTGTCCCCTGCACCCGCACCTATGGACGCATCCTACGCAAGCCCACGTGGAGCGTCCCCTCCCGGGATCCCGCTTAGCTTCATCGTGGGAGAAAATCAAATCCACGGTTATTACTGGGTTTTTCCGAATTCTCAGTAGCAGCACGGTGTCTGGTGATGTGCCCGGTAACGGCAATAATCTCGCCCGTGTTACGTGGGGCCTAAAATTCATGGCGAAATGTGGGTGCAATGTTACACCACTGCCTGCCCCTTCGGAGATACAGACGTGAATCTATAAATAAAAAATAATAATTATAAAATTAAGTCCCCTCGTCGTCTTGTCTTTATATATGACCGCAATAATCTCAATAGCAACTGAACGGTTCGGTTTTCAATAATAGATAGTGCTATTCCTGAGGAAGGTTTAATTGTATAATTCTCTCGGGCAACGTCGTATTCTCCTCTCCTATTTTGCCACCTTTCGTAGTTAACGCTGCAGATATACTTTATGTCAATTAGGACAAGTGACAAACACAATAGTTGAACCTATAATAGACTGGTTTAAAATCCAAAGTTTACCCAAGAGTTTTCGAAAAATGCATCGGATTTCATTGTAAGTTGTCCTGCTTAGACAATGTAGCAGTGTGAAACTGCCGGGGATAAATTTATGGGTATGACTAGATGTATGTTTTATATTGCTTATACAATAAATACTAATTTAGGTTGTTACTTACGCAAGACATTTTTTTTAGGTAATGCATATTTATCTAATATTGTAGGAAGTAGCGACCATGCAATTTAATGTTTTACTACAACGCTGGCATATCTCTCTTGCTTCTTTCATTCTCAACACATTGTTCATGCATGATCGTCGGCTTAGGGTAGTTTTAACCAGGCTTTCTTACGTCATGCCTTTCTCATTAACATGTAACAACTTACTTAAAATGTAACGAAATATGTAATACCTTATTTTTTAACGAAGTTTAGTATGTTATTAAGTATACTTGCTAATTTTGGTCCAAAAATTCCCGTCACTATAAAAGGAGTTTATTAAAAGTAAGATAACACAATCTTCTTTAACAATCAGTCAATGTGAACAGCAACGATTTGTAATTTAGTTCGCTTTATTTGACATACTTTGTATGGAGCTTATGTCAGATATATATTTGCAATAAATCCAAGGACTGTATTGGACCGGAAGTTCTAGACAACAGTTTTTGACCTTATTTACAGTCTATTTAATATTTAATTTTATTTTTAGGCTCACGCCTGTATCCCCGAAGGGGTAGGCAGAGGTGTTAATATTACACACACACATTTCGCCATGAATTTTTAGGTCCCAGGTAATAGGGGGTGCGCCTATTTCAGTTACCGGGCACATCACCAGACTCCGGGCTGCTACTGAGTATTCGGAAAAACCCAGTTACACTTTTGCCCGACCCGGGAATTGAACCCAAGACCTCCGATCAGCAATCGCATACGCTATCCACTGGACCACGGAGGCAGTTTTTAAAGATACTATTTGCTTCGTGTATTGGATAGACGAAATATTGGACTGGCAGTTAGGCAGCCCTTTTTGATTTTGGGACACATATTATTTGCGTGTTTCGATTCACATATTGTTTGCGATTTTCGTGATTTTTCCTTAGTTGCCAGCAGTCTTATAACACCCACGGACTGATATAAGATAATGACATTTTGTATTCTTAATCCGTCACTACACGCACTTCTCGATCTAGATACCTAGACAAAAATATATTTCCATCATCACCTCCATTTTGCCCACATCTCTACCCAACCCCATATTAGTGTATATCAGAGATCGAATCGTAAGAAAGTTATCTCGTTAGTCAGTAATATACAAACATATGGTCAACGGTGCTCCCCAAGGATGCTTGAATAAATAGACGTTATTAGACTCTTGTATTTAACAACAGCCACTGAAGTTTTTCGCTTATGTTGTGTACCAATTTGTTGTATGATGTACCCGCAATATTATGTGAGTAATGGAAGAGTTACGTTACGAAGAAATAAAAACTTAGCATAGGTACAGAATTTGGCACTACTTCATCATCATCATCAGCCCTTTATACTGTCCCACTGCTGGGCATGGGCCTATTCCCATTATGAGAAGGGTAAGGCCATAGTCCACCACGCTGACCAAGCGCGGGTTGGCAGCCTTCACATGTCTTTCGAGAACATTATGGAGAACTCTTAGACATGCAGGTTTCCTCACGATGTTTTCCTTCACCGTTTAGCAAGCGATAATTAACAATTTAATACGCACATAACTCCGAAAAGTCATCGGTGCGCGCCGTGGATTCGAACCCGGACCCTCTGCGTAGCAGTCTGTCGGTCTCTCCACTAGGCTATCGCTGCTTTTGGCACTACTTCGCGCGTTGTAAATTCGATCCTTATATGGGCTAAAACTTTGGCTGAAATAAAGAATAGTGTTTAGAGTATTCGGTTGGCAGACTTCATACGTCTTTCATGAACATTAAGTGGGGGCAGAGGTAGAGGATTCTCACACTTGCAGGTTTCCTCACAATGTTTGCCTTCACCGGTTAGCAAGCAATAATTCACAACTACGCACATTACTTCGAAAATCATCAGTGCTTGCCATGGGTTTCAACAGCTCATTGGTCTCTCTAGGCTATTGCAGCTTTTTCATATCTTGAGTACAAAAATAAAAACAATGACAATGACGAAGCACCAACTATCTATAATTGCATGTGAATTTAATGTAATAATTCCTTTACTTTAGGATTATAGAACTTTACCATTATCTTACATATCATATAAAACAATACCGTGAATCTCAACGAAGAAAACACTCATAAGAATCCAAAATCTGCCGTTCCAATTCAGATAATGTTCCAACTTACCACCAAATACAATTCCACGCACACGTTTCCGCAATAAATGTAAACATTACAGGTTAACGAGCTTAACAAACTTCGAGTGCATCCTTAAAAAAATGTAAACTACCAACAGATTAAACAATATGAACTCACGACCGAGACATAAATGTAAACAACGATATTATGTAAGCATTAAGGCATTTTGCGGGATATAATCGGGCTCTCTGTATTCAGTGACATTACATTCATATTGGCAGTTCGACCGGGCTGTGCGCTGTGCTGTTTCTACTTGTTTCTTCGTTATCTTGTTGTTTGAAATGGTCTTTAATTATTTTGATACATATAAACCTATCAGAGCTATATAATTATCTAGTGATTTTAATTCTAGACTGTTTAAAAATTTAATCTCAAAAGTATATCGGTAAAAAGAATTTACTCGCTGTGCCTTGTCTAGAATAGTGTAGTCAGTTTAACTTCTGTGCGTAAAACCGCTTAATCTATTATTGTACATCCAAATGCAAGCTTTTTTTCAACCTTACTACCACTTAAAAGTACATAGGTACGATAAGTGAAATATTAGTAAGTTGTGACCTCTTTAGTTGGCAATTTTATTTTATCATTTATTTAAATGACTAACAATGAAACGAAGTTTTTCTAAACTATACCGTCATCAAAACCGTACTCAAAACAACCAAAAAGTTCTAATTAGACACATAAAGAACCTAAAATGTATTTCAGAATTACACAAATGGGATGGTCGTTAAACAAATTATTTGATCCTAATAATTTTCAAATAAATCGAGCAATAAGTGATCCAAATAGCGCACACTGGGTGAATTCAAAACGCAAGTCCAATTTAGTACGGGAGAATAATTATATTAATCGTGCCGCTGACAGCCTGGTATTATGATGGATGCTTACTGTTGGAAATAATCCAGTGTGAGCAAATTTTGTATTGAGCGAATATTGTACGCAGTTCAATAATAATGATTGAACTGGCAACTAATCCGTAGGCTCTTTATCGTTTAGAATATTGCACCAATTTTACTTGTTCAGTATTTGAAAATATTCATTGTAGGGTTTTTTTTCTTAGAGGTTTTCCTGGGGACATTGCTTACGCAAAAATTGAGTGGTCTCAAGTGGGGTAAGACTATTTTCTCACAAAAGATTGAGGTAAAGTAGAATAATTCTTATTCATATGTTTTGGTGAATGAAAGAGGCCTAACCCCATCAAATAAGAGTGGAACTCGCACACTAAAGGTACCGTACCATTTTTATGCAAGGTAATTGTGACAATTCTCTTCCACATACACCCTTCCATTTATTCCCAAACTAAGCAGAACGTGTAATGGAAAACATATATTTTGTGTAAATACCTACATTAAATACCTAGAACGAGACAAACATCCATGTCTACACTCACAAATGTTGAGCGGTAATCATACCCGCGGCCTCTAGCGTGGCACTTGGTTACATACCGCTGCTCCACTGAGTTCTGCAGAATGTTCCTTTCCGCTAAACAGTACCTAACCCGTAGTGGGACAGTTTATATACAGGACTGATGATGATGAATAAATACTAATTGAAATATTTTAATGGTCGTATTAGTGACGACGTACAAGTCACATCGGATACGCTAATACAGCCAAAAAATTTAAACCCAAACACGACTCACACATATACAAGTATACAAGAGCAATAAGTATCAATCCCCTCAGAACCTTGGAGGCTTATCAAAATAAAGGCTCGCAATAAAATGCCGAGGAAATCTTGCACAAATTGATGCCATTTACAAAATTCACTGGATGTGATATACTTTTGTCAGTAAATTAGTGTTTGTGGACGGTTTTTTTTTTTTCGAGATACCGATGTAGCAGATGTTTCGTTTTATTTGATGTAACACGACTTGAATTGCTCTGTATTTTATGTAAGTAATGGAACTATCAATCTAATGATTAATGTAGAATGCTTTGAAAATAGAATATGTTTTTTATTAAGGAAAGTTCTCAAATTTTACAAGCATTTTATATTTTTTAAGATTACTCATTATAATATAGATTACTAAATTGCAATATAACTACCGATAGTCTAGCTAAACCTTGAGGAAGGTTACACAGCGAACGTCTTTCGGCTGAAATGATACCATTTCATATTCTTGCCAACCTATATAATAATCATCTTGTGACATACGGTAAAGTGGGCAGATTTAGTTACGTAAAGTTGGTTACTTTCACATAGAAGCCATATTCGTCTTACACACACGGAGGCAAGTTAATTATAAGAATATATATCCTATATACCTACTTAGCTTGTTTTAATTCTATGAAGCGAAACTCACTAACGTACGCTATCCAAAATTTACGCCAATTCTCTTCTCTATTCGACTGATTTTACAATGTTAATAAATTTAACTGCATTCAAAAATCGTCTTTATTTTATTTACCGCTAGCTTCAATTGAAGTGTAATAATAATTTTGTAGGGTACTGCAGAGGCGTTCAGCTTAGATGTTTTGATTAGTGCTGCACCAGTAAATTGTCGATTATCGAATCAAATAGAGAGGTTGATTATTTACGCTGTGTTCACTAGAGCGTAGTGAACCGATATGTGTGTCGTAGACTGCGCCAATGAATCAAGGAAATCTTTAAGGCATTCAACGTGGCATAGTGATTGACGAACGCAAGAGGTTTGTTGTAGTCGACATAACTTTGGCTCCCTTCTAAAATATGCTAGTTATAGAAATACATACATATCTACTAATTTTTCAGTAAGAAGAATATTTATTTATTTATTTTATTCTCTATTGTACACTTATACCACTGTATGTATAAGTGTACTAGTGTAGGGTTATTTGTAAAACATCGTTAACCTCTCAGGACTATGTTACTAGTTAGCATCATAATCAACAACTTTTGTTCTATGACTTTTAAAAATTCATCATATTTTAGTTCATTAAATGTTCATACAAAAATAAAAATATTTAAATTGAACGCTCTAAATGTTGCGAAGTCTATGCGATGGAACAATAGCAAGGGTTGCGGGTGGCGGGTGGTGGGGGCGCGCAGGCGTAGATAGGTACAGCAAAATACACGAGTTGAAATGTGTTAGATAGGGCAACGAAATCTTGAAGGATTGTTTTTGGTAAATGTATTATGTTTTGTAAAAAGTCATAGAACAAACGTTGTTGATTATGATGTTAGTAACGTAGTCCTGAGAGGTTAACGGTGTTTTACAAATAACCCTGTATTAAAACATTTTAAGGATAATAACATATAATATACAGTACGAAAGGCGGCCTAGAAAAAGCGAAAATCTTGAATATTATATGATTTAAGATCTCGTATCATATACAGATAATTAATTAGTTATGTCTCATAATTATAAAGTACAGGATGCCCGCGGTTACACCCACGTTATTTAAGGCTGCTGCTCCACCCCCGTCGCACATAGCGCGATGCTATACAGGTTGTCACAAGACCCATCACCAAGCCGAAGTTTACTCGTTGTGGACATCATGCCAAGTTATACTAACCAAAAATAAAACCTGGGAAGCGATTTCTTTTTAGGTTTTCACATTATTTAAACTGCAATTAAATGCAATGCAAGGCTCAAAATACCCACTTATCCATGGGATCAAAGGGCATCTAAAGAACATATTGGCGGAGAAAATGCATCGATTTTGTACCTAATTAGAAAAATTCCATACTAACTTTGAGCCTCAATATCTCCTGAACCAGTAATTGCCCAGGTATGGTGCCGAAATAAAACATGTTCGTAGTGATTGGTACAACATGGGATTTCAGTTTTCGTTAAGGGTCTTTTTACACCCTGTATAGCCTAAAGCCTTTCTCGATAAATGGGCTATCTAAAACTGAATTTTTCAAATCGGACCAGTTCCAGTTCCTGAGATTAGCGCGTTCAACCAAACAAACAAACAAACAGACGGACAAGAAAGTGATCTTATAAGGGTTCCTTTTTTACCTTGTGAGGTATGGAACCCAAAAAACAACCTCGTCAAATTTATCCATTATATCAACAAAGGTGAAAATAAATGTATGGAGAAATAAGATATGGGATTTTACAGTGCAATAATTATATGATTATTTTCCAACAATAATTTCTCTTAAAAATCTGTCAGTCCTTTGCAAGCTTGTATACATTAGTATAAGCCGGCACCACCATCAAATACTCTTTCTACATGTCGTAATTTTTACTATATTATCGATATTATTATAATACAGACTAGTATAACACTAAACGAAAAGTGTTCAACTGTATTCCTATCCAGTTTCTCGCATATCTTGATTGTGCGCACAAACACTGCCCTATACATTTGTGTTCCGTTAATTTTGACTCAATCCAACCTGTTTGTTTTAATTAAATTAACAATTGAGAAATGTGATGAGAGTAAATGAAGCAAGAGAGATATGTCAGGATCGTTGCGATTGGGGGTTCGTTGTCTCTGCCTTCGGTATATAGGTGAGTATGGCGTATATATGAAAATTTACAATTTCTTACGCCCATCTTAGCGTTTAAAGTTCCAAATAAGATCAAAAATCTAAATAAGTTTTTACGAAAAATTCTGCAATGTAAACTTATTTCCAACAACATATTAATAAAATGTATAAAATCAAAACCATATTGCATTGGAACTAAACAAAATAATTTCAAATTCGCCTAAAATCGTTAATAATTGTGTGGTAGGTTTACGAAATCTAGAAAATTGTTGAGTAGGATGGCATACGAGACTCAAGTTCTTCAAATTTAACAATTAAGTCAGTATGTTTTTTTTTATGGTCTGTGTTTGCAATCCTGCATATTTAAACTATTTATACATATACTTAGTTTTATAAGATTGACACGAATTAATTCTGTCACGGGGTACGGTAGACTCGATCGAAACTTTACCTGAATCATAATCATCATCATCATCATCAGCCTTTAACAATCCACTGCTGGACTAGGCCTATCCTTAAAAGGTGCAATTGGCCACCTATACCACGCTGGCCAAACGGGTTGGTATAGGGTTTGTATCAAGTTTTCCTTCTCTTACAGTGGTGTTCTCTGCATAATATGCTCCCTCTGTCGGCGCTTACGACACCCATGGGATGATATGGGGTGGTGACATGACATTACCTGAATACTTAAACTTAAAAAATAAAGATTTCGAGTCGACAACATATATCAGCAAAATTCGGATTGTCGAGTATTTTGTTAAGTTCTAATAGTTCTGACAAATCATGGACAAATCGCAGTCGCCATATTGGCTACTCTAGCGAAACGTCTCTGTCACCGAATAACATGTTGAGATACAGAAGAATAACTGAACCATGGAAGGAACGATATTTTTAAGAACAAATTGAATATAGCTACACTCTTCACTCATATGATAAATTAGAGTTGCCAGAAGAAGATAAGAGAAGACAATTTGAACACAAATATCGTAACTTTTTAATTTAATTGTGACTGAGCAAATCCGCTATCGAAATCGATTAAAGTTTCAATATAGGTTCAAAATCAAACGGACTTGTAAAGTATATTATTTATATCTTATACATTTTAAATTCCGTAACTTTGTGTCCACAGCATTCAGAACGCTAGTTGATGGACAATCTTTAAATAATTATTACACAAACTTGCATTTTTAAACTGAACTTATATATTTTTGTTTCAAATGGGTACTCAGAAGCACATAATCTTTCGAGGCATTATTTTCTTATTTTCATGGTATTTTTCTTTACACATCAACAGCCTCTTCCAGTCCACTGCTGGTCTTAAACCTTCCGTGCTGGAGGTTTGGCCTACTATTATACCACACTAGCCAGACGTATTCGTATAGGGTTTTATTTCGAGATTTCCTTCTCTTGTGTTTCTCTTAGTCGCCTCATACGACACCCTCGGCATAAATGTTTATTTATACTTATTAATAGTTAGTTTTTCAGCTGTAATGATAGCTGTAAGTGGGATTAATAAATATTAAATAAATAAATCATCACCCCCAAATAACATATTTTTATTAGAGAAAGCAAATAATTAAGAAAAAAGCAAAACTCATAGCTTAAGCATTATGATAACTGAGAATGGCATATCCAAATTAATTCTTTACAAGGATAGGACATAGTCGACATGGATTTTATCAAGCAAAAAACATAAAAATTAACTTAAAATAGATAAATCAGACAAAACCTTGAATAGTGCCCAATGGTTTGTTATTAACAATAATCACTTTATTGAATTTTCTCATTACATTGTGTAGGTAATACAAATCTGTAAAAAATGTATGTGCGGGATCGGACACTTTTCGATCATACATGTGACACACAGAATATTTAGAAAATGTGTAATTTGGCCAAATTACACATTTTTGCTAGAGAAAGTAAACAATTAAGAATAAGGCAAAACGCATGCTCAGGCATTATGATAACTGTAAATGTCATATATTATCCAACTCGACACATTATAAGAAAAGGCATGGTCGACATGGATTATTGTATCAAAACACATAAAATTAATGTTAAAATAAATAATTTTGTGAAAATCTTCAATAGTCCCCAAAAGTTATTAACAATAATCACTTTTTATTGTCATTTTCTCATTAAATAGTGTAGGTAATACAAATCTATGTGCGGGATCGGACACTTTTCGATCATAAATGTGACACACAGAATATTTAGAGAGAAAAAAATTATGGCTAGACTAGCCCTTCGATTTTATCTTGGGATCGGCACATTATTAGTCCACTAGTCGAACAAGAACAACCAAGTTTTGGTCTCTGGGTAGATGACATTTAACAAAATTTCTTTCAAATGAAGATTCCCTTATATTGATGCATAACCACTCAGTAGTCGTGACTATGAAAGCACACAGTTCTTATCAAACCTTCAAATTACTGTCCTTTAAATATTACTGTCTTTGTAAAGAAAGATCAGATTTTTTCTATAGGTGCATTAATTTTTTTTTGTAATATGATGGATTCTAATAAGCTTCGGTATTCACTACTGTTGCTGATAGTTTAATTATTAGCAAGTAATTATTTAAACACTCACATTGATATGTTTAGAAGGGAGGAGCCATCTGTCATTACTATAAAAACATTCCGCAGTAAAATGCTTGGAACAAATTCTATGGTGCTTTCTAGGCACTTAATTTTCTCCACGACATACTGCAGCAATCCACTTATTTTATAAATCTTTATCACATGCACATAGAATCTAAAAAATAACGAGGTAAAAATATACGGTGGATTGACATATCGATAAGATTTTTTACAACACTTGAAAAGTCGATATAAATATTATACGGCTAAATTCAAAATCATGATAGAACTGTTATAAAAGAAAAATCACTAGGGTTATATAATTTGATGGCATAAATTGTCTAAATTGTATCTTACACGTCAGTTGAATGTGTTCAATTTGGGAGTACTAGGACTACCTCTATGTATATTATCCAATCTCTTTGTGTTGAGAACTATGTAGTTTGTATGTGTAAATACTTCTGGCAGTTATATTTCTTATCGGTAATAAACAGTTTAAACGACAATGATTATTGAAGCATCCGTTAATACAAAATCAGATACTAGTAAGTACTCGAACGAACACCAAACAAATGAGAAAATATATTAAGGTTATGTATATATATCTCAATGAAAGTTGGAAATACAATATAAATCTACGAGCTTTTGCCCGCGGTTTCGCTCGCGTGCATTCGAAGTAACACAATGCTGTGATTGTCAAATACAAGTGTTTAGTAAAAAGTTTGTATTCGACTAGGTCATTTTGTTCATTTTTTAGGGTTCCGTACCTCGAAAGGAAAAAACAGAACCCTTATAGGATCACTTTGTTGTCCGTCCGTCTGTCAAGACTCTTTTTACTTTTAATATCAGTAGGTTGCCATAACATATACTTGTGCTGTTACTCCGAACCTACTTCGTATTTATTAATATCGTTATTAATACGTAGCTATTCCATAACTTATCTAGAATTAACTACCACGTATTGTATTAGATTTACATCACATTAACATCGAGAATGTAACTTTGGAATTAAATCCGTCAAAGTGTTCGGTTGTCATTTTCACCAGGAAAAAACACACTGTTTCCTCCGATTATTACCTTAGAGGCATAAACTTTGTAAATCTAATACAATACGTGATCTAGGCGTTATCTACGGTTCCAAGCTACTGTTTGAGGAACATGTGGACAGCATCATCAAAAAGGCCTCTCACGCACTTGGTTTTGTATTTCGTACCTTGACCTGTTTTCATGATGCTAAAACGTTCAAAATTTTATATTGCACTTTCGTTCTGAGTATACTCGAATATGGCTCTCAGGTATGGAACACCAGGTATGAAAAATATATAAATAGATAGAAAGCATTCAAAGGTTTATTAGGTATTTGTGCTACCGTACAGGAAACAATTATCAGTCTGTCAATTATTTAAAAATATGCGCTAAATTTCACCTTCTTCCTCTTCACATGCGACGTGTAATTGCAGATGTAACATACTTGCTAAAAATTATTTCGAGTTCCATCGACTGCACTGAATTACTCACTAAAGTCAATATTAACGTCCCTTCAAAATCTAACCGCACTACACTCCCATTCACTTACCTCATGTGCCGTCAATCTATTGGCAGAATAACTTCATGTGGCGAGCTAGCAAGACACTAAACTTAAAGAGCAAGTTATATAATATCGATGTATTTAATGCAAGTCTAGTTTCAGTGAGACGTTTGCTAAGCCGAGATTTCTTTCTGAGCTATCGAGAGGCTATGTAATGTTACAATAATAACAATATAGTATGGTATAAAATCACGATAAATTTATAATAATTATGTTGTAAAAAATATGATTAAGTTGTGCTATGGTCTTGTACCCATGGTTGTATGTCACCTTACGCTGTATCATATCTGTGAGGACCTGTAATTGGCTTTGTGTTGCAAATTTTGTTTTATTTTATTGAAATTGTATGTGCTGTTGGTCTTCCTTAGAATAAATAAATAAATAAGAGAAGAATAAGTAATTTTTATCAATAAGACTGTATATGTGTAACACTAGATGTTTGGATAGCAAGAAAAGTACATATTATGTACTTTCCTTGCTATTGCTCATTGGTATTCATTTCTCTTCGGTAAACAAATCAAGGTTCACCCTTGCTTTGTTTACCCAATCAATTTGTTTAGTCGAATATTTAAATTATTTTGAACTTGTCACCAACAATTCCCAACCACAACAACTGCTTTGCTTTTAAACAAGTATTTTCTTCAAAAACATTAATGCAAGTTCCTTTGTCCACGCTGTTGTGATCCGCTTCTATTCCTTAGGACGCGTTCCTATTCGTCTATTTGTATTCAGGCGTCTGTTCCCTTTGTGTATTGAGAATCTTTTTTATCTACTTACACTATGGTGTTTGTTTGTCGCATGTTGTCTTCTTTGAAAAAGATTTTACTTTATAGTGACAAGTACTATTTTGTAAGACGATATTTCTGTCACCGTTATATCAGTAATATTGTTGCACTCAAGACGTTCATATTGCAGCCCCATAGATATATTAATCATCTGTGTGCAGCCCGATAACCACTAACTAGCTGAACTAGATTATTAGCTTTCAGCAGAGTGACTGCCGTTTGATCTACGCAAGCCAAAGGTATTTTAGTAATCAGTATAATTATACTTGAATACTGACACCCGCAACGACGGGCAAAAATGTTTATAGCAGGCGGTACTGACGGTTTAAAGTGCTCTAAAAAATCAGGACAAGCGATATTTATTAATTTAAAACGCACAAGAGCTCTGAAAAGATTTAAGTGGGCGTCGTGGTCTTAAACATTGGGGTCGAACCCAAGACACCGGGCACCCCCTGTATAGCAGTCATTTGGTATCTCCGCTAGGCTACTTTGGACGTAAAACGAAATTAAATCATATAACATTATTAAACGGGTTTTCATCCTGTAAGTTAACTAACCCAAGGTATGAATACCTATGTTTGGTTGCTGAGGGACCGCTGTGAGCTCAGCCCCGTCTTGTGGAAGTGCGGGTTTCAACACCTGCCCTCACTTGCTTTTATTTATAATTAAATTATTTAACTTAGGTAAAATTAAGACCCGGTTTCAACACATCTGAATAGTCGCTATCCCCCAGAGAAATTCAAAATTGGAACGAAATTTGTATAGTACCATACATTTCCTACGTATTTTTAATAATGTAGGAATGTTAATCTGATCGTTTGCATAGTGGAGGTATATTATATATTTCATATTGAAATATGAAAAAAAATAAAATTAATCGTACGTGTCAGATTTTCTAAGGGGATGTTAAGTGAACCTAAAAAGGGTTCTCATTGAATACTTATTCTGACAATTTAGGTGACACGCAAACTTGTGGCCATTATTAGAAAGTTGCAAATGTGAATAAGTGAATTCGCCGTTTTGAGATACTCAAGCGCGTCAGATTAAGATGTGCTTACTCTTAATCTGACGATTATCTGCAGAGATTAAGGAAACCGCTCTATTTTTAAATTTTGAAGGTCTCTAGCCGCTCCCGCCACCGATGAAAAATTATACATTATTTACATTTTTATCATCTAAGCTTTGCAACCCAATAGGTCTCCATGACGGTGGAGTAAATCCCAATTTAGCATCGTGGGCTCCCCTACTACTACTTACTTACATGCTGACTTATCTAATAAATTCATTTTACTGAGAATAATCAGATAGCGCTGAAGCCGGCCGACTAAGACTCTTCTGATAATTTTGTAAGATGCATAGGTACATATTGCAATAATACAATGAACATAAAAGATGTGCAAGAGGGCGTACTACACCTCTAGCTACCTCAGTTTCTTCACGGATCACCTAGTTTCGATTGGCATGCAAACCACTGATTACGTCCTCCAAGTTCAACAACGATTGAACCGTGAAGTGAGTTAACCAATGTGCCGAACGTCGGTAGAATTCAGCTGAGACATGTCTTGGGCTTAGTATGCTTGTGGTACGGGTGAGTAAAGTTTAAGCGATATTAGATTTGTGTAGGTATGTGAGAGGAGTTGGAGACAAGTTAAAATCACGCATAGATGTCAATTGCCTATTACGATTTATTTTACTTACGCCACACACACACACGTTGATTGATGACAGGAAACTGATTGCCAGCAGTGGGATTATGTTACATATTGCATGCACCCTGCAAAAGTCACCGCACATCTATGCAATATCTCACCGATGTCTAACCTCCAACCAAAATGGATAGGGACCTTCCTGGGCTAAGACAAGTATCAATATATTTATGGCTCTGACTATTCATTACTACTGCCAAAGATTACCTCAGTGATTTGTATAATGTCTCCTACTGTCTAACTGAATTATTGTCACAGATATATCTTTATATATAATCTTAATGACCGAATGTCAGATAACGCACAGCCTAAACTGGGGTGTATGTTCCGAGGTGACTGTAAGCGGTGTACTAAGAAGGGATTTCTCGAAATTCCATAAGGACATGCGACAGAAAGGATTAAAAAATAAAATTAAATGTGCGATTGTAGCTGCGGTCATCTTCTAGTATATTATATAGTAAATTATCGTCAACGTTATTTTTAAAATCTGTCTCACTGCTAGGCTCAGACTTCTTTTCGTTATGAGAAGTGTTAAGCAGGAACCTACCACGCTGAATAAGTACCTATGAGATCCCAGACTTCACAATATGAATTTCGAGAATATTATGGGGATCTCTAAGACATTCAAGTTTTCGGGTGATGTTTTTTTTCATCAGCAAGCAATAATTACAGCAATTAAGCAATTAACTAGTTTATATAGGTACCTACATTTAACTTCAAAAAGTCAGACATAGGGAAGGTGCGTATTTATGCGACCAAGTTTTAAAACAGGTAACCAGGTTAGCTTGCAAGTACACCAACCGGGTTTCAGCCCCGAAAAACTTGCAAAACTTTCAAAGTATTTTTTACTTGAACGTACGCGATCGCGTCTCGCGTGTTGCCGACGCCCGATCGTAACGTAGTACTTATTCTTTCATGGAATATTATTCCTTACCGCCTTACTTTTACGGAACTTTGTCGCGCAAAACACTAAAATACTTGAAAGTATTTTGAGTACTCGGGAATATAAAAGATGCAAGTTTTTGCGCGACAAAGTTCCAAAAATATATTTTAGTAAGGAATAATATTCCATGAAAGTAGGTATATAAAAACGTCCAGTATTAGGTAAAGAACCAAATTTTTCAATAAACTTCCTTATTCATATCAGAGTAGGGTTTATTTTTCCATACTAGTCTAGAAAACTTGCATTACCAGGGCGTCACTCGAAGTTTTCCATACTTGAGTGCCAAAAAACTTGCAAGTATTTTGACACCTGGTTTTCGACCCTGGTATTTTTATAAAAACGAACTTGGTATATTTAGTACGCGATTTTGCAAGTTAGACTCATGACTAGACAGACAGCGTAATGGGTTTGAACTCAAAATATTCTGCGCAGCGCTAGCTAAGTGTATAATCTATGGCGCTAGCAGTCTCTCTCCACAAGGTTTACGCTGTCTTGCATTTAATACTAAAACAGTATAATTATATAAAAAATACATATATAAACCTAATATTTAGGATCAAAATATATATAACATCGTAAATATAGTAAATGAACTAACATTTCAACATAAATAGGACGTTTCAATTTCATCATACTAGTAACGCCATCTACTAGAAACGCTTTGAACTAGCAGCAGACTAGGTTTGCGAATTGTTGTAAAATCTCAGAATTGTTGCTGTGGGCGCTTTAGTTCCATATTCCCATTACGTTTATGAATTTTCTCTCAGTATCGGTAACGACATCAGCACATTTGCATGTTAATTTTATCAACTTACATACCTAGTTATCAAATAAAACACAACATAATGCGTTCTCACGGCTTCTTAATGTTTAAAGGCTGTTTTTCCCAACTAGACGACACAAAAGAGGGTGAAAAACTCGATTTATTGGTAGGTAATGGTTCAAATGAGCTAACAAACCGAATAATCTTTCTTTTATGATTGCGCTTACAGTGTAGAAAAAACAAACCTACCTACGAGCATAATGGCGTAGTGCCACCAGCTTCAGATAAGCCTTAACTTACAGACAAAGTCAAAATTGAAACGACGTTTGTATGTGTTATCTGACAGATAGATAGAACAGAAGCTTATCAGACAGTGGTGAAACCGGACATAAAGTATTAATACACAACGTTAGCGGCAAAATGTTCAAGCATGAGATAAACTGAATTTTTTCCTTATTTTATTAAGTTAATGTATGATAAGATATGATTTTTTTTATTTGTACATAATGGTAAGGTAAACAGTATAATGATTGGCACTCTAAGCAAATTTCTGTGAATAAATGGCATATACTCGTAAAAAACAAAATGGATAATGTTATTGTTTGCATTTTTGGATAATAGGTTCCAAGACTTAAAGAAAATGCTAATTTTATTTATTCAAATTCAAATTCTTTTTATTTGCATAAAACAGGTATATTAAGGTCTTACAAAATATATAAAGTTCACTGAATTATAACCTCAAAGAGGTGTGCAAATATTACAATTTAAAAAAAATACAATTCTGAACAAAATAAAATTAATCACATTTATTGCCAAAAACAAAAGAAAAATGTCATAATTACCATTAATTTACTTCAGTAACAAAGTCAAATAATAATAAAAACATGTACCAAATAATATGAAAAATAAATGTCAAAGATTAATCAATTAACAAAAAATTATTATAACATGCGTGTGTCTCATTATTTTATATATGTATAAAATGTCCACATTGTATAATTATGTCATAGTAAAATTATAAATTGTCAGTCAAAAAATCAGATTGTAATAGCATTTTTCATTTAGAAGCTTAACTAGTTTTTGTTTAAATATGGTCACATTTGATTCCCTGATACTTCTTGGCAATTTATTATAAATTTTAGGAGCCATGGTAAAAATACTTTTATGCATAATTAATGTCGTATTTGTTTTGCATAGGCAAAGCCGATGTTTATCTCTTTGTACGCGTGACATATTGTTTTCAAATTTCATTACTCGAGCAACGTAAGAGGAAGAGGCCACTAAGAAACAGCCAAATCATACAGAATCATTGTGAAGAGACGGACAACTCGACATTAAATCCTGTGCCAACTCGTTCAATCAGCGTGGCACAGTAGGCCAAATTCTCCTTCTGACTTACAATGCCTGAAATGGCCATGGCCGGCAAAAGGTGTACGAAAGGCTGTACATAAGATGTAATTTTTGTAAGATTTTATTAAACTAATCTAAAATGTTGATGATCTTCGTTCGACAGAGGTTTAGTTTGTCCGCCAGTATCTTTTTCTCTTTTCTTGCTTTTTTGATCTTCTGTGAAAGAAAATCTTTGTTTCTTACGTCCTGTTTCTCCTTATTTTCTTACTTATATATTTATCTACACATTTTGTGTACACAACGTGTAATCCAATAACTACGAAATTCAATATTCGATCTATAGATAGATCTGTAGATTTTAGATTCGATTTTGACATAAGCTCCATAGAAAATATGTCAAAAACGAATCTTGAATCTCAAAATCCATGTATGGATCGAATATTGAAAATGGCCGTTAGACTAGCGTCAGTTTATTCAAAGGTTTTGACTCCCACTAACGACTGCTAAAGATTTTCATCTTTAGCAGCTATATCAAAGATAAATCATTAGTAGGCAAGGTATAGTTATTGACAATACCCAAATTACTTAATAACCCATAGCTATTGACAGTGCTTGGAATTGCTTTTGGATAAACGGTGGCAAGTATAATGATTGGCATAGTATGCCAATGATTACAATATCAAACAAAATAAATTATAGTTATTGGCCCCGACGAAAAATAGTTTAAATAATTATAGTTTACAATGCTAAATGAGCTTAAAATTAAAAATAGACCCACAAAATATATAGAAAATTTTGCCACAATCCCTATTTTGATAGCAAATCATGCTACTGAACTTATAATTTTCGTTAACATTTTATAAATTTGTTTTATAATAGCTTTTACAGAAAAAAATTGGCTTTGGACACATAAAATAGGTGTTGGCATTATAAAATATTGAGTTTTTTTCTTATGATTTTGTAACCCTGTGACACTAAAAAGAAAATATTCTGATAACCAGAAAAAAGCTTTGAAGTGCCAATCATTGAGGGGGTGCCAACATTAGTATGGTTTACTCTACACGTCTTGTAAGCTTGAAGCTAACAATAGTATAATCTTACCGGTCACTTAAAGTCCGGTCACTTAAAGTCCTATCACAGTAGTTATAGACAGTGCTATTGTATTAGCTACCAATATGGCAAATTAATGTTAACTACAATAGGAGCTGCGGAGCGGAGGTGATTACCGATCGGTAATGTTATAATGTAATTTACCATCCAATTATTAGTAGCGTAATTTTACAAGTAATTATATTATGATATGAATATGTGAACCATGTATATAAGCTGTTTCACTGCTTAACAAAGTAACATTCTCAATTTGATCATTACACTTTCTGCACGACATTTTCCTTCACTGTTGAATTTGACGATTTTATTACAAAAATATCTTTTTAATTGCCAAAGGTTGTCATTGTAATAATGATAATATAATTATCTATTGCAGTAGAATTTACAAACATCGGAGTAACGATCACAAAGGGCACCTAGAAATTAAACACAAAATGGTTTCATGTATGGGAATCGAACCCCTAACACACGGCACAATATTTAACGGCGAGGCAGCCGTATAAACTACTACGCCATACGCGCAGTCAATTTGCTGAAACAATAGCAAAAATAGCTTTACTATTTTTTATGAATGGAACGGTTCCACCGGGGAAGTAATACCCTCTCACAGAAAATCGACGCTAAATAACAATACATATATTATTGCGATTCGTTTGGCGAGTGAGAGTCGCGGAGGCCACATCGTCTTGACCATTTCCTTCATCAGTTCGCTCGTTCGCACGGGTGCAACGTTTATATGCACGCGCCACCGGCCCCCGGCCTCGCCGCAACCGCTACTATATTAAGCGTGTATTATACCTATAAACCTTCCTCTAGAATCATTCTATCTATTAAAAAAATACATTTAAATCCGTTGCGTAGTTTAAAGATTTAAGCATACAAAGGGACAGACAGACAGAAGACAGACTTTTTTACTATGTACTAGATGAGCCCGCGGTAACACCCGCGTTATTTAAGGCTACTGCTCCGCTCCCATGGCTCATAGCGTGATGTTATATAGCCTTCCTTGATAAATGGGCTATCTAACACCGAAATAATTTCAAATCGATATATATAAAGTTTCTGAGATTAGCGCGTTCAATTATATATTAGTAAGTACATACATACATATCGTCACGCCTTTTATCCCCGAAGGGGTAGGCAGAGGTGTATTTCTACACCCACTTTTCGCCAGATATACTTTAGTCCCACGTAATAAGGGGCGAGCCTATTGCCGTACCGGGCACATTTCCAGACTCCGTGCTGCTACTGAGAATTTCGTGACAGAAAAAACCCAATAACACTGCTCGAACCAGGAATCGAACCTGGGACCTCCCGATCCCACGCGCACATTTATGCCGCGAGACCAACGAGGCAGTCGCATAGGGTTTGATGTCGAGTTTTCCGTCTCTACGCAAAGATGGTATTTGCATCGTGTTATCCCTTAGTCGCCTCTTACGACACCCACGGGAAGATAGGGGGTGGTGACACTTGTATTCTATTCCGTCAACCACACGGCTGATATTAGTAAGTATATATTAGTAAGTATTAGATTGAAAAGTAATATAGTTCAAAGATACACTAAAGTTATACGCAGCTTGTTTATCCTACTGGCTCCTAAGTTAATTCAATATACCCTAGTCCCTTACTCCTGTAGGTACTAAGGAATATCCACCCTGCTAACTAACTAAAGTCTTACATAGGGCCTACACCCTAAATCTCATTATAGGCGTCACATAAATTTTATTTCAGGGTCCGCAGTAGATTACAAATAAGCTCATTACATTGTTTAGATGAAACTGATAGTGTTGAAATTAAGTAGGGCCCGATACTTTAAGTCCCCGCCCTCTCATTGAAAACTGGCTGGGGTGGAGATTCTATTACGCGATATTTTTAATTGTTATAAGCAAACATTTAGGGTTGCTTGTTTAAAGATGGTGTTGTCACAATCAAATTGGAATATTACTTTGGTGGTTTTTGTTTAATAATAATATATCTTTATAATATATTGTCTTTATTTGCTCAAATATGGTGACAATAGTTTTTATAAATCATAGATATTCTACCACATAGTGCGTGCAAATACATTGAAGTCAAAATTTCTATTAATTATACAATTTTATTCTTGTTAATATAATTATTGTGTTATGACATTTAATTAATATATTTAGATTATGTAAGTACATATTATAATTAAATAGGCTTGCATTGAATACCTGATTACATTTATTTTAATTTGTATTCCATTTCATTACATAGTTTGAGAATGTCTACGGAATTCAATATTCGAAATAAAGATAGATCTGTAGATTTAAGATTAGTTTTTGACAGTTTTGACATAAGCTCCATACAAAATATGTTCATGATCTATCTATAGTTCGAATATTGAAAATGGCCGTAAGAAAAGAGGTATCATTGCTACGTTATGATGAAGGCAAAGCAATGCAATAATTTAGATGTTACCAAACCCAAAGTAAGTACGCACCTTTGGTTGAAAAGTGGTGATCTATAGTCTGTATCGAGAACTGTTGTTTGGCTCCCGCCTGGACATAATAGTTGGTTGCTATTGGAGTGTAAATTACTAATATCTAGGTTTTTGGTGATGAAAATGATACAAAAAAAAATATATTTTATGATAAAACTAGCTTTTGCTCGCTGCTTCGCTAGCGAACATTTAGATTTGATCAAATGTTTTGTACGAACTACCCAACACTCCTCAAGGAACATACATGCCAAATTTCACCTACTTGCGCCCAGTAGTTTAAGCTGTAGCGTGTCTGTCAGTCAGTCAATATCGCAAGGATTTTATATATGTAATACAGATTGAAGTGATGCCATTGAGAAAATAAAAGATTTTACACAAACTCTGAGTCTCTTTTCTACTCTCTTAGGGAAAGAATGTCGAAAATAAATGTCTTTGGGTTGGTTAACGTCATTTGAATATCCAATATAGAAAGTATGAAGTAATCCTTGAAGTATTCAAAAGGTTTCATACAAATTTTGACTCCGTTTATTATCCCCATAGGGTAAGAATTTCCAAAAAAATCGAGATGTTCACCTACATCATTTGAGGAACCAAAATACAAAGTTTGAAGTAAATCCGTTGAAGGATTAAAAACTTTCATACAAACTCTGACAACCTGTTTTACCTCCTTAGGGGGAGAATTGCCAAAAGTCCTCTCTTAGTGCGCCCTTAAAATCCTCAAGGAACATACCTGCCAAATTTCACCTACTTTTGCCCAGTGTTTTCTTCTTCTAGCTGTAACGTGTCTGTCAGTCAGTCAGTAAGGCAAGGATTTTATATAATAATACAGATTTTGCCTATAAAATTGTTTATTTGATTTCTTGAAAGATTCTATTACTGGAAAATCAATGTGTTTGAACAAACGTTATTAGTCTCTCTTTCAGTGAAATCTCATTAGTTGTTGTTTCAACAAGACAAGACATACTTAATTGCAATACAAGGAATAAAAAGAAATTGTTATATACTGGGTGTAAGGAACGGCATACCGAAAACCGATACCGATATTAGTGATTCAGTACATGATACTGAGGCCATTGGCGGTCGAATTTGCCATTCGGACTCATACGGACAGTACGAGAGTAAGTTCTTTGTAAAGGCCACATGTTGACGCTATGAGAAACTACTTCGTTTTTATACACTTACCAATCAAGCAAACCTGTTGGAATCATCAATTTTGTATCTGTGCCACCGCTACTGTGTTGCTGCTGTGCCTTTAGCAAAAAATCTTACCTAGATACATTATAAAGACATCATACCAAATTACTATCTAGGTAAGTATTATTTTCAGCCTTATCAATTTTGTTTAAAAACAACAATCCCCACTCAGAAATAAGTCAAAGTCAAAATCCTTTATTCATTTAGATCACAAAGTGACACTTATGAACGTCAAATTTAAAACATTATTACTGTATGCTTCTTCATTTACATTTACTGCCACGTACGCAAAGCAAGGGCGTAGAACCATGTGAAAGAACGGGCAATAAAACTCACGGTCACTCTTTTTCATCGCCAGGTTTTTAATAATAGATACATAACAATTAAACTTTTGTAAGGTGCTGCAACTGTTATACCTTATTTGTTACTTGTATATATTTACTGTACATAATACTCAAGCATAATCATTACACAATACATTACATTTACATTTACACAATACATTATGCACCTAACAATGCAGGCAATCCGCGCAAATGTTCAGAACCATGATGGAAATGATGGAGTTAAATATCAAAAAAATGTATACCAGTCCAGCGCATAAGACCGCCATCGACCAGTCATCGCAAGTAGCACCCGTTCACGAGTATGACGCATGTGCCAGCCATCATCCCTCTCGCCATATAAGAGGGACAGGGAAAGGGAAATAAATCATATGTCGCATGGGACTTTACAAACAATTCCAATGAGCACAAAGTCGAAGCAAATACTTGCTGTTGATCACACGAACTTACAATACTCGCCGCAACAACAATATACTAAACGGCAAGGCCACCGCTTTAGACCACTCGACCATACGTGCATACTAGTCTATAAATATTACAAACATTAGATCTTCTCCGTTACCGTAGGACCATATCCTACTGCAGTCAACTGGGGTGCATATCTAGAATTAAATCGGTTAGTCTTAGAGACAACAATTTGCGGTGCTACAAACACGTCTCACGGACGTTGCGGTGTTGAGTTCGCAATTTTACTAGTTGGCATGTGGTTGGGAGGCATTTGATTGGTTTAGTAACGTCTATTTTACTGTATTAGAAAGCTTTACTATCCCAGTAGAGACAAAACATGCTGCTACGGGGGTAATTGAATTATCGCTTATATTTATTAAATATATGGTTATTTTTATAATTTAAGGTATTTACAGAATATAACTACCTAATGTCACAAGAGGGCACTATGCTGCTTTATACGTACTTCTGCTTTAAGCTTATATTTTGGCGGTCCATTTGGTCTAGTAATTAGTGCCTCTGACTGTCAGTTAAGAGGTCGGGGATTCTTTACACACATGCAACGCCTTTAATATCAAGTATTAAATCAGGCTAAATATGTTATTTATTTTATTTATTTATTTTATAACTTAATGCACAAAAATAGTGCAAGGCGGGCTTAATGCCGTAGGCATTATCTACCAGCCAACCTTTGGGTGATACAGAGAAACATGTAATAGGTGCAGTTCTTAAATTAAAATGAAAGAAAAAGACAGAAACCTACTTATTAATATAAAATGATATACATATATATTATTATATGCCCAATATACATACTAACATATCATAAATATATATTCATTATAAAATACACAAATATATATTTATTATAAACTACATAAATATACATACATTTTATAATTCCAGTACATATATACATTAATATATAAAATCAATAAAGGATAAAAACCTATGTCGATTCAGTTAGTGCGTCTAAATAATACTGCCGAACTCTAGTTTTGAACGTAAAACGGTTAGTGGACATCCTGACCTCAAGAGGGAGAGCATTCCAGAGAAGGATAGATTGTATATTAAAGGATGAATGTACCAGGCTAGAACTGTGAGAAGGACAAAGAAGCAGAAGATTATAAGAGGAACGAAGATTTTTCTCATGAGTATTACAGAGAAATTGAAAGCGGGAACTTAAATAGACGGGCGCACAAGGAGAGTGCAGTAATGAATGAAGAGTACACAAAGTACGCAAGCTACGCCGTTGACGAATGAGTAGCCATCGTAACTTTGATCGGTACTCAGAAATATGATCAAATTTGCGAAGATTGAAAACGAATCTAATGCAATTATTGAGAAGACGATCGAGCTTATTGAGAAGATCTGCATTAAGGTCGAGATAGCACACATCACCATAGTCGATGATGGGAAATATTAAAGACTGTACTAGCATTGTCTTAGTCATGAATGGCAGAAAGTTCTTCAGGCGATAAAGCGACCGCAAGGCGCCAGTGACTTTACGACTCACATTCGCTACCTGCGACCGCCAGTTAAGGTTGGCGTCAATAAATAAGCCAAGATCCTTGACACTTGAACTGAACGGAATGATAGATCCATCAAAAATGACAGCAGGCAGCGATTGCAAGTCAACCCTGTTTAAAATACGCGAACTACCAAGGAGTATAGCCTGACATTTAGCAGGGTTCACAGATAGGCCAAACCGTTCCGACCAGACCTTTATAGAGTTCAAATCTTGGTTAATTTCTGCTATTGCTGTATTTAGATTTTCTAAATTGGACTGTGAATAAAGCTGTAGGTCATCAGCATACAGATGATACGCACAATGAAGTTCATGAGTAAGAAAATTAATAAATAATGCAAACAGAAGAGGAGAAAGTATTCCGCCTTGAGGAACAGCAGAGTTTAAATCACGTCATGTTGATGTAGTTTCATCGACACGTACCGACTGCTGGCGTCCTCGAAGATAAGAGGAGAACCATTCCAGTGCCATAGGTGAGATCATTAGACAGGATAGGACTGAAAGGAGAAGTTCGTGACTGACGTTGTTAAAGGCGTTTGAGAAGTCCACCAAGACCAAAAGTGTAAGTCTGGTGTCCTCCACCCCCGCCCTCACATCGCCAGTCACCTTGAGCAATGCAGTGACAGTACTATGTCCAGGTCTGAATCCAGATTGAAAGGGTGACAGGATGTTGTTTTGGTAAACAAACCCAGACAACTGTCTCTGAACGCATGACTCAAGTACCTTGGATAGAAAGTGAAGAATGGATATGGGACGGTAATGTGTCAGGAGAGTGGGATTCGAAGTTTTAGGTAAAGGACGCACATAGGCTTTACGCCATATGTAGGGAAATTGACCAGTGTCAAGGGAAAAGTTTAGGATATGGGTAATGACAGGTAGAATTTGTTCAAGGATAACCGTGATCATGCGGCGACTAATGTCATCGCATCCCACGGCTTTGGACTTAATTGATAGGATAATCTTTTTAATCTCACCTGATGATAAAGGAGAAAAAGAGAAAGAATTAATGTTCAGGCGAGGTAAGCCCGCCAAATAGGCTGTGGTTTGACTTTTAGTTTGGTCGTCCAAAGTGAGTGTAGTTGTAAAATGAATATGTTGAAATCATTCATCATTTTTGGCCGAGTTTTCTAAAAGTTCTGCTTTCCATCAGACCCCAATTTGCACCTAATTATTTTTTACAATAGGTCACTGCATTAGTTTTGTTAAAGATAAAGAATTCATGGATAAAAAGCTTCACACTTATGGTAGTCTACATCTTGACTTGTCATTCGTAACAAATCGGTAAAGTAAAATAACGTTGGTTGTGGTCACCAATTGGATGGGTGATCGCTTGTTGTGGCAGTGAGATAAGCGTGCTACCGTGCTTCGGTGTGTTGCGTCTTTCAACTTTGGGGTAGAGTATATAGGTCGCCAACGACATGCCATGACCATTTTTGAGTAAGATAGGAACCAGGACTGTCGCCCTATAGGTTTTTGTCACACTCAAGAATTATGGACGTGTCAGAAGCCTTCCAGTTACACGCAAAAGAAAGAAAGCAATCTTCAGACCCGTAGAACCATACCAATACGTTCTAATTAACATAAACAGAAAGATAACCATCTACCGTAAAGATGGAATGAGAACAACCCGATTAAACATACGTTAATTACGCACACAAAATCAAATGTATAATTTACACGATGTGTGCAAATAAATATATAAGCGAAAGGATTCAATTTTGTAATTATGACGAGCTTTGTTCTAATAAAGTGTGCCTCATTAAAATTGGATGGTCATTACGTAAAAGTAGGTTATGATATTAATGAAACATTATGTTAACAATGCGTTCCGTGGAATATTGTGCTGACTTTTCAAAGTTATATGCATATTAAATTGTTAGGTATAGGTCTCTTCGTACTTTCAAGCGCACACTAAGCATTCAATCCTGGCTGTCAAGAAGATAATTCACAGTCTTTATAGAGTGTCCTGAATAAATTGACCCTAGTCTAGGCCATACAATGTTGCTACCCCTTTTGGTTGCGGAGGTCAGACGGCAGTCGCTTTGTGGAAAAGATAATATTTTCTCGAATCTGGTTAGACTCGTAAGCGGACCCTCGGCTACATGTTGACACCTAAAATTATTTATTTATTTATTTTATTTATTAAACTTCATACATTTGTTCTAGGTAGTAGAGCCTTGCTGATTTCAGCATGAATGGGCCGGCTCGACCGGGGAAGTACTACCCTCTCACAGAAAATCGACGTAAAGTAACAGAATCTAAACTGTTGGGTTTCGTTTGGTGAGTGAGAGTGCCGGAGGCCCTATCCTCTATTCCTTCTCCTCATCCCACTCCTTATCCTATCCCTTTTCCCAACCCCAAGGGGCGGCAACGCACTTGTGACTCCTGTGGTGTTGCTTGTGTCCATGGGCGGCGGTAATTGCTTACCATCAGGCAATCCGTCTGCTCGTTTGCCGCCTTATACTATAAAAAAAAAAACATACACTATAGAGATATAGGAGATATACGCGGACTTAATGCCTAAGGCATTCTCTACCAGTCTACCTTTTGGGTGGTGCAGAGATTGAAGAAAGTAGGTGTAAATTGAAGTTACTATAAGTAGAGAAGGACAATTCTTCGTATTAAGTAAAACTAATCAATATATTATATAGGTATACATAATGATAATTTATGCTAAAATTATATAAAGATATAAATAATATTCATAAATAAGAATACGCTATATACATACACACACACGCACACATATATATATATATATTATAAATATTATTATACATACATACATAGTCTCACGCCTATATCCCCGACGAGGTAGGCAGAGGTGTATTTCTACACCCACTTTTCGCCAGATATACTTTAGTCCCACGTAATAAAGAGCGAGCCTATTGCAGTACCGGGCACATTTCCAGACTCCGTGCTGCTACTGAGAATTTCGTGACGGAAAAACCCAATAACACTGCCTGACCCAGGAATCGAACCCGGGACCGCCCGATCCGACGCGCACATTTATGCCGCGAGACCAACGAGGCAGTCATGTAGGGTTTGATGTCGAGTTTTCCGTCTCTACGCAAAGTTGGTATTTGCATCGTGTTATCCCTTAGTCGCCTCTTACGACAGCCACGGGCAGATAGGGGGTGGTGACACTTGTATTCTATGCCGTCAACCACACGGTAATATGTATATAATATAATTATATACATATATATTATAGAAAATATATAATAATAACTACAATTGAATAGAGATGTCAACTCTGTGATGATCCTGCCAACACGTTCTGCAGTAGTTGCCACACTTTCAATTTAAAATGTATGTTGGCTAGTAGCCATCCTGATTTCCAGAGGAAGAGCATTCCACAGAAGAATAGACTGCACAGAAAAAGAAGAATGAAGGAAATCAGAGTTATGTGTCGGACAGGGAAGAAGTAGATTGTTAGAAGAACGTAACGTTCTGTCGTGGTTGGAATGTAGATACTTAAAATAAGGGGTTAAATAGGTAGGTGGGTTAGGACACATGAGGGTAGAGTATAGTGTTGTGAGGGCACGCATACTACGGCGTTGACGGATAGGTAACCATTTCAAACGGGAGCGATAAGGAGACACATGGTCATACTTACGAAGATTAAAGACGAATCGAATGCAGTTTTTTTTTCTTTATTTCTGCCGAACAAATTGATTCCATGCTGCCTGATGTTAAGCAGTCAGTGAAGTCCCATAGTGATAGCCATCATCCCAGCAGCCAGCATGGCATTATGGCATGATGGCGCTCACCTTGACGGCCTTGAGTAAAGCTTTTTCACGCCCGGCTTAAAGGAACCGGGATCATAAGTGGAGGGAAACACGTGGACTGGTAAAGAGTTCCACATCTTAATGGTACGGCAGAGATAAGAGGCACCGAACCGTTTGGTGCGTGACGGTATCTGTTCTACCGTGTAAGAGTGGCACCTCAACCCAGCACGTGTCTTTCGGGATAGGAAAGGAGAGGGTGGGATTAGTTGAAAGAGCTCCTCGGAGCACTCACCGTGATAGATACGGTAGAAGACAGCCAATGAGGCCACGTCTCTGCGTAATTGCAGTGACTCAAGAGTCTTAGGGGCCTCTGGATCCCCGATGATACGGACAGCACGCCGCTGCAACCTATCGAGGGCGTCCAATAAGTACTGAGCGGAGCCATTCCAAAGGTGAGAGCACGAGTTTTTCGAGTTTTTCCACCGTGGGAGAGCCATGCTTCGGCACGAATGGGTCAGGCTCGACCGGAGTGATACCACGGCCTCACAGAATACCGGCGTGAAACAACGCTTGCGTTGTGTTTCGCCGAGTGAGTGAGGATACCGGAGGCCCAATCCCCCAACCCCCCCCCTATGATGGTGCAGTTGAAAAACTATTTGCTACCCCAGGAGGGTACCAACTGCGCTGGCGTTGGAGAATCCCTCTCTGGACGTCCGCGTTCAGGACACAACGTATCTAAGCGTGGACGCCCAGGCCGCCCCTCGTACTCTGGGGGGGGGCAAAACTGCGCTCGAAAAGTCCCTAAAAAGGAGCAAAAATATCCTGGCACCCCCTGCCACACTGGCCGTGGACTTCTGCAATATCAGGGGATTACACACCAACCTTAATGCTGTCCACCACCACCTCGAGACAACAAAGCCGGACTTGCTCTTCTTGACTGAGACGCAGATATCGCCTCCAGCAGACACTTCCTACCTTACTTACCCTGGGTATGGACTTGAACACTCCTTTCTGTCCAAGGCCGGAGTGTGCGTGTATGTTAGAGACGATATCAGTTCTCGTCGACTTAGGAATCTTTCCACCTTATGGCTACGTATAGATAGCGACGACCACCCCCGCGTCTATGCTTGCCTTTACAGGTCCCACAGTGGTGATACCGAAACTGACCGACTCATTGAGCACATCCAAATGGCTTCAGACTTTGTGCAGCAGCAGATCCCGTCAGCAGAGATCATCTTGCTTGGCGATTTTAACGCCCATCACGCCGACTGGCTCAGTTCCAGTAAAACTGATCATGCGGGGAGATCTGTTCACGACTTCGCACTGGCTTATGGCCTGACACAACTGGTTACCACGCCCACGCGAATCCCAGACGTTGAAAGCCAGAATCCTTCACTGCTGGACCTTCTGCTGACTTCTCATCCGGACGGCTACAAGGTATCCGTAGGCGCCCCACTTGGCTCCTCAGACCACTGCCTTGTACGGAGTGTGGTGCCTCTCACGTGCTCGCTGCGATCGCGGGATACACGCAGTCGCCGTGTGTGGCACTACAAGTCAGCAGATTGGGATGGGATGCGGAACTTCTTTGCGTCCTATCCTTGGGGACAAATATGCTTCTTGCCGGATGATCCCAACGCCGCTGCTGATTCTGTTGCTGATGTGGTGCTACAGGGCATGGAACTTTTCATTCCATCCTCTGTGGTCCCCATTGGTGGCAAATTTCGGCCTTGGTTTGGTTCATCTTCCAAAAAGGCTTCTCGCAGGAAGCAGGAAGCTTACCAAGCCTGGGCTGATGCGGTGGCGGCAGGGGATGAAAATACCAGCGCATTAAAAAAGGAGTATAACTTTGCCTCCAGGTCCTTCAAAAGAGACATTGCTAGTGCGAAGACGAAGCACATCGGAAGAATTGGCGAGAGGCTTGAGCGCCTTCCTTCGGGAACTCGTGCATTCTGGTCTCTTGCCAAAGCTATCGAAGGGAACTTCTGTAAGCCATCCTTTCCACCGCTACACATGGGAAATGACTCCTTGGCCCACGACGCAAAGCAGAAAGCCGATCTTCTGGGCAAACTCTTTGCGTCCAACTCGACCTTGGATGACGGGGGACAGGAACCGCCTACTATACCGCTGTTGAAGGGCTGTATGCCGGATATTCGGTTCCACCAGCGCGCAGTCCGTATGGCACTTCTGTCCCTCGATATCCATAAGTCGAGTGGGCCTGATGGAATTCCCCCTATTGTGTTGAAGATCTGCGCTCCAGAGTTGGCACCAGTTTTGACACGCCTTTTTCGTCTCTCCTACTCATTTGACGTAGTCCCAACATCGTGGAAGACAGCATTGGTCCACCCGATCCCTAAAAAAGGCGATCGCTCTAACCCGTCCAACTACAGACCCATAGCCATAACCTCCCTCTTCTCGAAGATAATGGAGTTCATTATTAACTGCCAGCTCCTTCGGTTTCTAGAGGATAATCAGCTGCTTAGTGACCAGCAATACGGCTTTCGTAAGGGTCGGTCGGATGGTGATCTTCTAGTATACCTGACACATCGTTGGGCACAGGCGATCGAGACAAAGGGGGAGGCTTTGGCGGTCAGTTTGGACATAGCGAAGGCCTTCGATCGGGTCTGGCACAAAGCGCTTCTTTCGAAGCTCCCTTCCTATGGGCTGCCCGAGAAATTATGCGAATGGGTCACCAGCTTTCTTACAGACAGAAGCATAAAGGTCGTAGTTGACGGTGAATGCTCTGACGCCTTGTCTGTAAATGCTGGTGTTCCTCAAGGCTGCGTGCTATCGCCTACCCTGTTCCTCCTGCATATCAATGATATGTTGCTAGATAGCGGCATTCATTGTTATGCAGATGACAGCACAGGTGATGCTTTATATACCGGCCACGCCAACATTTCTCGGGAAAAAGTCATCGAGAGCCGACATAAACTTGTGTCTGAAATTGAGACCTCCTTGGAGATGGTCTCAGATTGGGGAAGACTTAATTTGGTCCAATTTAACCCCACAAAGACACAAGTCTGCGTTTTCACCGCAAAAAAACTGCCGATGGTCGTATGTCCTCGTTTTGAGAGCACCCCCTTGACTGCCTCCTCCAGTATTGGAATACTTGGTGTCGACATATCGAGCGAAGTCCAGTTCCGCGGTCACTTAGAGGGTAAGGCTAAGTTAGCCTCGAAGAAGCTTGGCGTGCTAAATAGATCGAGACGGTATTTCACTCCGGCCCACCGCTTGCTCCTTTATAAGGCGCAGGTCCGGCCGCATATGGAATACTGTTCTCATCTTTGGGCAGGGGCACCCCAGTACCACCAGCTTCTCCCTCTAGACCGCATCCAACGGAGAGCCGCTCGAATTGTCGACTGCCAAGATATTTGCAATCGGTTAGACCCCTTGGCGCTGCGTAGAGATGTAGCCTCGCTATGCATCTTTTATCGATTCTACTATGGGGAGTGCTCCGAGGAATTGTTCGGATTAATCCCTGCCGCCTCTTTCCGCCATCGTTCTACGCGACAGCATTTCCATCCCCATCATTTAGATGGTTGGCAATCCACAACGGTGCGTTTCTCTAGAAACTTTCTGCCTCGCACCTCTAAACTGTGGAATGATCTGTCACCTGACGTTTTTCCGAACCAATACGACCTTCAAACCTTCAAAAAAAGAGCGTATTCCTTTTTAAAAGGCCGGCAACGCACTTGTGACTCCTCTGGTGTTGCGGGTGTCCATGGGCGGCGGTAATCGCTTAACATCAGGCGATCTGTCTGCTCGTTTGCCCCCTATTCCATAAAAAAAAAAAAAAAAAAAAAAAAGCAGTATTCCACGCAGGAGCGAACTGTTACAGGGCAGGTCCGAAATAGCTTTTTAAAAAAAACTCAAAGGTCAAAACAGACTAATTTAATGAAAGAAAATGACTTAAAATAGAATTTACAAAAAACCTAGTGCCCACAACGAAGTCTGTAATAAGAATGTCTTTACCGGAATCGAATAATAATGCATGGATCAGTTTCAATGACGTATACCGCTCATGCCTACTGCTGATCTAAGCATTATTATTTTATATGTACTTCATACATTAAATATTATAACATCCCCCCCGTTAAGATTGATCATACCGGGTAAAGGGATGATCAATTGAAAGTAAACGAATTGCTAACTGTAAAGACTTCGTTGAGAGTTACAAACATTTTATTATTTAAACTAAGATTAAGCAACTATAACTGTAACTTATGTAAACTAGAAAAACCCGAAATATTATTATGAGATAATAGCATGTAAAGATATAAAGAATTCTTAATATAGTTTTAAGATATTATCTATTTTAACTCACAGATTTAGAAATTACAATTAATTACTTTATAGGTTTGATTTATTTAAAATTTAAAATGTTACTTACAATATTTAGATATAAGAGATACCAGTACATTTAACTAATAATAATATTAATAGAACGTTTTAACTACGGCATTACATTTCTCTTCAAATTTGGCAACGACCTTGTGGAGATATTTGTATGATCGTCAAGGTCATCAGCTGACGAGTCCGTTGATGCATTAACAATGGTTGACACATTATGCCGAATAGAAGGAACAGGGGGTTGACTTACATAGTTCTTGTTATAGATTCTTACACAGCATCCCCGTCTCGGACAAATAACTCTCCTGGTCTTGAACAATAAATACAGTAACATTAAAATGGCTGTTATATAAGTGAGGGAAAGATAGCTGGTAGAATATTTCTCAAAGTGTGACGGTTCAGAGATTTTATTTAACTGTTTCTCGAACTCGTTCATCTGCACACTGGCTTTTACTAAAGACTCTAAATTATTAAATTCGTTTAACTTAACTAATGGGATGTGACTTTTATTGAAATATTGAGTATCGCAACATTCGTCGATAATATTAAAGTTAGATAAGATAGTAGTGACGTTGGAGGTGTACGTGTCACTTGGGATAAACGTTAATGCCTTATAGTAGGCTTTGCAAGATTTTGGTAAATGTAATATGCCGGAACCGAACAGAACCTCATCTGTATTACTAAAATTTTAATTACAAATAACATGACATTTACCAGGTTCTGATTGAACAAAAATCCAACGATTACGACTGATCTTTTGGAAGACGTCTATCGAGCCACGCAAGACTAGTTTGGCAACTTTTTGGTAACTTAGCAGATGCTTCTGTTAGTAACGTAGTTTCACATGTCGGGTTTGCCATTGTCGAGTACACGTTACCTAGAGGACACACATAGCACTGACCTTTCACTTGTTTGCACGCACTGACACTCGCGAGCTGTGAGTAGAATAGTCTGTCCAGGGTTATTGCCAGGTATGGTTTATTCGGTGCAACTAAAGCATAAGTATCGGGAGTATTTAAATCTAATGGGACTGGAAATGGGATGATATGGTACAGGTTATAGAGCTGTGAAAGAACGAGCGGAATCTGTAAAATAAATACTAACTTATTGTCTTGGTAATAACATACGATATCACTAACAGTAATTATTTCATTAACGTTTACTAGCGATAAGGGTATAGGTAGCTCAGAGTGTTTAGGCATGTAGTTGATATGTAACTCGAGCTCCTTATACAGCTGCATGGGACTTAGTACAGTCGGGTGCAAAACGTTCATTTTACTAAATAATATTGCGTTATTAATATCATCTATATCGAAGGATAGAGTCATTATGATACTTTCTACCGAAGTTAATATGAGAGACAACTGTGACTTTAATTCTAATTTATCAGTAGTTTGACTTAACTTTTCGAATGCATTTTCTATAGTTATTAGGTTTTTGTTCAGACGATGTTCATTATCTTTTACCTTAGACATAGTACTATTAAATGTAGATATAGTGGACTTAATTACATGTATGTTATCGCGCATTAACAACGTAAGTTCTTTTTCGTCTGACTGTACTTTATTAATAGCATTAGTGAACTTGATAGCGTCGTTAACATCTAAGGTGCCGAAGAATGTTTTTAATATAGAGCCACCGGCGTCAATTAGACCCCGTTTAGCACGTCTAGATTCTTTAATCTGAGTAAGATATGAAAGTGATGAGAACTTCTGAATATTACTGTTATGTAGAGCTTTCAATGAACTTAATGAGTTATGACATTCGGTTTTAAGTTGGGAAGACAGAGTTGTGTTGCAATGCTTTGAAACGCGTTCGAGTAAGAACTCTATACTGTTTAAATGTGGTTGGATGTGACTTAAATCTACTGAGGTGACAACGTTCCAGTTATCGTTAGAAAATTTGATGTCCAATAATTGGTCATAGTACAGTCCGGGACTTCCGAACAGCTTTGATATAAACTGGCTACCGGAAACGGTTGTGAGGAACCTGGGGACAATGGAGATAGCTATGCTTTAAAAGGCGGGTTTGATTTCGTCATAGTGGTGACGAACATGTTTCCTATCGACTTGCACTGTGACTGTGTGGTTACCGTTTATCTTTATGATCTTGTAAGGGCCTTTCCATACGGGTAATAGAGCCTTATTTTGCTTATGATGGCATCGAATATATACCGAATCACCAACATTATACGTTATAGGGCGAGAATGTGAATCGTAATGTTGTTTAGAACGTTCTTTAGAACGTTGGACGTTTTGCAATGCTTTTTGGCGACTATAATATAATCTATGATTGAGCGCCCGTACGTAATCAGTGTAAGTATTGTTATCTAGGCTATCGATGGACTTGGGAATATACGGTTTATGACCAAACATGAGTTCAAATGGAGAAAAATCCGTGGTTGTATGTATGTTTGAGTTATAGGCTAACATTGCTGTGTTCAGGTATAAATCCCATGTATGGGTATTGTCTTCTATATAGGAACGTAAATATTCTTTTAGGGTGGAATGACTTCTTTCTAAGGCACCACATGTTTGCGGATGGTATGGCGATGCGTAAATGTGTTTTATTCCGAATAGTCTCTCCAATTGTTTGAAAACATCAGAACAAAAGTTAGTGCCTTGGTCAGTGACTATATTACGCGGTATACCTAAGTGTGAGATATAGTGTACAAGACGTTGAGCAGTTTCTTGAGCGGAACAGGTTTGCATGGGATAGGCCTGGGAGTATTTCGTTAGATCGTCTTGTAGGGTCAAAATGAATTTGTAACTGTTAATTCTAGTTTCAGGTAAAGGACCTACTATATCGAGATAAAGTTTTTCGTTCGGCCTAGTGGCAGTTGAAGTAATAATCATTGGCGCTTTATTGGAGTGGCGTAAAGGTTTGTTGACTTGGCAAGATTTGCAACTCTTGACATAATTTTCTATATCTTGGCGCATATTTTTCCACCAATACTGAGATTTTAATCTATCGTACATGCGTGAAATACCTGGGTGTCCCGCAGAAGGTGAGTCATGGTTTTCTTTTAATATACGAGGAACTTCAACGGGCGTTGGGAATAGAATATTATTATGATATACGTGGATTTTAACGCCCGTTTTGTGAAATATAAACCCTAAGATATTATATATTTTGGTAAACGATATCTTTGTGAAAGGATCTTGAAAATCAGAAATGGCAAATTCCTTTTCTTCTGAATACCAGGTAGTTATCATATCTCTATAATCTCTTAACATATTAAAAATATCTTTGTAGGTCATTTCGTCGTAATGATGAACTCGTAAGAATAAATGGGTAAATACATGTTTATCGTTGGATGTACTTTGAAACGTATACAGCTCCCGTTCTACAGTTCTTATGTCAGGTAAGTCTTCGTTAAATTTAGACATTTGTAAAATTTCAGAACAGTATGGAATCGAATCGTCTAAGTCAATGGCAGAGGGGTAAGTTATCATTTTACATTTAGTTTTAAGTAACGAATCGTTATGTTCTATAATAACAGTGTCATAGGAAGTATTTTGTTGTTGACTAATTTGTAAATATTTTTCATATGTTTCAGATGTGGAAGGTGACTCGGGATCGACGGCGAGAACGGGATTGCGGGATAAGGAGTCAGCGTTGCAATTGATTTTGCCTTTCTTGTAGACAATTTCGTAATCAAACTCTTCGAGTTTGAGACGCCATCTTACTAATTTCGAACTGGGGTCGCTTATATTGAAAAGCCATTCTAAAGGCTTATGGTCTGTTACGATTTTGAATCGTCGCCCATATAAATACGGACGGAAAGTTTTAGTGCCGAATATAATAGCTAAACACTCTTTTTCTGTAGTTGAATAGTTTCCCTCTGATTTATTTAACGTACGGGAGGCGTATGCAATTGGGAGATCGTTATTTATTTCTCCTTGGGACAAGATAGCGGATATGGCATAGTTGGAGGCATCAGTGGTTAGGATAAAAGGCTTAGTAAAGTCGGGGTATTGTAAGATAGGAGCTGTCGTGATTTTATCTTTTAAGGTATCGAACGCCGATTGTTGCGGAGAGAGCCAACTGAACTTAACGTCCTTTTTTAATAGACTTGTTAATGGTTTGGTGATATGCGAAAAGTTCTCTATAAACCGTCTATAGTAACCGACGAGGCCGAGAAAGGATTTGATGTCGCGGGGATTTTTGGGTACAGGAAACTTTTGGACACATTCTACTTTCTTAGGATCGGGTTTCACGCCTTTATCTGTTATAATGTGGCCTAAGTACTGGACTTCCTTACGTAAAAAATCGCTTTTATCAGGTTGTAACTTTAGGTTATGTTCGCGCAGCTTGTCGAACACTTTGCGAAGGTTGCTAATACTATCAGAAAGTTGACTGCTAAAAATAACAATATCATCCATATATGTAAAACAATGGAGACCTTGGAGACCAGATAAAACGACGTTCATCAGCCTTTGGAATGTAGAAGGGGAATTTTTAAGTCCGAAAGGCATTCTATTGAACTGATAGTGACCTGTTAAGCCGGAAACACCCGGAACGCTGAATGCTGTCTTCTCAGCGTCGGATTCCTTCATACAAACTTGGTGGAAAGAAGATGCTAAATCTAAGGTCGAAAAATATTTACTGTGTCCAAGCTGGTCAAGGATGTCTGTGATATTGGGGATAGGATAGGCATCACCGATAGTTATTTCGTTCAGCTTTCGGTAATCGATAACGATGCGCCACTTGGGTTTACCGGAAGCGTCCGCCTTTTTCGGTACCACCCATATCGGTGCTGACCAAGGGGATGTAGAAGGGCTAATAATGCCTTGATCTAACATACCTTTAACCTGCTTACTTACTTCCTCCTTATGGCATTCGGGAAAACGATAGGTTTTAGCATGGATGGGAGTTTCGGAGGTTGTACGAATTTCATGTTGTACGGTCTTAGTCGCTGTCAGTATGTCTCCGTCTAGATAAAATATGTCATTATATTCTGAGCATAATTCACGCAACGCAGATTCCTCTTCCTGAGTCATATGTTCGCATCTTAAGGCTTTTTGGACCTTATAGTCGCGCTCTAATTCGGATGTAGTAGTTTGGAAACAGGGGAGTGTTTGGGTAACAGGACTAGAAGTAGAGGGGATAGTAGGACTAGGCTCTAGCACATAAGACACAGGCTCTAACGTCAACTTGATTGGGTTAAGAATAACTTCGCTTTCAGAGATATTTAATACAGAGACAGTGATTTTATTATTAGATTTTACTCGAGTTAGACATTTAGAAAATATAAGGTTAGGATATTGATCGACTTTACCACACATAACTAGGCCTTCTTTTAACTCGGGATTCGTTACAAAACATTCTATTAACATTTCAGAACGTGCCGGAATTTTGTACGTTACACTCGTGGTTTTTAAATCAAAACATACAGATGTTTCACCCAGTATCTTTAATTTCGATTCAGGATATACGATTGACGCATTATGCGTAGACAAGAAATTCGTACCTATGATACCATCATAATCAAGATTAACATTAGACACGACATGGAAAGGAAATGAAAATGAAAATTTGTTTGACACATCGGGCTTAATAGATAAAATAAAAGTGCCTTTGGTTTGGGCATACGACCCGACATCGTTGATGCCTTTAAATTTCACTATATTTTGATCTAGTTCTGGGACTTTTGAGAGACTAGTGTCCTTTATGAGGCAAATGGAACTCCCAGTATCAACTAAGAGACGCAACGGCATTTCGGAATGAGATGTATACACTTCAACAAACGGTAACGAAGTTTTCTTATTTTGCGCTATATCGTATACCATAGGACACTCTATCGGTTCATCTACAAATTTATTTAATAACTCTTGAACTGATTTAGACTCGAAATTGGAACAGTTTTCATTTTTGGTCATAAACGAACTTGATAGAGGCGAATCTTTCGAGGAACTAGGAATATTGTTATCGATGGACCTTACGGTCGAACTAGTACGTAAAAACTGTTTATCACCGTTATCAACGTGGTTCAAACCCGAAATAGTACGCAGCGACGATTTAGGCTCAGTGGAATTAGAATTAGAATTTATGAAATTATTTTCATTAGAGATAGGACCCGTTTTACTAGAAACAGTGGATTTAGTAGTAGAATTATTATTTTTAGAAATAGCACTATACGATTTAGAAACAGTGGATTGGGAAATAGTAGATTTAGTATTTGAAACAGTGGATTTGGAAATAGTAGATTTATTATTTGAAACAGTGGATTTGGTATTTGAGCTAGAATTTACAGTACCTAGACTGTGGGACTTGCAACGGTACTGGTTTGCAAACCCAACATCTAGTTTAAAGAGTTAGTACTGTTTTCTATTTCAAGAATCTGTGGAGGCGATGATGTTTCGGATGCCGACTCTATGAAGTTTTGTTGAAAATTCCTAGAGTTATTAGGCAAGTTATTAGTGTGCGAATTGTTATTAAATGTTCTAGAATTATTATATTGGCGTTTACGACATTGCGAAATATCATGGCCTATATTCTTACAATACCTACAAATTACCGGTGTTGTATTATTCCGAGAACTGTGGAAGGAATTATTTTGCATACGCGGCTGATATTGCAAGCGCGGTACAGTGTCGCGTTTTAACTTATTATAACACTCCGACTCTAAATGACCTGATTTGTTACAAAATTTACATAACTTTGATTTTAAAATAGAACTTTTGCCCAAATTTAGAATTTTCTCTTCTTCGAATGCAATGTTTACTGCTTCATTTAGAGTCCGAGGGTTTCTGCATCGTACAATATTACCAAGAGCCGAATGTAATCCCAAAGTAAATGTATATAATGCTAGATCTTCTGTCATAGCAATACGACCCGCTAATTCTTTCTTTAAGGAATCTGAGTTATGGATTTCGGACTGCAGAGAAGTGAGGCATGTATCAATTCTTAAGGCGTATTGTGCAACTGTCTCATTGAGTAGTTGTTTGCATGACTGAAGTTCTAATAATAGATGATTGTAATGTTTTCTCTCACCAAAATGTTGTTTGAGAAAATCTTTTAACTCCTCAAAGGTCTCAAATATTTTATTTGAACATGCAACCTGTGCTTTACCGGTTAATTTTGACAGTATAAACTTTAGTAAAATACCTTTCTGAGATTCCGACGCGAGATCTAAAGCGTTTCTACAGTTAGTTAAAAACCCGGGGAGAGTTTCTCTTTCTCCGCTATACGGGTGAACAAAATCACATAAAACTTTAAGTGGAACTTGTTCCGAAAGTGATACTTGAGACCTTTCAGTTTTCGACATATTAGGTATTTAGGATTAACGTGAATAGGAAAATTACTCAAATTGGTAAGTGGCAATAACAATGAACAAAATATAGTACTCACAGGCAAATCACGCACTGGACGAACATAATCGGCGGCGGTAAGCAGTTGAAGAAACCTCTTGAACTGTGACGATGGAGTCGGCCTTGACTGGCCGGTGCTGTCAGCGGTAACGATCTTCTTACGGCAGGCGAGCGGTCACGGCGAGATGTGGGCAGCACACCGTCCACGAGACGATGCGTCGGCTGGCGAGGTGCTGCGAGCACGGCGATCGGAACAGGACCCAATACGGCGATATGGGCCCTCGACACGGCGAGATACGGCAAGATACGGCGAGATTCGGCGAGATGCGAGGAGATATAGTGACATTCGCCGAGATACAGCGAGATTCGGCGAGTTTCGGCGAGATACGGTGAGATGCGGCGAAATACGGCAAGATACGGCGAGATACGGCGAAATATGGCGAGCTACAGCGAGACTCAGCGAGATACAGCGAGATCCAGACAGTTGTACTTCGTCTGGATAGAACCGAAGCGCGGCGAGTTGTGGGCACTGGTTGACCTTACTACGTGGAATATCGGGCTTATCGAATTGGTATAAACTTACCCGAATATCCCACTTCTGACACCACTGTTACAGGGCAGGTCCGAAATAGCTTTTTAAAAAAAACTCAAAGGTCAAAACAGACTAATTTAATGAAAGAAAATGACTTAAAATAGAATTTACAAAAAACCTAGTGCCCACAACGAAGTCTGTAATAAGAATGTCTTTACCGGAATCGAATAATAATGCATGGATCAGTTTCAATGACGTATACCGCTCATGCCTACTGCTGATCTAAGCATTATTATTTTATATGTACTTCATACATTAAATATTATAACAGAACCTCGGTCTTGTATAACAGACACAACTGCTGCGGCGTGAAAAACTTCCTCACTTTGTTCAGGACTCCGAGTTTCCGAGATGCGGATTTGATGACACCCTCGATGTAGTTCTTCTGGTTGAGATTTCTGCGTATGTCCATACCTAGGATATTGAGGCTGTCTTGAATCGGTAGTGGAGTGTCCAGAAGAGAGGGATGGGGAAGGAATGGAGATACCTTGGCTGAGAATGCGCACACCTGTGTTTTTTTGGCGTTGAACTCGACCAGGTTCTCATCACCCCAATGCGAGATGCAATTCAGAACCCGGTCAAGCTCAGCAACAAGTGTTCGGCTATACTCCTCAGTATCGGCTTGCTTAGCCGCAGGGTGTCCGAGATATGCCCATGTACAGTACTGTCATCTGCATAGCAATGTATGCCCCCTAAAGTGAGCATATCATTGATATGCAGAAGAAAAAGCGTGGGCGATAACACAGACCCCTGCGGCACACCAGCATTCACCTGGAGAAACTTCGATGATTCACCGTCACAAAGGACTCATATACGGCGCTCATTCAGGAAGCTGGCAACTCAGTTGCACAATCGAGGCGGCAAGCCGTAGGCTGGAAGCTTGGAAAGAAGCGCACGATGCCAGACGTTCGCCTCTTTCCAAGCCTGCGGCACTACGCCAGAGGCATGTGATAGGCGATACAGGCGTGTAAGCATTGGAGACAACTCGGCTGCGCATTTCCTAAGCACAACCGCTGGAATTCCGTCAGGTCCACTGGCTTTCCGGACATCGAGAGATCGCAGTGTCGCGCGAACATTGCATTGCCTGATTTTAATATCAGGCATGGAGTGGCCGCAGTAGGGAATCGAAGGCGGCTGCGCACTACGATCATCGATTCGGGAGTTGGCCGCAAAGAGATTGACAAACAGGTCTGCTTTCTCTTGCGGCCCATGGGCCAGTGATCCATCAGGGCATCGCAACGGTGGCAGTGAAGGCTGGCAGAAATTAGATTGCACGGCTTTGGCCAATCGCCAATATCCCCGGCTGCCCGTGGGGTGCGACAAGAGTTCTTGACCAAACCGTGCAATGCGCTGTGCATCCGCTCTTATGTATGCCCTCTTGCAGACCTTGGTGGCTCTATTATAGGCTGCCTTGATGAGATGGACATTCGGATCGCGACGAGACCGAGCCCTGATCCAAGCGCAGTAAGCCGACTGTTTTTGTTTAACAGCATCGGCGCAGTTATTGAGAAGACGGTCAAGTTTATTGAGAAGATCTGCATTCAGGTCGAAATAACACACATCACCATAGTTGATTATGGTAAAAATTAAGGTATGCACAAGCGTTGTCTTGGTCCTGGTTGGTAGAATTTTTTTCAGGCGATAAAGAGCACGCAGAGTACCGGTGACTTTTTGACAGACGTGAGTCACCTGAGCACGCCAATTTAGAGCAGAGTCTACATGTAGGCCCAGGTCCCTAACTACTGGATAATATTCTATAACTGATTCATTGAACATGATCGATGGTAGAGCGGTCATATCAAGTATACTCAAAATTCTTTGACTGCCCACAACTATTGCTTGACACTTACTGGGATTTACTGACAGACCGAAAGATTTAGACCAACTATGCAAATATTCAAGATCCCTGTTCACACGGGCTACAGCAGAAGATATGTTATCAATACTTGCTTGAGCGTAAAACTGCAAGTCATCAGCATACAGATGAAAGGCGCATTGAAGATTCTGGGTTAGGAGATTGATAAAAATTGAAAATAAAAGTGGGGAAAGAATACCGCCTTGTGGAACGCCAGAGCCGATCTCACGCCAGATTGACGAGGATTCGCCGACGCGAACCGACTGCTGACGTCCACGAAGATATGACGAGAACCATTCCAGAGCTTCGGAAGAGATCATAAGGTGGGAAAGGATAGCTAGCAGGATGTCGTGACTGACGACATTAAAGGCATTAGAGAAATCAACCAAAGCCAATACCGTGACTTTGGTGTCCTCCATGCCTGACCTAATGTCGCCAGTCACTTTAAGGAGAGCGGAAACAGTACTGTGGCCAGGCCTAAAGCCAGACTGCATGGGACTTAAGAGATTATTTGTATGAATATGGCGAGATAACTGCTTATGGTCACTGGCCTCAAGTACTTTGGACAGAAAAGAAAGAATGGAAAGTGGACGGAAGTGCTTGGGTAGGAAGGATTCTGGATCTTGGGCAGAGGTGAGACAAAGGCTTTGCGCTATAAGTCAGGGAAAACGCTGGAGTCAAGGGAAAAATTGATGATGTGCGTGAACACAGGGATAAGACGTTCAAGGATAGTCATGATCATGCGGCGACTGATTTGATCAAAGCCCACCGCATTTGACTTTATGGAGCGGATAATCCTTTTGATCTCGTCCAGAGCTATAGAAGAAAAACTGAAAGATTCGCTAATAATAATAATAATAATTAACCCCTCTGGGGCAGCCGTTATCTCATTATGAGACTAACGCAATCTCAGAGGGCAGAGTAACAGCTTTCAAACATCACCTTCATGTAATAAAAACAAAAAATGTAATATAAACAAGATGAAAAGAAAGCTTACAACCGCAGGATAGCTTTGTGGCGAGCTGAATGTGTGTGGCGACACTGCGGTCCTGGCGGTTTGCTTCAGAGATTCGGTCAGGGCCTCGTCTCCAGCTTGCCTTTATTGGCTGGCCGGAGTGGATTTCCAAGAGTGCCCGCAGGACTCTCAACTCTGGCTTGCTTTGGTCGGCCGGCCAGAGGGAAGCCGCAAGAGCTATTAGCTCGGGGGTGGAAGTGTCATTCTCAAGGGCGTAACTACGGGGAAACCCGCTCCGGGCCTCCGTTGTCACGAGGCTCGCGATGGCGAAACCGGTGCCGCACCGCTCGACGTCTCGTCGGTGGCTGTTTAGAGAGGGCCCATCTAGTGAGTTGGCGAGTCACCACCTGCCACGCGGACGGATTCTATAGGAATATCACTGGCAGGTGCCGTTTGTTATCCATAGTATCATTATTACCAGTCCATTTAACACCCATCCCCATAAACTAGTAAATTTGACTCCACATCATTAGATGTGAAGTCTAATTTAGTAGTTTACGGGGATGGGTGTTAAATGGACTGGTAATAATGATACTATGGATAACAAACGGCACCTGCCGGATGTGTAGTGTAGGACTATTGCAATCAATAGTCCTATATTTGCTGCGGCTAGTCCATAGCTGTACTCAGTAGTGCAGTTGTGGAGGCTTCGCGGCATGTATCGCATCCCATTTTAGATTAAAACTCTCTACGGGCCTCTGCACGTTGGATCCATATCCCCGTGTAAGCCTCCCAAAGGACCGGTTATTCTTCTGACACCAAAGTTAGAAGAATAGCCGTGAGTAAAGAGAAACATAATAATACGATTATTATAATATGGAATATTATTATAATCGTAATAATAATCGATAATATGGAATACGATTCTTTGCTATCCAGGATGCCGAAGGATCCAGGAGGACGGCGAACGTATTAAAATTGAGCAGGGAATTTTTCAGGGCGACAGTCTGAGTCCCCTTTGGTTTTGCCTAGCCATGAACCCTCTCAGTACATTACTGGAGGGTTCAAGGTTAGGCTACAGGTTACAGAGAGGCGGTCAGGTCATATCTCACCTGCTATTCATGGGTGACCTGAAGTTATTTGCCCACTCTGATGCCCAATTGCTAGATTTACTAAACGTAACCCAAAACTTTAGTAAGTCTATCAATATGGAGTTCGGTGTGAACAAATGTGCTGTCATTTATGTGAAGCAGGGCAGGATGGTGGAATCTGAGGGGCTCCAAGATTCCATTTACCTAAGATCGCTTCTCTTAACCGATACCTATAAATACCTGGGTATGTCACAGGCTTTAAGTATCAATGAAGCTGACATGAAGCAATCGTTGCAGGAGCGTTTCTTTGGAAAAAAGGATTAAAAAGCCTTTTATCAGGTGGCAACAAGGTTCGTGCTTGCAACGGTTGGGTCATGCCACTTCTTGTATACTCCTTTGGCATACTCAAGTGGACTCAGTCTGAATTGGATGCCCTGGACAGAAGAGTCCGCACATTGTTGACGGCATATCGTATGCATCATCCACGTTCATCCGTGATGAGGTTGTACATCCCGCGAAAGTGTGGGGGTCGTGGCTTTCTGAATGTCAAGACCCTACACAACCACGAGGTGTGCAATCTCAGAGAATATTTTCTCCGGGCGAACGTGGACATGCATCGAGATGTTGTCACAGTGGACAATGGACTCACCCCGCTCAAGTTGGCTAAGGAGAACTGGCGCATACCTCTAGTACTCAGTACTGATGATCGCAAGCGTGTATGGCAGAGCAAGGAGCTTCATGGCAGGTTCCATCGGGCCCTATATGGACCCAATGTAGACCTATTAGCCTCGGTGAACTGGCTACGCTTCGGTGACCTCTTTGGGGAAACCGAAGGGTTTGTTTGTGCAATTGCTGACGAAGTTATCAAGACGAATAACTACCGTAAATATCCTGAGGGATGGCACTACTGATATTTGCCGTGCGTGTCACCAGTCCGGTGAATCTCTCAGGCATATTGTTTCCGGTTGTTCACGTCTTGCTAACGGCGAGTACTTGCACGGACATAACCAAGTAGCCAGAAGCATTCACCAGCAACTTGCTCTGAAATACAAACTTGTAGACATCGAGGTACCGTACTACAGGTATGTGGCAGAGCCAGTTCTCGAAAATGGTCATGCCACATTGTACTGGGATCGATCTATCGTCACAGACAGGACTGTTGTAGCCAACAAACCTGATATTGTGGTGATAGATCGATCAGAGCGCCTCGCAATAATTGTTGATGTCACCATTCCTCATGACGAGAATCTCGTGAAAGCCGAGAAAGACAAACAGATTAAATATCTGGACTTGGCTCACGAGATTGTCGACATGTGGGATGTGGACTCGGCAATTATTGTGCCGATAGTTGTAACGGTTAATGGCCTAATAGCCAAGAGCCTCGATCGTCACCTTAAGAGGCTCGCGTTGGGTGCTTGGGTCAAGGGACTGATGCAAAAGGCAGTACTTCTCGACACGGCACGTATTGTGAGGAAATTCCTGTCTCTGGAGCCCTAACCACCGGCAGCTTGGACCCTGTGCCCGTTGCTGGTGGGATCCCACGGGTTTTTTTTATATTTTTAAATGTATTTAATTTTTTTGTGATATATTTAAAAATGTAATTTAAATTTGATTAATAAGAAATAAATGAATAATAATAATAATAATTTATTTGTCAAACACAGGTAACATTATAATTTTCGGTCTTGTGTGTTTACAATTTCGAGTGCGCTGTGTTTTGCCTTAAAGACATACAAATATATTAATATTATACAAAAATTGTCTACGCTTCATTCACTAATAAGTTAACAAAAATACAAATTAAATAAAAAGAAAACATTATGTCATAATATAATAATAAACAAAGGAAGTAATAGTAAATAATCAATGTCAAAATCAAGTTTAAAATAGAAATTTAATAATTTTAATAAAGAAATAATTTGCGATATAGATAATATAGAAATAATTTAGATATATGTCAAACAGTATAGAATAAAATTACATTTTTTATTTCAAAATAGTTACAGTTTATTATTCAGGAATTCGTCAATATTATAATAACATTTCTCTATTAATAATTCATTAAATCTCTTTTTAAACAGTTTTAGTGGCATATTCTTGATAGATTCGGGGTACTTTATTATAAATTCGCGGTGCGAGACCAAAAAAACTTTTCTGCATTAATGTTGTTTTGCATTTGATGTTACTTGATTGGATTTGATATTGCGCACGTATTGGACCCTTTCTGACATCAGACAATCTTGTAAATAAGTGTGGATTGCATTTTACAAATAGTGCTGTTTCCAACATATACATTGATGGTAATGTTAAAATGTTTAAGGATTTAAAATAAGGAACGCAGCTGTCAGTTAACTTGATACCACACATAGATCTTACACACCGTTTTTGAATCCTAAATACCAGCTCCCTATCAGTGGACTGCCCCCAAAACACAATGCCGTACCGTAAAACTGATTGTGCCAAGCCATGGTATGCTTTTAGGAGAGCTTGACTGTTAACCCTTCGCGACAGTTGAAACAGGGCGTACGCAGTTTTGCTCAGTCTTTTGCATAATGCTTCAACATGAGGCTTCCAATTTAGTTGGTTATCCATTATTATACCCAAGAATTTGCACATAGTTGTTGCCTCAATATTGACATCCTTATACGAAATTTTAATGTTTGGTATTTCACAGCGCTGATTGAAATGCATAACTTTGGTCTTACTTAAATTTATCACTAAATTATTGTTTTGAAGCCACTCTATAATAGTATACAGGTATGCGTTTATCTCTTTCTCGTAATCCACTTTATTTTCACACTTTATTATAGCTGTGCTGTCGTCCGCAAAGAGTACCATTTTATGTGGTGTTATTTTTGGCAAATCATTAATATAAATTAAAAATAGTAACGGGCCCAGCACGCTGCCTTGTGGTACACCGTATTTAATGTATCTTGGACTTGATAAGAATATCCTTTCTAATTTGCTCTTGGGACATATTCTTGTGATTTCCGTATATTGTATTCTATTACAAAGATAAGACTCTAAAAGTTGCAGTACGTTTCCTCTTACGCCATAACCATGCAGTTTGCGTGACAAGATTTTATGGTCCACATAATCGAATGCTTTGGTCATGTCCGTGTAAATTGCACATACTGGATTACTTTTATCTACAGCAGTCATTACATTGTCTAATAGGTCAAAAATTGCCATATTAATATTTGTTTTTTTCCGGAACCCCTTTTGCTCTTTGGAGAATAATTCAAATTTCTCGAAATAGGTATATAACGAGTTATATATAACTTTCTCAAATATTTTAGAGAAGATGGGAATTTTGGCTATAGGTCTATAATTTTTTAAATTTGTCTTATCATCTTTTTTGTGTATGGGCTTAATAATAACATTCTTCAGGTTTAGAGGGAAAATGCCATCCGTAATGCTTCGATTAATAATGTGTTCAAGTGGGGATGCTATTACATCCTTCGTGTATTTAATAACCTTTGTGGATATACTGTCATATCCGACAGTATTCGTACTAGGTTATTAATGATTTTAATTACGTCATTCATTGTTACAGGTTGCATAAATAAAGAATTTAATGTCAAAGTATTAAAATTAGAACAATTAAAGGAAATGTCAGAATGTTTATTATTTTCAATTTCATCAATAAAATAATTATTAAATAAATTAGCAATAGTCAGGGGATGTGTAAATGTCTTATCATCTTTTTTTATGCACGCTATACTTTCGTGAGGTAGACGTAGTTTAGGTTTATTTATTATTTGCCAAGTAGCTTTGGATTTGTTTTGTGATGTAGTAATGAAATGATTATTACGCGATTTTTGAGTTAATTTTATAATTTTCTAAAGGGCTGAGTATATTTTTTTAACGCTGTTTTATTTTGTAAATTTGGTTTTAATCTGTAAGTCCAAAGTAGTTGTCTTTGTTTCCTACTACACAATTTTATGCCGCGAGATAACCATTTTGTTGCCTTATTAGTTTTATGGTTATAATTTTCTGTGGAAAGCACAATTTATATAGTAGTGAGAAATCATCCATGAAGTTGTTGAAAGCTTCATCTGCATTTTTTGAATTGTATACTTGCGCGAAGGATTAACAGCTTAGATGAGTTTTAAACCTTTTTAGGTTTTCTGTTGATATGTCAAATTTCTTTGCTTTCCAAAATTTTAATTTAAAACTTTTGTTAACTGGAACTTTAATTATTTGGCTTGTATGATCCGAAAGAGCAAGATCTGTTACTTTTGCTTTGCACTCCTTTCGGTAATTATGTGCAAAGTTATCGATGCACGTGTGACTACTTAATCTCGTGGGTGCATAAAGAGCCAATTTTAAATTATACTGCATGAGAAAGTGTTCTAACTCTAATGTTATTTTGTTTCTTTTTAGAACATCTATATTGTAATCTCCGCACAAGATGACTTTTCGATTTGAGTGAAGACAAACTTTCTTAAGAATGGTATCTAACTTTTCATATAATACTGTGTAATTATGTTTAGGTACTCTATACATACAGATAATAATAATTTTGTGGGGTATCACTTCTATTGCGCAACATTCAGTGACACCTGAAACTGATAGTTTTGCAACATCGGATATTTCTCTGTATTGTAGTCCCAATCTAACGAGAATACATGCTCCACCTTGTTTTTTATTCCTAGAAAAGAAAGCAGCCGGGCAAAAATTTGGTACATGTAACAGATGCTCATATCCCGTTTGAACAAAGTGCTCCGTAATACAGATAATGTCTATTGTAGTTCCCTTGTTATATAGTTCCTCCAATTTGATCGTTAGTGTATCCGATTTACTCATTAAGCCTGCTATATTTTGATGGAGTATATGAAGGTGGTTAAAGAAAAAACTCTCGATCACCTTGTTGTGAATCAGTAGGTAAATCCTATTACCGTATTCATTAGGGGACATTTGTCCCGCGACCTTGTCGCCCGACACGAATTCTACGTGTTGAGCGACGTCGCAGGCGACATCTACGTGTCGGGGAACAAGTCGCTTGTCGACGCTCCGATAGCGTCGACCTTGCGCGACTTCGTGTCCATCGACAGTATCCGACGGCATTTGACTTGTGAGGACGTGTGTTGCTATTTGTTCCGCGACTACCCGCGATTATAACACACTTCGTTGGTCCACACTACCAACGAAACTGTGTTAACACTTAGGCGACATCTTGATCACAATGCCGATATGTGGACGAGCGAAATGTCGGTCGACATTGTCGCGGGACAGTCGCACGTAAATGTCCTGCGACTCCTCGCGATAAGTCGAGCGACTTTGTCCCCTAGTGAATACATGGCTTCAACCTCTAGGGATGTGGTATTCAAGTTTCGATTTCCCAAAATCAGATCTTGTAAGTCTGACATAACAATTTTAAGACCATGGTAATTTAAAGTGTCATATTTGTTATAAGTATAATAGTCATAAGGTAAATTTAGATTAGAGTCAAGAATAAAAGCGTAATTGAATGAAGTTACATCCATGTAAAGTAGATTATTGAATGTTTCTATACGACTATTAAACACAATATTTGCATTTTTCATGTATTTGTATGTGGGTAGACATATTACAAAGTTTGTATGACTTAATGGCAATAGTTTTTGTTTGATGTATATTACAAGGTCTATGTAATTTTGGGTAATCCGAAAGTCTTCCTCACCAATATATATAATACAGTAGTCAGAGACAGTAAAGTTTTCTACTTTGCCATCGATTCCGTTTAAAATTTGCGTTATTCTACATTTAGGTACACGATAATGACATATTTCATATTTTTTGTATGGTTCTGTATTTTCAGCAAGTTTATATAACCTGTTTGAGGTTTCACCGCTTATTAGACAGATTTTATGTTTGGTGGGTGAAAGTTGTGTAGAAATACCCTCTTTTTATTCAGTGATCTTGAGTTTATCGGTGTTCTTGTTGATTTTAGTGTTTAGTTTAATTGTAGTCGGCAAGTCTACGAGTGTGTCAGATGTTTGTGTTTGCCTTGTTACTATATGTTTATTTGTTGTCTCCTTAGGTGTTTTGTTTTTTGCTGGACTGTTGACAATTTCTTTATAAATTTTATTCTTTTTATTGTATTCTTCATTTATTTTCTTCAACGTGCTTTTCTCTAAAGATAATATTTCAATTTCTTTATTAGCGCTATTTAACTGTGACGTAAGCCTATCGATCTCGTCTTTCAGGACTTTTATTTGTTCATCATTTTCATCTTCAGAGATATCTGGTAAACTATTGGTAGTGCAATTCAATGACTGTGAGATAATGTCGCTCTCATTATTACTTGTTTCCGATCGCGTGCGAGTGCGTCGGAACGTTATATTTTCCAAGAAGTTCATTTCAAAGACTCGAAAAATATTTCCAATTTATTAAGTGTAGTATGAATAGGCTGCTTTATTGTCTTTGGTCAGTCGAGAATATCAGTAATTCTCAAGTTGGTATAACCTTATCTTTGGTACTATTTAGTCTGTGGTATTCTCAAGACTGGCTGTCAAAATTTGTTGATCTGAAGTTGCGTGTGAGTGAGTGTATACATACACAGCAAAAACAGCTGATAAAAACGATTACGGGTGTGTGAGTCGTTTTCAAAATTGTCTGTAACGTATGTGTAAGTGTTTGTGAACTCACTGTTTTATCCAGGTAATGTTGATGTTGTATTAAGCCACACATTTATAGGTTATGTTGACTGTTTGAACACTTTTGTCACTGTTTTAAAACTCAAAATGAGCTAATTTCAATTTTAATTAATTTGATTCACAGAAGGACTTGTTTACGTTCTCGGCAGTGTTGCCAATGTTGTCGATGTTTGGGTGGGTCAAACTACCGAGGTAATCGATAGTGAGACACTTGGTTTGATGATCAAGGAGAGTAGTTGTGGTGAAATGTTGATTTATATCATTCAAACCAAGTGTCCCCTGGAAATCAAAACGACGCTTCTCGCCAATGCCTAGAGTTCCAAGGAACTTCCAGACATCAGCAGGGGATGAACAGGAGATATTTTCATTCATCAACTTCTCCGGCATCATTCACGCTATACGCGTTAAGTGGGATGTTTTGAAACTGCAGAGCAGCAAAGCAACAAACTTTTACTAACCACTCCAGCAAGCGGTGCTCGAGGTTCAGTGACCGCATTCAGCATTTGTGTCAGCCAAACTGATTTTCTGTCTGTGAAAATTTTCTCAGTAAGTGACGCAGACAGGAAACTATTTTGCTATAGCCATATCAAGCTATGACCATAATAAGCTGGACCAAAACCAGTAATATCCCTTCCAAGATGCTAAGACCCAAGTTGGGTATACTTAAGAACCACCACCGTATGATCTAATCTAAATCACTACAATCAAATCGACAAACTTAACTAGAATGCTTCCTGCCAACAATTTTGGAGTACGTGAACCCTCTCGATTATTGGTAGCTCTGATACTGGCACGAGATTCTGTTGAACTTGAAAACAAAACTATATTTTATTTGGAGAGGCCATGTATACTCAAGTTACCGACCGATAAACTATCGCAGGAAGCTCCTTACACAAGCAATTCTGTTCAGTTGAAGTACTTTAAGATATTATCAACGATCTTCGTTGACTTTGAGAGTTTGGTTATCTTTTGATGATGTTATTGTATTGATAAGGACTTATTGTTTAGAAAGCTGCTGGTTTTGGATTTAAATGTAGGCGAGATAAGGAAATCTGAAATGCTAAGTAACTGGTTGACTCAAAGCTTTTGTGATATCTGAAGTTGGTGATTATCAAGAGTGAGTTCTTGCGATGTTCATGTGTGAAAATATATATTGACTACAGCTCAGCGATTGTATTAATGATGAAATTCTTTTAGACAAATTAATATTTCGTAGGTATTTATATCAATAAAATGGGAGTAATCTTTTATTTATGAAGTATCCAATATTTAGGCACTGTTTTCTCCAAATAGATAGCTTATCACCCGTGTTATTATATCTCAATTATCTTCAATATTAAATCTCAATTATGGCACTTACATAGTGCAAAAAATGGTTTCGAATCGGTCAGACAAAGATGATTCACTGCATGGTTGTTGTAGTGGTTTAAACGGATGTCTCACCGCTTAACGCTGCGCCGAGTGTTATGCATTCGATTCCCGCACGAGACAACACTTTGCATGATTCATAAAATTTATGTTTAGAGGTATGCGTTGTGTCCGTTGGTTGTATGTTAGTAAAGTTCCCCGCGGCACATGATTTATTCCTATTGCGGGGGTGGCAAAAAAAAGAAGACTTACATTAAGGTCCATTACAACAGGTACATTCAATTCAAATTCATTATAACAGCATTTCGCAGTCCATTGTTGTACATACACTCTCCTTATTTTTGTTACAATGGCTGGTTTTACTTTTATATCACAGGGGGCAAATGGATAAACTTACATATATACGTTTTTTTTGTAAATACATACATATTATACATAGAAACACCCAGACCAAGACAAACATCCATGTTCACGCACACAAAGGTTTGACTTGAGCGGGAATCGAACCTTCGGCGTGGCAGTTGCTTACACTCCCGCTGCGCCAACCAGTCGTCATAGATACTTTTGCCTTACTTATTTATTTAATTTACGTCGATATTCTGTGAGAGGGTAGTACTTTTCTGATCTACCCGGCTCATTCACGCTGAAATCAGCAACCCTCCAAGAGAATTTGAGATATATGTACGTATATGGTATGATGTCAAGTTTTTGCTCTTTCCAAAAATATTACTTGCGGCGTGTATTTTCCTTATGCTACAGGTCGGCATCGTACGCATTGCATCAATCGCATTGTTTTTAATACTGCGTCAGGCGTCCACTGTATCGGCAGCTATCGGATTGCCGACGCAACGCAAGTACCAGTGATTGTACGTGCATTTGTGAGAATGAAAGAAAGCGAAGAAGAACAATTTGTCGAAGAGGGAGAAAATGCAAAAACATCTAAAAAAAGAAAACAAAACGTCTAGACGACACTCTGTATGACGTCATCGGCACGCATCGCAAAAGTAGCCGACACCAATGCTCCGAGAGCATACCGATGCTCCGAGAGCATCGGTGTCGGCATTGCCGATGTACGATCCGTACGATGCGGATCAGTGGACGTACTTGTATGACTTTCTATGCAAAGAATACTACGATCCGTTAAATGCCATGCGGCCGATGCGTACGATGCCGACCTGTGGACGCTTAGCAAAATGCGATGCCTCCGATGCGTACGATGCCAACCTGTGGACGCTTAGCATTAGTGACACATTTTATTGTTAACTCTTCATGACACGGAGAGTTTAGAATGCAAATAAGTCTAGGTCGTATTAATATACGACCTAGACTTATGTGTATTTGGTATAAGTCTAGTATGTATGTAATCATACATACTAGAGTTATGCCTGTCTCCAGAAGGGGTAGGCAGACACTACGGAACGCCATTTGCAATAAACCTGGCATATTCCTTTGGCTTCGTTCACTCCCTTCAAATTCCTAATGCATGCTCTGTCGTAAATGTCGTTTATTAATAAACAGAAATTACGTTCTAGGAGGCTGTTACTTTACGATTGAAACATTATAGTACTATTACTGTTGAGGTAGTCTTTCTTCAGTGCAGTAGCACATGCACGCATATATCCTTACCACATAAATATTCATCCGTCTTATGAAGCATCCTCCATAAATGATTTAATCTGTCGCTCCTCGCTTCGTAATCCACACCTCAGAAATCAAAAGAAAATCGACACGATCTATAATATTAAAGTCACATCAAAGGCATATTAATTCACGTTTTTATATTAGTATGAGTTCCAATTTTATTGAGGTTGTGGGCTAAACTAGATCTACTCAGGCAGAAAATATTATATGTGCCTATTAGCGTTATTAAATGTTACTGAACCCCTTGTATTGAATTAGGTTCCTCAAGATATCCTGTTAAGGTATTCAATTTGTCACAAGAATATTATTGTACCTACCAATGAGATTTTGGTTCTTACTTACATAAGATTGTTTCACTTATTTTTTTATTATCAAATGAAGACTATTTTAAATCAGATAACCCTGTATCTATCACTTGTAAAACACAGACTTCTATAGGTGCATATTCTTTCATACACGTTTATTAATGTTCACTTGACCGCCGGCTAAGTACATACTTTTAAATTTGTTCTTGTCATCACCAGCTACTGGACATAGGTCTGCAGAGCTCTCTACATAAACCTCTTCTGCCCGCATCCAACCGCTTCCCGCAATCGTAATAACAGCTTCAATATAGGCACCTTGTTCAAGTGGCAATAAACGCACTGTGAAAATAAATAGTAAACAGTAAATTAATAGTTTACACTAGAAAACCACGCTTTTATAAATACGCGTGAAAACAAAAAATAAATTATGGATCATTCAAGTTGTCTCTTTTTCAGAGCTGAAGTGTAAACTATATTTTTTTAGCATTTATACATTTATATTAAGTAGGCGAAGTAGCCCGCATCCTCTCCATCTCCGCCAGTGCACCTGTATTACATGGTGTTTTATCTGTCAGCTTACAACAATCTAGCTCTCCAATCTGGAGACCACTAAGTGATTTTACTCTACTTAGGGCCACATACGCCTGTCCAGCTGCAAAAGTACGGGACCCTAAGTAAACCTCTGCGTGGTTTACAATATATAATTGTTTTTTTATAACATTGAAACCTGGTCGTGTTCAAAGTCCATTACGTGGCTTTTCTCACAAGTGCAAACACGACTATGATAGGATATTCCATCATGAACTGCCATTGCCTATCTTCCGGCTTCATCATCAGACCTTGAAACCTAATCGTGGTCAAAGTTCATTAGAAGACTATTCTAAGAAATCCAAAACAGCTATGAAACGATTTTCCATCATGAAGTTCTAGTTCATATCTTCCGGCTCCATCATCAGATCAGTTTGACAGTACTACATTATTGTATTGTCATCAGAACTACATACAGCTGCCAATTTTCATTACGCTACGACTCTTGGAAGATGGTTAAATTAGTTACCTTAGATTCCATTACATAGTTAGTTACATACATGTCGAGTTCCAGTGCACATCTTCCAGCTCCATCATCAGATCAGTTTGACAGTACCATATTATTGTATTGTCAACACAGACCTACATACAGCTGCCAATTTTCATTACGCTACGACCCTTGGAAGATGATTAAATTAGTTACCTTAGATTCCATTACATAGTTAGTTACATACATGTCGAGTTCCAGTTCATATCTTCCGGCTCCATCATCAGATCAGTTTGACAGTACCATATTATTGTATTGTCATCAGAACTACATACAGCTGCCAATTTTTATTACGCTACGATCCTTGGAAGATGGTTAAATTAGTTACCTTAGAATCAATTACATAGTTAGTTACATACAGGTCGATCTAATAAAAGCGTGTTAATTACACCTCACTACCTATTTACAGTTCATGAGAAAAGTGCAGTACGTTGACAGAGATAAGGTAACCTATTTACATTTCGGAAGAAATGATTGGCTGACAGACAGACGGTAAAGTCACTGAGCCTTTGTAGTTAGTAGGTTCTCGTTGACAGCTTCGACTACAGAACCTTACCAATATGACGAGAGCAAATCTCCATCCAGTGGAACTCCACTAGCCGAAATTTCATTTACCGGCTTAACAACAGTAATTTTGTATGTAAATATAAATATTTTTCGTTCACGTTACTCCATTTTGTCGTCCATTGATGTCAAATTGGAAATAAAACGAGATTGGTTTAAAAAAAATGTACATCATTATTTTTTATTCATACAAAAATGCTTTTTCAAAATACTTTTTACAACGTTATACACAATATATGAACGTACATGATATATGAAGAAGAGATGTGAGCATTTCTTTACTATAATACTATAATAATTAAAACAGGTATATGAAAACATGATAAATAATTTAAAACCGAGTTGACACATATTTATATAGCGGGTCTCAGTTATCCCGTGACCACGAGTGGTGAACTCACCACTCGTGGTCGGGGGATATAGAAGGTATTTCACCTTTCGACTTAGCACGTAATTAAGATACATAAATACATAGGCAATGGGCTCTCCAGTATCGCCTGTTGTCGCTGACATCTTCATGGAGGACTTCGAGGCGCGAGCCCTGCAGACTGCCACCATCACACCAAGGTTCTACAAGCGGTATGTAGATGACACTTTCACAATTTTACCAACAGATAGTGTTAATGCTTTCCTAAACCATCTTAATTCTATTAATAACCAAATACAATTCACAATGGAATTAGAGGCAAACAATTCTTTAGCTTTCTTAGATGTACTTGTCATCAGGAATAAAAACAACTCCTTATGTCATACTGTGTATAGGAAAAATACCCATACAAATAGGTACTTAAACGGTGAATCTCACCACCATCCTTAACAGTTAGCTACTGTAGGAATGTCTCTATTTAAGAGAGCCCGCGGGATCTGTGACAAGAAACACCTGGACGCTAAGCTTCAACATGTCAGGCAAGTTCTGCAAGACAACAAGCTCCGACCGCCGCACCACTGTCACAAATCCCAGAAGAAAGAAAAACCAGCCACAGTAGAAAGACAACCTGCTGTCCTCCCATACATCAAGGGCGTTACCGACAAAATTGGCTACATCTTGAAGCAAGCTTCTATCAAAACTTACTACAAGCCGCCAACGAAGATCAGTCAATTATTACCCTCTGTCAAGTGTCAGTTACCTTTGCAAGAGGCCGGTGTCTACAAAATTGACTGTGAATATGGGCTCTCATACATTGGACAAACCAAGAGAAGCATAGGCATTCGACTCAAAGAACATATAGCTGACATAAAACATAAACACTCAACAAAGTCTGCTGTGTGTAAACATGTGGAACAAGGACCCAACCAATACCTCCGATTTGATGAACCACAGATACTCGCAAAAGAACACCGTTTTCTTCCAAGGATGATACGAGAGGCTATTGAAATTATAAAACACCCTAATTTCAATACGGAAGGTGGTTGGAATGTTCCTCCAGCTTGGGACCCTGTCATAAGGCTAATGAAACCCAAGAAGGACAAAGTCACCAGAAGACCTAAGGACACTGTGAGCTCATTCTGCGTAAATAGCAACACCAGTAGTTGAAAAATGTTCGGGTACTTTGAGATAACTTATACATTCAAGAAAAAGACAAATATCACCTCAGTCTGCCGTGAACATGAATTATGTAAAGAATTTGAAACGTCGGCTAGTAATAAATTAAAAATATAGTTTCTAGATCATTAGTTTCAAATGTAATAATTTAGTTAAACCAATACATCGCGATAAAATCCGTAAACTGTAGTTTAATTTCAATAAATACATAGGTATAAGCAAAGAGCTCAGATATTTACATAGAGGCGCATTTCTTATGGGCGCTCTAAGGACAACATTTCTGTGAACCAAATTGCCGCTTGACGGCGCGGCGTGGCAGTCGCGCTGTGACGGCTGTCTCTACGAGAGCAAGAGAGACAAACGTTCCTCCTGTGTATCTTAACTACGAGAGCAAGAGAGACGGAGAACGATGCCAGCGCTGCTAACATCGCCAACTACGAACTAAACTGGAGACAGTCTCCACTTGGAATCGGCACACGAAATCCTTAAGAACTGCGCTTCTATGTAAATCTACATTCATTGGTATAAGTATAAAAATTTGACTTTTATAGTCTTACAGTTGGTACTAAAACAATCTAATATTATTGACGACATTTTCTAAAGTCAATTTGTTCGTTATCGCTAAGCCAGAATTATTACAGTAATCGACACAAATTGTTTTGCAAATGGAATATTGAACTGAACCGATGAAAAAGTGGTTTAAGTGCCTACTTCGCCGTTCAACTCTTGCTGAGTGTTGTGTGGACGATCTACACAAGAGACATCCCTTGTGAGGTTTGCAACATGTAACGCAACACAAAAAAAAGGAAACTTTTGTCTCCTTTGAGTCTGTAAGGTGTATGTTCGTAAAATCTCCAGCGATATAGGATTTATTCTAAGTGCTAGAGTCTCAATACTTCTAGAGACTGTTCTTACTATGAGTGATAGGAATAATATCTTTAAATTTATCATAGAGTTGTTGTCAACCTAATAGGGCTTCTAAGACAGTACATTAAATAAATATGAACTAATTTGCCTGTCATTAGATTTATAATTAGATATTGCGTATTAAAAGCAATATCAAAACTTGAATACAAAATGGGTGTATGGAGTAAGTAGCTGCAGAATTTAATATACTTGTCTAATTTATATGATTTTACATTTGTATGCAAGACCATGGTTCTATTTCTCTACCCCCCTTTGCTAATTGTCTCTATAAGACATATACAGAAACACAATTGCAAGCGGAGTAATATAATTGCCTTATTGGGGATATTTAGATGACGGTGTATTTTAGATATTGACTGCGATATCACGTGTTCTAATTTTCTACTACAAGATCTATTAATGTGTTATTAATTCAGATAAAGCATAACGTATTATTAAATGAGTTACAAAGTATAACATTGACAGTCATATTACTTTTGTCGCTCGCTTAACAATGTGCCCGGTGGATGGCAATAGGCTCGCCTCCTATTACATTGGGACCGAAACATAACTGGCGAAGTGTATGTGTGTAATACACCTCTGCCTACCCCTTGGGGCATAAAAGGCGTGAAGTTATGTTATGTCATATTACTTTTTTGACTGCTGTCCGAGTTTTTAGACTGCCTAAAGGTCTACGACATGGCCTAACGATTCTTGTTCTGAAACAAAAACTGAGACTGACAGTTTTACGTGTTCTCTGAAGCATAGTAGCGCTCTGACATCAATGTCACACGTGGTCACCAATCCAAGTGGTGACTTGTGCAAGTGTTGCTTAACTTTGCCGACCTATTACGAACCGCAAGCCAAGTCTGGCTATAAGCCTTACATAGTATTGAAACAAAAAATATTTAAAATATTCAGGAATCTACTTCCATTTCGAGAATACACAAACAGAATTTGAATAATTGCCTTCCTGAGCTATGTACTGAACATCTACCTAATTATCATTTCCTTTCTTTTTATCATCACTAATCCGATCTAAGCAACCTAAAGCCTGTAGTAAAATTGAATCACTAGTAAGGGGACTTTGTTTTATTTGTGACATAAAACCAATTTGCCTTTTGCATTTGCTGTACTCATCTCTTTATACTGACACTTATATAGCTGTGTCTTTTTCCCTCTCGTTTGTGCTTCCCCAAAATATTCGGCAATAGTCCATGATAGTAAAATAACCGTAACTTAAAAACCTTAATTTAGATATGGGATAATAAAGCTATAATGTTTTCCTTCATTATCTCCTTCGAACATTTTGTTTCAGAATGTCTCTTTGTTTTAACATTTCTAAATACTTATATTATGTAAAGATTTTATGAACTTTAGGTTACTACTGAAGTAAACGCTATGCTATCATTTATCTAAGAGAAACCCTATTTTTCAGTATGTTTTTATTTGCATAGGTCATCCACCTTTGCTTAAAATAATACAAGACGTCGCCAGCGGCTTCGCCCGCGTCAATTATACATATAAACCTTCCTCTTGAATCATTCTATCTATTAAAAAAGCCGCATTCACATCTGTTGCGTAGTTTTTTAGATTGAAGCACACATAGGGACAGACAGTCAGAAGTATGTAGTGATAGAAAATAAATGCCTTCACTTTTTTTTATAAAGTGTGAAAACGTGTATTTTATTATAGCGTATTTTCTTTGATCGCTTGATTTTAATACGGTGATTTCCCAGTTAAGGATAGTATTTCCTTTCCAGGTCTATTCAATGAGCACAAACTCTTTTTGCTTAGCACGATAAGACTAAATATTTTTTAAGCGTTTTAGTTCAGCGTGAGCACACTAAAAGAGATTTAACATTTAAAAAGGTTTTCTTTGGGATTAGTGACGAGACTAGAAAACACATATTATAAATTATGGTAATCTTAAATGTCCGTGTGGTGACGGATTAAGAATACGGAATGTCACCACCCCATATCATCCCATGGGTGTCGTAAGAGCCGACAGAGGGAGCATATTATGCACAGAACAGCACTGAAAGAGTAGGAAAACTTGATACAAACCCTATACCAACACGTTTGGCCAGCGTGGTGTAGTAGGCCAATTCCTCCTTTCAAAGGAGAGACCTAGTCCAGCAGTGGACTGTTAAAGGCTGATGATGATGATAAATGGTATCCGAACTGGACAAGTTAGGGCCTAACCTTCGATAGCTCTTAAGTATAGCCCTAAGCTTGCACGTACCTAAACCTAGACTTATCCTAATTTAAGCCTACTGGTTCCTATATCTAGCCTAACCTACCTACGATAAACCTATCCCTATTTTAGATCTAATCTAACACCTATCCTACGTATTATGTCGTAAACCTAGGTGTCCTATGAACTATTCCTACAACCTATCTAATTCCTACAAAGGCGTCGTTGTTGTGGTCCCTAAACCCTAATGTCCCTATCCCCCTAGCCCTACTATATCGTATTTTATAAATACTTATATATAATAGTCCAGGATATCTGCCACCGGGAGACCTAAGGCGACAGATGGAATTGGGTAGGATTTAGGGGTGGTGGAAATGGTTTTCTCACTGCCGGTCGAGCAGACTCACAAGACCGATCAGGGTGACGGCTAAAGGTGTCTTGGCCGCAGTGAGAGGTTTGGGAAGGGTAATGAGTCAAAGTCAGGAGTGAACAATGACTCATTACCCTTCCCAAACCTCTCACTGCGGCCAAGACACCTTTAGCCGTCACCCTGATCGGTCTTGTGAGTCTGCTCGACCGGCAGTGAGAAAACCATTTCCACCACCCCTAAATCCTACCCAATTCCATCTGTCGCCTTAGGTCTCCCGGTGGCAGATATCCTGGACTATTATATATAAGTATTTATAAAATACGATATAGTAGGGCTAGGGGGATAGGGACATTAGGGTTTAGGGACCACAACAACGACGCCTTTGTAGGAATTAGATAGGTTGTAGGAATAGTTCATAGGACACCTAGGTTTACGACATAATACGTAGGATAGGTGTTAGATTAGATCTAAAATAGGGATAGGTTTATCGTAGGTAGGTTAGGCTAGATATAGGAACCAGTAGGCTTAAATTAGGATAAGTCTAGGTTTAGGTACGTGCAAGCTTAGGGCTATACTTAAGAGCTATCGAAGGTTAGGCCCTAACTTGTCCAATGGTCCTTCGAGCCGGATGAGCTAATGACTGGTTTATTTCTTAAAACTATAATCTTATATACTAAACTTATTCTATGTACACATATACACGTATTTAGTTGTGTGCCGTCGGTGTATTGTGCCGATGCAGCATGTCTGAGCCGACCGCCGTACGTGATAAATTACATGATCTTAAAATATCACGCATCTTCCTCGGTGATAAGTTGGATGTGTGTTGGAATGCCAAGAATGTCATGTTCATGTTTGAACATTCTGGCGTCTCTCCGGGATAGGCTTCAGGAAGGTCATGTTCCGGCGTGAACATTCTAGCGCCTCTCCGGGGCAGGCTCTAGAAAGTTCTTATGTTCAGGCGTGAACATTCTGGCGTCTCTTCGGCGTAGGCTTCAGCTCAACGTTAACGGCATCTGTAGTTTGTTGTTCACTGGTGATTCGTTTTCTTGACGGCTTCGGTTGGCTGGCTGTAGGCCATGTATGATGCGGTCCTGGCAGCGGCAGCTTATTGCGTTGCTTGCTGTGGAACCTTGAGGATCGTTGCGGTGGATATGTTAAGTACCTATGTGTAGTAGGAAAAAACAAGGTATATTTTATATTTAGTCAACATGCAGTTGTTTTGTACCATTGCATGTTATTCACCCCTCCAGAAATTCCATCCCTTCTCTTATTTAGTAGTAGTAGTAGTAGACGTTGTAGTAGTAGTGTAGTAGTTGTAGTAGTAGACGTTGTAGTAGTAGTAGTATTGTAGTATTTGTAGTAGTAGTAGTCGTTGTAGTAGTAGTAGTAAACTTAGTATATTCGTAAAAATTTAGCGCCCATGAACTCTGATCGCGCAGAACTCGTATACAAGTGTGTATCGCGGCTGTGGCAGTAACTTGTTACGAGGACGATGGCGGTTTGTCAACACTGTGGTTTTCTGGGAGTCAGGTTCGAATGGACTTCATGACTCGTAACATGTTCTTAATTGTAAAGGTATGGGTCCTTGATTTGTTTATCTAAGGCCCTTGTTATGTATTCATTGTTATTTGCTTCCTCTAGCCAATCCTAACTTGTTTACGTAGATATGTCTTTCCCTAAACTTGGTTGCAATCTCGTCCTCGAAACGGTAAGTGCGACTTCTCGAGTACCGGGGCGACCCGCTTGTGGGAGACCGATACCTGATTCGCTACCGCCCGACGCAATCAAGTTAGTTAGTCTCTTACTATACCACGAGACTAGTGCGATTGGGGAACACTAGCCCGCAATATAATAAGTGTCAGTCAGTCAACTAGACAGCCTACGGGAACAGGAGTTCCAGAGATGTTAAATCGCTTTTGCTCGAAGGACCATTGTACAAGTTAGGGCCTAACCTTCGATAGCTCCCCTAAGCTTGCACGTACCTAAACCTAGACTTATCCTAATTTAAGCCTACTGGTTCCTATATCTAGCCTAACCTATCTTATGATATACCTATCCCTATTTTAGATCTAACTCTAACCTAACTCCCTAGTCTACCCTAGCCCTGTTAGGTATAGTGTATAGCGAGGCCGTGTACACTGTGGTCACACAAACTGTCGCGTATACAACCCTAATCCCTAGTTCCCTAGCAGTCCCTGGGATCCCTAGGCCGGGATATCTGTCGCCGGGAGACCTAAGGCGACAGACGGAAAGTGGGTAGGATTAGGGTGTAGTGAAGTGGGTTTTCTCACTGCCGGTCGAGCAGACTCACAAGACCGATCATGGTGACGGCTAAGGGTGTCTTGGCCGCAGTGAGAGGTGAGGGGTAGGGTATGAGTCAAAGCCGGGAGTGAGCTAATGACTAATCTTGGCCGCAGTGAGAGGTTTGGGAAGGGTAATGAGTCAAAGTCAGGAGTGAACAATGACTCATTACCCTTCCCAAACCTCTCACTGCGGCCAAGACACCTTTAGCCGTCACCCTGATCGGTCTTGTGAGTCTGCTCGACCGGCAGTGAGAAAACCATTTCCACCACCCCTAAATCCTACCCAATTCCATCTGTCGCCTTAGGTCTCCCGGTGGCAGATATCCTGGACTATTATATATAAGTATTTATAAAATACGATATAGTAGGGCTAGGGGGATAGGGACATTAGGGTTTAGGGACCACAACAACGACGCCTTTGTAGGAATTAGATAGGTTGTAGGAATAGTTCATAGGACACCTAGGTTTACGACATAATACGTAGGATAGGTGTTAGATTAGATCTAAAATAGGGATAGGTTTATCGTAGGTAGGTTAGGCTAGATATAGGAACCAGTAGGCTTAAATTAGGATAAGTCTAGGTTTAGGTACGTGCAAGCTTAGGGCTATACTTAAGAGCTATCGAAGGTTAGGCCCTAACTTGTCCAATGGTCCTTCGAGCCGGATGAGCTAATGACTGGTTTATTTCTTAAAACTATAATCTTATATACTAAACTTATTCTATGTACACATATACACGTATTTAGTTGTGTGCCGTCGGTGTATTGTGCCGATGCAGCATGTCTGAGCCGACCGCCGTACGTGATAAATTACATGATCTTAAAATATCACGCATCTTCCTCGGTGATAAGTTGGATGTGTGTTGGAATGCCAAGAATGTCATGTTCATGTTTGAACATTCTGGCGTCTCTCCGGGATAGGCTTCAGGAAGGTCATGTTCCGGCGTGAACATTCTAGCGCCTCTCCGGGGCAGGCTCTAGAAAGTTCTTATGTTCAGGCGTGAACACGAACGTTTCTCAAATTATCTGAATTATGGTTTGATTTCAGATGCTATATTGTATTCGATGGTAGAAAATTTAATTAATTTGATAGATCCCTAGTCAGGACATTCATATAGGACACAGTGTGTACTTAAACCATTCATAATTACAAATATCATCGAATATTCTCGAAATACTTAATCAAATCTATACTTGTATTCCCATAACCAGCTCGCCCTATGTATGAACTTTTAATTGCTTTAAGATGTTATTAGGGTGTTACTCCCCAAGATCCCCTGCGTAATACCTTAATCATAGTTAACTACGCTCATGGGGAAACGGTAAGGATATTTGTAATCATTGGGGGAATGAAGATTAGAATCTGCAATGGTTACCTTTAATAGACATTGATATAAGTATCGGGTTATCTACTTGATACAGGCGCGACGCAAACAACATGAGACCTCTTATTTACTTAGTAAATATAATGAAATACAGATACAGAACCTTCTTAAAGCTTCTAAAATTAAATATACATTCACAAAAGCCGATAACACCTCTTGTAATACACATAGGAGTAAACTGACTTGCTGATCGTGTAAAATAGGTGTGAAGTTAAGCAACGTTCGCGTAGGTCACTTATGAATGGGTGACCGCTCGTGTGGGATTTACATCAGATGTTGTTAAACTATGAATTATAAAGGTCAGTGCCCGCTCCTATCTCAAGGCAAGCATTATTAGGTCCTGTTGGACCTTCAAGTGACATTCCAAACGTGATTTGTCCACTAACACATAGAATTTGTGGCCAACTCTGGTTTCCAAGAAGAAAAGACTACCAAGTTTTTATACAATCATCCAAAACATGGAACTTATCAAAATTGGTATTAACTCATCATCATCGCCCTAGCGTTATCCCGGTTGCATCCAGGACACACACGCCTTGGAGCTCGATGTCCGCTTACTGGTCTAATCAGATGTGTCAGGATATCAACTTTTCCACAGAGCGACTGCCGTCTGACCTCTGCAACCCAAAGGGATAGCGATATTCCATGGTTTAGACCAGTACCTATAGGTTTATTTGAGGGTACTGACTTCCTGTTACGACTGTCAAAGATCTTTATGACAGCCGGGACCGCCGTTTAACCTGCTCTCCGAGGCACGGGGCAAGCGATAATTAACAATTTAATACACACTTAACTTCGAAAAGTCATTGGTGTGCGCCGTGGATTCGAGCCCGATACCCTCTGGCAGTCCGTTGGTATCTGCTCTAGGCTATCGCTGCCTTTTTTTATATTAACTATCTTATTCAAATGAGATAGACAGAGTAAGCAGACGTTATAGTTCCGGCTTTACCAATCTAAACTCAGTCGTTCAACAATCTAAAGGGAATAATGACTTTATTCTAACGAGACTTAAAGCTTATTATCCAACGAAGATATCAATCAATTGTACCACACAACTGAACAAATTGCTTTTATCAACAGTAACCCGACTTAGCGCTGCAAGTTTGTTGGGAATGTAATTTATTAGTACCGTGTAGGGGTGCACAAATGCAATTGCTGCGAGTTCGCAACTGCTACGCGTTTAATTGTGAAGAACGGTTTGATGGACTATGGCTTATGCTGATAAATATGTTGAGGTTTGAAGATAGATATACCATGACCCTAGTGGTAATAATAATATTGAGCAGCTCCATTCAGTCATCATTTGACGACCGGTTGGCGCCGCGGGAGTAGAAGAGTAGGAGTATCCCGCTGTTTGCGCCGACTATTCTTCGACACGTGTTTCGCCTCTGCACGAGGCATCCTCAGGAGCGGAGCAGGCAATGAGTCGTTGCCCATCGCTCCTGAGGATGCCTTGTGATACTGCAAGTCAGGTATTTTCATGGAACCCATACCATTTCTATATCCCTTATCCTTTTAAAGAAGTTCGGTATTGTCAACCTTTTTCTATTGCAATAGTTGGGGTGGTCAATCCGAGGGTGCGTGGTGGGTTCCTCTTTCCTTCCGTTAGGTTACTAAAATATATTTTTTAGGCTTTCACTCAATGAACGATGCTTAAGTAAAGTATCTTCCATTAGATAAATTCCATCGGAAATTCCATAAATTCATTGCTGCGAAGACAACGTGTCTGCGGAGCAATGGCTCGAATAATATCGCTGAGCTTACATTAGTTTCGAATTGAGATTAGACTGCAGACTACTAGTATAATAGAACCGACCAAAATACTACCAAAGTTCTTTGTTGAACAAAATTACTTAGTGGCGACCGTTGATAAGTAGGATAAACTTACGTATTATTGGGCTACCTAATATTTCTTCTGAATTCATTTATTTGTTCACTGAAACTATTTTGCTAGTAGTTGCTCGCAGCTACAATAGAATGGGGGCTTTCAACCTTGAACTGTATCCTTTTATAGATGCAACTGACTGGTAGAAATTAAAATTATTGGACTTTACTTTTTTATTAAATTATGACTGTAGCCATAGATTATTATCGATCCAATTCTTAAATAATTTCGGCTTACAAATTAATGAGCTCATTATAAAAAAAATTCTCACTGGATTATTCTAATTCTAATTAAAAATGACTTTCGACGTAAACATTCAGTAAAAAAAGTAAACTTTTCGAATGAATATGATGAAGCTATTCAGAAATTTTAAATTTTATTTTTTAACAATTATAACTTTGAAAAATGCTCACATCTCTATAACGAAATGTCTTACGAGTGAAATTCGAGTGCATAACACAGCGCTTTATACATTAATACTACTTATACCTATTTTTATAATTTACAACATTTATACGGGGGGTAATTTTATTGTTTGCATATATACTGTGTGCTTATAGAAATCAAACACTTGCAATGAAATCGTGGCCTATTTTTAAAAGTGTAAATTTTATTTAAGGGCTCTCGATGGCTGCTGGCGGATAACTTTTTAAAGTTTTTTTTTATTTCAGTTGATACTATGTTATCACTTTTAAAGTCTATAAAATTTATGAAGCAAGCTAAGAAGTACCGTCTATTATTTACCAGTGTGATAAAGTGATGGTGTATGTTATTAAATATTCATTCTATTTTATTCTATTGTAATAATTGACTGCTAGATAAGACATGAATATAGATCCTTGCAAGCTAAGCAAATTAAGTTGCTACACATTATGTTTCTGCTAGATTACTGTTTGCTTTTACCACTACGCGAATAAAAAACCATTACAAGGAAAATACTTTTGCAAGACAGCCTATTAATATTTCTTCGAAATCTTCAGCAATTGCCAAAATCTCTTACAAAAGCATATTGCTTATTCTTTTAGTTTTAGGTTAGTTACTGTAAAAACAGATAGGTACCCTGTTTTTAAAACCTCCAATTTTCCTTCACTTAGATTTTATCTTGGAACAATTTTACTCATCACGTTTTCATTCCATACACTCGTATATCTCATACATAAACGCTCGCAGCCATCAATCGCCAGCTTAATAGTCTGTACCTCACTTAGTTTAACGACTAGATTCATCTTCTTCCTAAGTAAAGAAAAATCTAAAAGAAACACTCCATAACACTAAGAAACTAGAACTTAATTTACTATCAGCAGAATTCATTTCATGGAATCTATACGTCTTCATTTCATTCTGTATTGGAATTACAGGATCTACTATATACGATGGCATCTCTGTAGTTTTAATAGCCTCGCTAGGGCACGGAAGGGTATCAGAAAGGATTTTCAGAACAGTTCTCTTAACACCCTTTTTGGTTATTTCATTACCGTCGTTTTTAGCCAGATCCCCTGGTAAAATTTTCTTTTCCGTAATGTTCATTCTGTCTTTCAAGGTCTCAATAGTTAAGCCAGCGTGAAGTATATCTTGGCTATAATCGAGTTTGTTGTCGTCCAGTGTGTCGGGCATTTTGTTGTAAGCCGAACTCACAATAGGAGGATCCATTTTGCACGTCACTGCGTCCAAAGAATCCTTTGTATTTTGACTTTTAGTGTCGTTGCGCAGTGAATACATCCATTTCAATCTACAATCGCACATGAAGTTGTTTTCTGTAAACAATAAAGCAGTATTTTAGTATTCGATATTTTCTTTAACATTTGTAACAATGGTATATAAAGATTTTTAAATACAGGACGGCCTAGACTGGGCAAGTTTAAACTAATTTACAATTAATTTACATAATTATATAAGGGACTATATAACTTTTTCCACTTCTATCTGCCCCCGTTACATCCCAACTAAGAACACCCAGGTATAAAAAAAGAACAAACTTTCCAAGTGTGTTAAAGTTAATAATAACGTCTCATATTCTACACGTTTAATATTCATCGAGTGTTTTAAGTTCATGAAACTGGACACGAGGAAGTATTATATATTCATTATTACCTTCGAGTAGTAGATTACTGTTCTGCGGTTTTAAGTTGTCCAATATAGGCTTGATATTGTCGTAAGTTAACTCGTGTAGTTCATTGGAGCGCAAGTCCACTGAGCTTAGGCCCCTCACGCCTTCGAACAACCCCGAAGGGAGAGAAGCCAGTTTATTATCATCAAGGGACAATTTTCGCAGTTGAGACAGCCCGTCAAATGCTCGCTCCGATATATACCTCAAATCATTCTTGCCCAATAGTAATTCTTGTAGATTCCACAACTCAGCGAATGTGAATTCCGTCAAATTTTGTATTCGATTCTTTCTTAGATCCAATTTCCTTAGATTTGCGAGTCCGTCGAATGTCCTTCGATTCAAATAGTAGATGTTGTTTTTATTCAAATCCAATTCCAGTAGATTGAAGGTGTGTTGAAACGTTCCATTTCTGATCGTTGTTATGTTATTCTTCGTAAACACTAGCTTCTGTAGTTTTAGCAGGTCGTAAAACGCCTCAGCATCAATGTCAATAATCATATTATCTTCTAAGTTGATCGTTGTTATGTTCGGCATATGAGCAAAAGCGAATTGCTGTAGGTTTTCAATTTGATTCTGGGACAAGCCAATTTCCTTCAAGTTGGTTAGGTTGGCAAAAGAATACGGTGTTATATCAACAATGTTCCCGTACTTTATATTGATCGACCTCAAGCGGGGTAAATAAAATAGTGCCTTCGTTGGTATATAGCCCAAAGCGCCATCGACTCGAACGTTAAAAGACAAAGTTTGCAGTGCTGGTTGGGACGCAAAACTCTGCCAGATGTGGTCATCTTGCGGTATTCCACCGTTGAACACCCAACATTCCGCCTTGGTCGCATTCCTAGGTTCTCTAGTGTTCTCGCAGTAGCAGTGAACTTTTGAGTCTCTATCTGTGATGTCACAAATATTCTTTTGGAAGCCTCCGCTTTTCTCTTTAGGTCGTCGTTTATTATTGTCCCTGGCGCACACGTTTATTGACATTTCATTAACGAGAGCGAAAGTGATCAATATGTAGATTACGCCGGCGATTTGTCTCCCCATTGTTATCTGGAACAAGCGAGTGATTACGTTAGAACGTGTTTGTTGAGATTAGATTTAATTTGTGTTTTGCTTATAAATAGAGGATTGTGTTATATTTGTGTTATATTTCTGTTATGATTGTCTGCTGTGTGAGTCTGTTTGGCAAATATCGCTGAGTTTTATGTATATTTACTAGCTTTGTACATATTAAAGGGCTTCAATTTTAATATTGTTATACAAATGTTATTTTTTTTAAGTTTAGTATGAAATCGAAAGATGTAATGTAATTTGGCTTTCTCGTCACGTATAAATAAATACGTCACGTATGACGTACTATTTTAACGTATTTGATTATTTATTTTATAGATAAACTAAACTGTATTTTATCACAGTATTGGTGGTATTCCGTTGAAATAAAATATATCTAAATGGTTAAAGTGACCCATATAAAGCCATAGTTCATTTCATTATTATTATAAACTACATACTTTCTATAGTCCATGCCACGAGAACATAGACTTTTTGTAAACAAAGAATTTCTACTAAGTGACTTAGCGTTTTTTTGTTTTTGACAGAACTATTTCTGTCAAAAACAAATAATGACAACTCCAATGAGCGCAACGGTACATAGGTACGTGTCATTTTAAACTAATATGTCAATGGATCGCGTTTTTATCGATATTATGCGCTGTCAACAGGATCTTGTAATGTTTTGAGGTATTGACACCTAGAATGTCAAAATTTGGCGTTAGTTCACTGTAATGTTACATTCTTGGGCTTAACATGCATTTATCAGAGGACAAGTCATTATTTGTCAAGAAGGGTTAAATGTAAAGTTAATTACAAGTTTTTAGGATTACAATGCTCCTCCCGCTGCCGAGAACTTGAAAAAGCAGGCGCAGAATAGCAGATGGCAAACTATTAGTCGCGCAGAAAATTATTTAGGCTGGTTTTAGAGTGACGGGCGCGGCACGCGCCGTCGGCCAGCGCGTCTCAATAGCGCGTTTGGCGCGCGGACCACTGTGAAACGAGTTCGCGTTTCTCATTGCATGTATGAAGCTTCGGCAGCGCGGCCGGCGCGCGCGTCTCACACGCGGCGCGTTTGAACTGCGTGACTATGAAACGCTACTACTAATCTAGTGTAATTGTAAGCACGCGCGTGTGGCCGGCGCCGGTCAAACGCGTGACTCTGAAACCAGCCTTATACCTAAAAAAAAATTGCGTTTTCAGACTACCGTAACTTTTAATGGATTTTGTTTAAGTTCATTCTGACGATTTCATTCACAAACAACGTAATTTTTATGCAATGTACTAGCTAGTCATCTGTAATATTATTAATTGTTGGTCAATAATTTAATATTTTAGGATAAGTAAGCTACTTTGAGCAAATGATTTATTGCCTAAGATTAAAAAAAAAACATGTCAATAATAGAGGGACATGTATGTAATCCATCATTAACATACATGGTACTTTATTTTTCCTTAATATACAGAATAAATTTATATAAAACGACAATAAAACGGAAAATTTATGAACATTCGACCATTCAAACACAAAATCAAATATTTTTATTTCAGTAAAATTAAACGATATAAATTAAAAAACATAGTGGGATAATTAGGCATTGATAAAAAAAGATGTTCAAAAAGTATAAAATCTAAAACACCACTGTTTGAAAAAATGTTATGAAGCCCTGAAAGTTTGTTTACAAAAAGTCTATCTTCTCGTGGCACCAACTAAAGTATAAAATTGACTCATTTTGTACTAGAAACTATGAAGTAAATTATCATATGCCTCTTTTGGGCAATTAACTCACATATTATTATGAGTTAAATAAGACCACCATATTTTAACTTATGTATATAGTTAGGGTTTCTTAGAATGGGTCAATGATCTCCACCTTGTCGTGGTGGGGGGCTCAGTAACCGTGGTTAGGTCACCCAGGGTAAAGAAGCGAGATCCCAGGAGTGGACGCTCCGCGTGGGCTTGACGGAGGCCTGCGCAGGATGCGTCCAATGGTGCGGGTGCGAGGGACATTTCTTCTGTCCCTTGCTGTCGGGCGCGGTCGTGGGAGGAGAGGGGTGTCGGTGTTGCGTTGCCGCGCGCACTATCTCCCGCGACCAAAGAGGGGCGCACCATTGTTGCGTCGCGGTGGGGCCGCAGAGGAAGAGGGGATGCGGTGTTGCGTTGCCGTCTTCCTTATCCTCTGTGGCCACTGGGTGTTTTGGCGGCGGAGCCCAACACCTTCATCCGCCGACAAGAGGGTTTTGTTCGGGGCCCGCCTGACCATCTGTCGGGCCAATACCCGTCGAGGGGTAGCGAAGAATGCTACGGCGATACCCGACCCTCCGATACACGGGTACCTGAGTACATTTTAGTCGGTAAGAGTCTGACAGTCCCCTTCACCCTTCCCCCCCAAGGCGCAGGGACTCCATGAGGATTTTCCAACCCGACACCAAAAAAAAGGTATTAGCATATATATCAAAGTCTTTTTTTTAAAGATGGAGCTCCCTGATTGCTTAACGTATCATCTGGCTAACACCGTTCACAGAAAAGCTGTATGCGCTATATTGCAGACTTACTTTCCTTCGTCAATCTTCGTTTAGTTTAAGTACATATCTATATACACATCAATATTTATTATAAAATTAAGTCCATGGCGCGTCCTGTTTATCTGTTTACACGTGATAAACCCAAAAACGACCAAGCGAATTTTTGTACAGTTTTCACTAGGTAATAGACTGGATGATTTCTGAAGCAAGTTTAGGTCTAGGACCAATTCTTTTTAAATCGAATACCTTGCCAACATCAAAAACCCATGCTATTTTTCCATTTACCTAGTCTACTAATTATGATTAGAAATCATCACTATAACAACGCACGTATAATACGTGTATAATACTTCATTACGAGATTGAATGAGGGTCTTCTGAAATGACGCTCACTATGCGGCAGCACTGAGGCATCAGGTCCAGAAACCTGTCATAACTGTCAAAGCCCCTATATTTTCGTACATCTGTGTTTGTTTGTATTATGTGTGTGTACGCGTCTGTACATATCTGACGTCAGTTTGGACCTAAAGCATACTGAGCGCCGTCTGGTGGTAGAAAAATATCAAACAACCTCATTGGCAAAAAACCTGAATCGCCTTCGAATCCACGAAATTCGGAAAATCATCCATACTTGCGGTCATCGGCACTAAAGCTATAGAAACGCAGAAATATCATAGTAATATTTTACGTGGGATATGTGACATCTCAACATTGTGAGCATCTCACAATGTTGTGATATACGTAACCAAAGTAACCCTTAACCACTATACCCGATATATTAATTCCACATGAACGTTACCACACCCGTAAATACTCTTCTCTATAATCTAGTTGTAATTCCTGTGAGGATAAACTATAGAGGTATTATAAAGTGGAGCGGAAATACAAATGAGTGGTAGTTGGACAAGATTTTTAAATAAAATGTTACACAAAAACTGTTAAGGAGAGGCTTAAGTCCAGCAGTGGACTGCAAAGGCTGTAGAAGATTTCAAGATGCAGAATTATTTGGGTCAGTATTAATCTATTTTGAGTCTTTCATATTCCTACCAACCAGAACAAACAGTTGTATAGACCATGTTTTCGTAAAATCAATAAAGAGCACTAATATTGTTGTCCTAGAATCCCAAATTACTGACCATCTCCCACTACTTGTACAAATTGATTATGGAGGTTCTATGAAACGCCCCGTTCCCTATTATAAAAGACCTAAAACCAATTATATCAATGTTATAAACGATCTCGAGAACCAAGATTTCTCTGCAATATTTAATATGGATGATCCTAACATCGCTTCCATGACCCTGGTTACAATCCTACAAACGATTCTCAAAAAGCACACTAGGGTAATCAATGCCCCTAAAAAGTTAAGAAACCTCAAACCTTGGATTACCCCAGGCTTATTGAGGTGCATTCGCCATCGTGATAAACTACATGTCAAAGCTCGCCGATCACCTGATAATTACATATTACAAACCTCATATAAACGATATCGGAATCATTGCAACAACCTCTTAAGAAACTTAAAAACAGAATATGACAAAGAGCTATGGCAGCTTCCCATACATCATTTTAGTTAATCACCAAATTTTGCATCTATAAATGAAATATACCTTGCTTGATAGAATATATATTGCTGATTCTAAAGGTAAAAAAATCGTAACTGTACGAGGCCAGGTTTTTGAGTTATTATGCTTAGAAGTTTTATAGGTTATGTCATTAATAACCATCTATTTAGTATATTGCTGCATCAAATAATAATTTATTGGTATATAAAACTGAAGCAGCTCGATAGCATAATACTATTTATGCCCACTAGTAAACATTATTAACGATTACGCAAGTTAAGCAACCCCAGGTGTGGGCACCACTTGGATTTGTCTTAAGCTCCTCTGTGCATAGAGAGACCAGTCTGTTATCATGACCTACATAGATATCAGTCGTTAAAATCAGATGCTCTTATGCAGCTTTAAACATATGCTATCAATATTGACTATTTATTTACATACTGAACGTTTTTTCAAAGAAAAATAAAACAAGACTGATTTCCCAAAAAATATATAGCCTATGTCACGTGAGGATTCCAACAATAGCCCACTCACCGAAATCGGTTCAGCCATTTAGAAGTTATGGCGGAATAAAGAAACTCACATACATTTCATATTGCAATTCTCTATGACATTTTGACGAAGCCTATTACGGATAACCATATGTATATTTTTATTTCATGGTGCATGAATAAATGAAATAATTATGATTTATGATTATAAAAAAAAAACAATACTTACACTACTTTTTTGGGCTGTCGTGTAAAATAGTGAGCCGACGACGGTTTCTTAACGTGTTACTTACATAGGATTACCAAGGATAAAAAGATGTTTCAGGTTCCCTAATGTATGAAAAAGGTTTGGTGAATAGTAAAAAAACAAGATTTCATTTTACAATATTTTATTATCCATCATCCTCTATAACTAGCACATCATCTAAAAAGGCAGCTGGTGCAAAGATATTTTGTTGATGTCTAGCCCATCCCAAATACCAAACGATGATCATTACATGAGCGCAACATCCTAGCGTACGCCGACCAACGAGGCAATTACAGCAATATTCAGTGATTCCTCAATCAAAACATAAACATAATATTGTTTCCGACTTATGTATCTTGATTTTATTCTACCTCTTATTAAAATAGCGTCATCACTGCCTCTGTGATTATATTCAGTTGTTTCTATATTATGTTCCCTACGGACTTCAACTGCCGTGGCCACGACCACGAACACTCATTTTGGCTGTAGAAACCGGGTACAAAACAATATCCAAGAAACAGGGCAGTATCGGAATCCTTAGCACGCACAAGTCACAAAGAGGCAATATCAGAGTCCATAAACAGTTTGAGTCATATAACAAGAAGCGAAAACAGAGTCCTTGGGCAATCCGGGTCAAAAAGAATACTGAAAACAGGGGAAAAGCAGCGAAAACACTCTGAACACAAACAAACAAGCGCATTTAAAATCCGCATAGAAATAAACATAACAAGCATGAAAATAGTATTATTACTATTAATTAACTATTTAAATCTCTTAATCTATAAAAAAACATTCATGATTCTATCTTAGAAAAATAATTATTTACTCTGGCACAAGGTTGCCAGAGTAAATAATTATTTGGCTTTCTGACAAACCAAAGAAATGGCCATTACGAAAAGCCTGCAACATAGAGATATGCCGGCAATCAATTAACATAATAGCTATTTTTAATTTTATACTTTTTTACCTAGCCTTATCTAAATTAGACTAAAATATAGAAAATCGTATTAAAATATTTCATGAATTTTGGTTGTAATGAGTTTTTAAGATGCTTTTAGTGCACTGAACTAGAAATCTGCTATAGCTCTTTGAATTAGAAAAAGCGAAAACCAACCCAAAATCTCTGTGGAACAAAATTAAAGAGATAACTAACACAAAAAAGGCTTGCTTACCCCCCTTAGAATTACTGCAATCATCCACTGACCCTATAACTGCAGCCAACCTCGTTTGTCAGTTCTTCGCTTCAATAGGCGCAGACCTTGCCTCTAAAATTATGACACCTTTACACTAAGTCACACCGCAACGCTCATCCCCCCTTACCTCATTAGTCTTATTGAAAGTGGACGAGGCGGAGGTTGAATCTACTATCCTAAATTTAAGACACGATAGTGCCCCCGGCTGGGACGGTATACCCTCTAAACTTCTCAAATCATGTCGACAAAAGCTTGTACCTCTTATCACACATATCATAAACCTATCTATCGACAAAGGAATTTTCCCAGACCCATTTAAAAAAGCCCTGATACATCCAATACATAAGAGTGGGGACAGGGACTGTGTGAACAATTACAGACCGATCTCAGTACTCCCAGCCATCTCCAAGGTTATGGAAAGGTTGATAAATAATCACCTTGTTGATTACCTGAATAAACATAAATCAATAGCTCCAAACCAATACGGTTTTAAAAAAGGTGTCTCGTCCGAGGACGCAATTGCTGACCTATCGGAATTCGTGGCCAGGAAGCTAGATGATCGTAAAAAATGTCTAACTATATTTTTGGATTTAACAAAAGCGTTCGACACTGTCCCTGTCCCCAGACTTCTCTCCAAACTGGAAAACATAGGTATCCGTGGCACACCTTATAATTTATTTAAAAGCTACCTCCACGATAGAAGACTCAGTGTGAAAATAGATTCAATCATCAGTGAAGAGCAAAACGTAACATACGGTATCCCTGAAGGTAGTGTGATCAGTCCAACTTTGTTTCTCATTTATATCAACGACATATGCACGTTGCCGCTCTCAAACTCCAATATACGCTGACGACACTGCTATAATAGTATATGGTAACACATGGTCTGAAGTGAAATACCACGCCGAAAAATCATTACGTACAGTAATACAGTGGTTGCAAGAGAATTTGCTTTCGCTTAATCTGTCTAAAACTAATTTTATTCCCTTCTCTATTAGTCAAAGGACAAAAGCACCTTCCAACTTTACTATTACAGCACATACATGCTCTGACCGCTCCAAATGCTCATGTACAACGCTCTCTCGCGTTACCAATACCAAGTACCTCGGTGTAGTACTTGTCGAGGAATTGAAGTGGTACGTCCATGTTGACTCTTTAGCCACAAAAGTTAAAAGGTTGATATATATCTTCAAGTCACTAAGACGTGGCGCAAACTCAAATACATTAAGAATGGTATATCTAGCATTTTGCGAGTCCATCATCAGCTACTGTATTCCGGTCTGGGGTGGTGCCGCTAAAACCAAGGTCATAGCGCTGGAGCGAGCGCAGCGGGCTCTTCTAAAAGTTATGCTCGGCAGACCATTAAGATTACCCACCATTGAACTTTATACTGATTGCAAGGTGCTCACTGTTCGGCAACTCTTTGTACTCCGTACCACTTTTCGCCGACATAGTCAAATAATTAAGCCGGTCTCTTTAAAACGTAGATGCAAAACTAATTGTCTTCCAGTATCACACAAAACAGCTTTTGCGGGTCGCCAATTTCATGCGGTAAGTTCACTTATTTACAGGAGAGTCAGCAAATCCATACACACTGACAACCTTAATAAACACCAACTCAAAAGAAAATTATTTCAATGGCTGTCCAAACAGAGCTATTGTAACGTATGTCCGGTACTTACCGCGTTGCGTCACAGTACCGCCCATACGCTCGGCCAATCAGAGAAAGCCATCGTCCGCACTCGCAAAGCCTGACCAAATATGGTCATAAACGGACTCTCAGCCTGATGGAGGGCCCGGTATATAAAGGGGCCGACAGAGAGGCCGGCACCGCTACTCTAACGTCGCTTCTACTATAACTAAGCGTACCTACTGACCCTACGTCGTATTTACGTGTATCCTGGTCCCAGCTACGGATAAGCACTACATTTACTGCGTTAGCGTACTGCCCATCTCTCTACCTGCTGGCTGAGGCCGGCTGACGCCGCCTGCCTGACTCTATTGGTTGTGGCTCTCCTAATGCTGCTTTCCTTCAGGTTCCAGGTTCACGCTAAGACTCCGGCTACGCTCCTAGACCGCTACACTTTCCTGCATCGCCTTCGGCTTCACCTCTGGCGAAGAGTCTGGCCTGCCCTGCTCATCGTACTCACACCGCCGGCGTCTGCCAGCTGAGCCAACGTCAGCGAGGGCCTGTACCGCTACGCACAGCCTTCGAGCAGCCTGCCTACACACTACCGGAGGGAACAGCGTGGGAGAATACAGCCCTTAGTGTTCAGGCCAGTGTCGTGTTGTTGGTCGGTCATACTCGTGGCAAGGGAGGTGAGACGAAACTCTGCAATAAACGCATCTAAAACCTCTACTGCGTTTTTACTACCAGAACCCGTTACAGTGGCGCCCAACGTGGGGCTAGTTCGCAAATTTGAATCTAACGTTTTTCTAATTAGTCCTAACGGTCGAACTTTTACGCCTAATCGTAAAGTAGGCCATTTGTAAGGGCGGAACGCTTGCGCACTAAGTGTAGTGTGTAGTGTTATACTTACGCGGTACTCCTTCATACACAATGGGCTCACACCCCATAAAATACTTCCTGCTAAACAAGAACGAGTTAGCTTATGAGGTCGCGATTAGAGGTGAAGAGCCGGCTACCTCTGTCCTAGGTCTGCGGAAGCAGCTCCCTAAATTACTGGAAGCCATTCCAAATGATGACATTTTGGAGTCGGGTCTAGCCATAGCGGTGGACTTCGAGGGCGCTAGCGAGGCTGTCTCTGAGCTGGCCAAGCGACTAAATTCGTTATCTGCCTCTTACGACGCGAACCTAGCTAAGAGGTCTACCGCACTGCACAACCACTTATACCATAGACTCCGTAGGATGGAACGTCCTACGGCGTTTTCAAAACGGATTACCGAATTGTGCAGCCGGTTCGACAAGCTCTCGGCGGAGCTGTCCGCCATTGAGCAATCAGCTGTTCGCTCAGTCGATGCTGTGGCAGAGGTCCAACCTGCACCGTCTACCTCGACGCAGGCAGGGTTAGCCCCAGTATTGCATTGCGAGCATTTGAGAGTTAGCGAACTGTCTAAGCTAAAATACGACGGTACGGGATGCGTCCGAGCGTTCCTACAACGCGTAACCGAATTCCAAACCGCGCGTAATCTACCTTCCACTAAAATTTTATCATATGCCTCCGAAATTTTCACCGGTAACGCACTTCACTGGTACCGCGGCCTAAAAGAATATTTCACTACATGGGAAGAACTCACCACTAAATTAATAGACGATTTCACACCGTACGATTATGACTACCGGTTATTAAATGAAATCCGCCGACGTACTCAAGGTGCTACCGAAACAATAATTATTTATCTCTCGATAATGAATCAGCTGTTCGCTAGGCTGTCTCCGTCAAAGCGATTGTCCGAACGCGAAAAGTTAGACATCCTATTGCATAACATACGTCCATGCTACTCACTAGTGCTAGCTCCGTCAATATCTTCAATAGACAGTATAGCAACACTGCAGACGTTATGTTTAAACTACGAACGGATGAAATGTTTGAACTCTCAATTCCGCGAACCGTATTATAATAACGACACGTTGGCACCAGATCTAGCTTACAGTCACAAACCTAATAACCGAGCGCGTAATAATTCCTACAATAATTATCCCGTTGCTACTATAGAGGGTACGTCCGAATACACTGTGAACAACGAACCTAGCAAACCTAAGTCTAAACCTAGCTCTGTCGCTCTAGTCACGTCCAAGTACTGCCCGCGCTGCCGAATCAATGATCACAGTTTGAATGAATGCAAACGCGATCGCTTCGCAATTTGCTTCAAGTGCGGCTGTAGGGATGTGACATTCCCTAACTGCCCGAACTGTAAATCGACGAAACCAAAAAACTAGTTGGTCAGGGTCGGGGCGTGTCAAAATCTAAATTAGGTTCTACAACCTATTCAACCAATTTTGACAAAGATGATTGGAGAAATTGGCTAAACACTCTAAAAGTGTATTTCTCTAGTTATTCCGTCGCCTCGATCCTGGATAATAAACCTAAAAATGACCTACGGCCCTATGTTAACGTAACGATTAACAGTTTACCTATTTGTGGATTGCTCGATTCCGGTTCAGCCATTACAATTCTAGGTAACAACTCCCATCTGGAGGTAATTACTAAAACCGGGTTAGAAATACAGCAGTGTTACAACACTAATTCCATTCGGTCCGCAGGTGGAAATATATTGTTGCCGCGCGGTTTTATCAACTTACCCACTACTTTTAATAATCAAACCCACTTATTGAAAGCTTATATTATTCCAGAAGTTACAAGTAATTTAATTTTAGGCATCGATTTCTGGAAACTATTTAAATTACTGCCTAACCATATCGCATCCGTATGCATGTCTAAAACATTGCCGTGTAGTGTGTTAGGTGAAAATAAGCTAAGTAACACGAACGTATTGCAATCTTTTAGTGAGTTGAGTGAGTCACAACAGAGAACGGCTAAGTTAATTATAAAGCAATACGAGTCGATTTCTACTGAAAAAACCGGTTTAGGACGAACTCACTTAATAGAACATGCAATAAAAACACTGGCGATTCTGCGCCGATACGCCAAAGATATTATAGGTTACCGCCGGTGAAATTGAAAATAATTATTGACGAATTAGACGAAATGCTTGCATTGGGAGTGGTAGAAAAATGCGAAAGTCCGTGGTCGTCACCGATTTTACTAACGCCTAAGAAAGACGGTAAACTAAGGTTTTGTTTAGATAGTCGGAAACTTAATTCTATTACTAAAAAAGACGCGTACAAACTACCTTACATACGTATCCGAAATTTTAGACAACCTTAGGAACGCTAGATATCTAAGTAGTATAGACTTATCTAAGTCCTTTTGGCAGACGCCTCTTCGCGAATGTGATCGTGATAAGACTGCGTTCTATGTGCCTACTAGAGGAACATTTAGATTTGTGACTATGCCGTTTGGTTTAACGAATGCGCCTGCGACACAACAGTGTTTGGTGGATCACTTGTTTACGAACAGTCCTGAGTTCGAAAACTCTGTATTCGTTTTTTTAGATGATATCGTGCTTATATCGCCATCCTTTAATGCTCATGTGTCACTATTAAATAAAGTATACGAAAAATTAAAATCGGCCAACCTTACCATCAACTTGGAAAAATCTAAATTCTTCCGTGATGAATTGAAGTACTTGGGCTACGTAGTAAACTCTAAAGGATTACAAGTAGACCCATGTAAGGTGGAAGCCATTCTTCAATATGCTACGCCTAAGAATAAAAAAGAAGTCAAAAGGTTCTTAGGCATTGCATCATGGTATCGGCGATTTTTACCTAATTTTAGTACTATTGCCGGTCCTCTGAACAAACTTACCTCTACCGGTAAGAAAGCCGCACCATTTCAGTGGTCGGTGGAAGCTGATGACTCGTTTTGTAAACTAAAACAATTGTTAAGCTCCGCACCAATATTATCGTGTCCCGATTACGAGAAACCTTTTCAAGTTCACACAGATGCGAGTGCGAGCGGCATCGGTGGGTTACTTACACAAGAAATAGATGGCGTGGAACTACCTATCGCTTACATGAGTAGGTCACTAAATGCACAGAAACAAAACTACAGTATAACAGAACGGGAGACATTAGCAGTTCTAACAGCCCTCGAATATTGGCGCTGTTATTTAGATAACGGGTTAAAGTTTGTTGTGTATACTGACCATTCCGCACTGAAATGGTTCCTAAACTTGAGCAACCCAACTGGTAGATTAGCTCGGTGGTCGGTTCGTCTGTCAGCCTTCAACTTCGAAATAAAGCATCGGCGCGGTGCGGATAATATTATAGCCGATGCGTTATCACGATCCCTACCTGTAAATATAATTAACGCGAATAATAATAACGTGAATGACCCTAATGTTAACACTGATCAATGGTATTCAGCCACCTACAATGGTTGTTTATCTTCGCCTAATGACTATCCAGACTATTCTATTAAAAATAATAAATTATATCGTTTGATTAAATCTAGGTGTATGCTACGTAAGGAGTTCGAATGGAAAGAAGTACTACCTTCTTCTGATCGAAATAATGCCATATTAGAGAACCATGCCGAACCCACTTCGGGGCATTTCGGTATATTTAAAACTTACAAGCGCTTAGCACTGCGTTACTATTGGCCCAAAATGCGCGATGACGTAGTTAAGTTCATAAATTCTTGCGACACTTGTATCGCGCACAAACATCAGAACCACGCACCATTGGGAACCATGGGACGACCCAAAGTGTGTTCACGACCCTTCCAAACCATTAGTGTAGATTTGGTGGGGCCACTACCCGTCACAAGAAAACAAAACGCCTACATCTTCGTAGTAACTTGTTGTTTTAGTAAATACTGTCTACTTTTTCCTATCAGGCGCGCAACTGCTGAAATAATAACTAATATTTTGGAAGAAAAAATATTTTTAGTTCATGGTATACCATCTACAATTATATTGGACAATGGTAAACAGTTTGTCAGTGCTACTTTAAAAGCTATGTTGCGCAAGTACAAAATCCCTAATCTTCATTATACTCCTAAATATTCCCCACATGTCAATACGGTCGAACGCTATAATAAAACCATTGGTTCTACCTTAGCGGCGTTTGTAGGAAATGACCAGCGATTATGGGACACTCTCGTACCTAAGGTGCAGTTTGCATTAAATACTGCAGTTCATGAAGTCACGGGCTATACACCTAGTTTTTTAGTCTATGGACGTGAACTAGTTCCATGCGGCTCACACTATGTCGACACAGACGCTGATGATATAGTATACATACCTAGGGACGATTACGCAGAAAACATAGGTCACTTATCAGGCATATTTGACAAAGTTCAGGCACTCCTCATTCAAGCTCATGCTAGGAATTCCCAAACGTATAATTTACGCCGTAAACCAGCTGAGTTTAATGTGGGAGACACTGTGTGGAAACGGACTTTTTATCAGAGCGACAAGGATAAGTCCTTCTGTAAGAAACTAGCCCCTAAATTCGTGAAGTGCACAGTGATTAATAAAAAGTCGCCTCTCGTTTACGAGTTGTCGGACGCGTCTGGAAATTCTATTGGGTTTTGGCACATTAAGGACCTAAAACTTATACACTATGGTGCCTAACTATTTGTTACAAACCGTAGAAGACTTTCCCTTCCTTCTCTCTATATGCCGTCTTAGCTTGGACAGTAGCGGACCCATAGACCTAACGCAGCTAGTCGGATTTTCCTTGTTAGCCACGTAAAATCCTCTCCTAAGGCGGGCGGTATTGTAACGTATGTCCGGTACTTACCGCGTTGCGTCACAGTACCGCCCATACGCTCGGCCAATCAGAGAAAGCCATCGTCCGCACTCGCAAAGCCTGACCAAATATGGTCATAAACGGACTCTCAGCCTGATGGAGGGCCCGGTATATAAAGGGGCCGACAGAGAGGCCGGCACCGCTACTCTAACGTCGCTTCTACTATAACTAAGCGTACCTACTGACCCTACGTCGTATTTACGTGTATCCTGGTCCCAGCTACGGGTAAGCACTACATTTACTGCGTTAGCGTACTGCCCATCTCTCTACCTGCTGGCTGAGGCCGGCTGACGCCGCCTGCCTGACTCTATTGGTTGTGGCTCTCCTAATGCTGCTTTCCTTCAGGTTCCAGGTTCACGCTAAGACTCCGGCTACGCTCCTAGACCGCTACACTTTCCTGCATCGCCTTCGGCTTCACCTCTGGCGAAGAGTCTGGCCTGCCCTGCTCATCGTACTCACACCGCCGGCGTCTGCCAGCTGAGCCAACGTCAGCGAGGGCCTGTACCGCTACGCACAGCCTTCGAGCAGCCTGCCTACACACTACCGGAGGGAACAGCGTGGGAGACTACAGCCCTTAGTGTTCAGGCCAGTGTCGTGTTGTTGGTCGGTCATACTCGTGGCAAGGGAGGTGAGACGATACTCTGCAATAAACGCATCTAAAACCTCTACTGCGTTTTTACTACCAGAACCCGTTACACTATGATAGTACAGAAAACCTACTCTCCTACATATCCTAAACATACTACATTCATATACACAGAACGCACACACGCACATACATACACACACACACACGCCCACGCATGCGCTACACACACGCACACGCGCACACACACACACACACACACACACACACACAAACACACACACACACACACACACACACACACACACACACACACACACACACACACACACACACACACACATACATGCGCATATAATGTTATTTTTTTATATATTTACTTTTAAATTGTTCTTTACTTTAGCTACGTTAGACTTACCTACCTGAATGTAGACACACACAGAAAGGATAATTTGTTGTTATGTAACAGCAGAACATTGCCTCCCGAGTCACAGGGTATCCCTAGTTCGGGAGACAGGGTTTGTATCATTAGTGCCACCTTTATAAATTAATGTAAAAATGTATGTAACCTAATGTAACAAAGGTTTTTAGTATCAATAAAGTTATTATTATTCTCTTTATTTTAACATTCTCTCATAAATTATATTTTACATTTTTATGTGATTTAGGAAAAAAAACAATATAAAAATATAAAATAAAATTACGGGGCTCACCGGTATCGGGTTCAGGGACCAAGTTACCGGTGGTTAGGGCTCCAGAGAGAGGAACCTCCTGACGATACGAGCCGTGGCCAGCAATACTGCCTTCTGTATAGAGGACTTAATCCAACCGTCTAACGCGAGCCTCTTGAGGTGGTGATCGAGGCTCTTGGCAATGAGACCATTAACTGACACGACTATCGGTACAATGATCGCCGAGTCCACATCCCACATGTCGACAATCTCGTGAGCCAAATCCAAATATTTTATTTGTTTATCTTTCTCGGCTTTCACGAGATTCTCGTCATGGGGAATGGTGACATCGATGATCATTGCAAGGCGCTTAGATCGATCTATCACTACTATATCTGGCTTGTTAGCCACAATAGTTCTATCAGTAATGATAGATCGATCCCAATACATGGTGGCACGACCATTTTCAAGAACTGGGTCGGGCACATACCTGTAGTACGGTATCTCAGAGTCTACAAGATTGTACTTTAAGGCAAGTTGCTGATGGATGATCCTAGCTACTTGGTTGTGCCTGTGCAAATATTCGCCGTTGGCAAGACGAGAACAACCAGATACTATATGTCTGAGAGATTCACCAGGCTGGTGACATGCCCGACATATGTCAACCGTCCCATCCCTCAGGATATACTTCCGGTAGTTAGTCGTCATGACAACCTCGTCCATAATCGCAAAGACAAAACCTTCTGTTTCGGCGAACAGATCGCCAAAACGTAGCCAGGACACAGAAGCTGGTAAGTCTACATCATTATTTATTATTATTATTATTATTATTATTATTATTATATTGCAAATTTCAAACGATTGTAGTTTGAATGTGATTATCTCAAAAAGTATCAATATGATTAATAGTTTTTAAGATATTAAAAAGATCACCATATAAAAGCCATCGGTAAAGGTTTCAAAGTACGTCGGCGTTTTTAGGGGTTGTGAGTGATTGAGAGGGGAGGAGGTGAGGTCTTGGAACTCCCCATCACCATTTTTACTTGCCGTAAATACTAGGTTTCCTCTGAAAAAAGAAAATTATCTCAAAACGTCGGTGTGTATGGCACTGCCAACTTCCACATTCTTCACACTAATAATTTCACTAGTTAAATAAACTAAGGTTGACGGAGCCCTGCTTCGCAGGGCTCCTATTTTCGGGTTAAGGGTCAAAAGAGAACCTAACATAACCTATTTAGTTACTTATTATAGTTGCACCTAACCCTAGGCACTCGAAAGCAATGACGCACAAATTTGACATTAGCTGTCAATATTATCATTCCAAGATGGCGGGTTTGCGTTTCGTTTCACGTTTTTCACATAAAACCTAAAAACGTCATTTGTAAAACTGTACTAAAGAATAAAAACTACGTTCCATTTTGCATAATTGCCGAAGTATTTAAGAATTTTTGGAAATTGTTTAAAAATATTTAGACGCAACTCCGGCAGCCAAAATTACTTTTAGGGGATTAAAACTAACTACCTTAAGCCCCCTACACCACCAATACCCTCAAATTCAGGCGACTCGTTTCGAAACCCAACCCAAGCCATCGGATATTCATATATCCGATGGCTTTTAAATGGTTTTTAGTAAGAAACTCATGACATAAAGTTTTACAACTCAATAAATTACAAATAATTGTAATTCATTGAGTTGTTATGATAAATGTTAAATAAACCAGAAAAATAAAATTCTTCATCTACCGTAGTCATTTTTTATGAGTAGAAATAACATTACCGTGAAGCTTGAAACGAAAAAATAAAGAATAAGATTACTGCCAATCTCCGAGCTGTAAGCTGTAATGTCATTATCAACTGCACAAAGCCAACAATATCCTCAGTTATAAAAGGTTGATAAAATAATCCTTCAAGCAAAAATATTAAAGCTCTTATTTCAAGTAGTTAATTTTCATTTTACTCCTTTTGTTCTGTATAACTTTTATAATTTAATAATGAACCTTTAAAGACGACAAAGAAAATAAATCATGAAATATAACGGATTGAAGTGGTTGAGAGGCAAGTGAGATGCTGGTAAGTATTTTATGATTTTGTATAACTTTTGAAAACGTAAAGTATTTAATGATTTGTGTGGTAGCTTTATTAATTTCAGAACGAAGTCAAACAAAGGAAATCCCACTCTCTCAAAAGACATTAACAAAATTGAAATTCACGCTATCATATTTGATGCAATGTTTAAGGATTGCACACATGGTAGGATTAGTCATTTAGATAAACGTAAAGAAAATTATTACGCACGGTCGCACTGAAAATGTCTCGCATTTACGAAAAGATGTACCGTCATAGGGTACCTACATTTTTATGTACTAGAACACAAACTAGCAATTACCGCCGCCGCTGCAACGCTATAGGAGTGGCAAGTGCGTTGTCTGCTAGTGGCATTGGAAACGGTATAGAAAGAGCGGCATGAGGAAATATAAGAGGAGTGGGACCTCCGGCACGATCACTAATCGAATGAAACACAACAACGTAGATACTGTTACTTTATGTTGATATTCTGTAAGAAGGTAGTACTTCTCCAGACAAGTCGGTCCGGAATTTAACAAGGCTCAACTGCATAGATAGTGAAATAATGTAAATGGCTTTATAGCCTCACTCCTTTAACATAGAGAACGTAGTATAATCCAAAAGGCAGTACACATTACACCAATTAGACTGTTTTAGTTATTAAGGAAAATATCAGCAACATGCGCAGGTAACTAAGAATTATAAACAGTTTGCCAGGTCCCCGCGATACGTAAATAATTCATTGACCGTGCCAAGGTTATCTTTTTTAAACTAATCAAATACAGATAGATCCAATCTTTGATTGCAGAGCCCTTAACCATTGCTTAGCGAAACGACTTTTATATTGGTACATACATACATACATAGACACACGCCTGTATCTCCAAGGGCTAGGCAGAAACTACGGAACCCCATTTGCAACGATCCTAACATATCTCTCTTGCTTCATTCACTCTCATCAAAACATTGGTTTTATGTATAATATAAGTTTAGCTACTTAGTGCAATCTTAATTTGATTCAAATAAATATTCAGTAAGAAGTGCGTACAATACATATACACAACTATTTTTTAATTAGTACAAAAAATTAACAGGGCTCTAAGTACCTTTAACTGATCATATTTGTGTAGGTAAAAAATAAAATCACTAAGTCCCAAAACTGTCTCAAAACTGTCCACAAAAATACGTAATAATTGGTAAATGCATAACTAAAACTATGAGTAGTAAATTAGTAGTAGTAGTAAACTAGGGTGCATAGGGTTCCCACCAAGAACTTAGGGTCCCAAGCCAACCTCACCTGCAGGGTGCATAGGGTTCCCACCAAGAACTTAGGGTCCCAAGCCAACCTCACCTGCAATTGGTGCACCTGCCGATCAACGGACGAGGCTCTGGCAAACAAAATGTCCCAATAAGCGGCAATAGGCTCGCCACCTATTACGTGGGATCAAAACACTGGCGAAAAGTGGGCGTTTAATATGCCTCTGCCTACCCCTTCGGGGAAGCAGGCGTGAGTCTATGTATGTATGTATGTAGTAAACTATTCCATTGATAAATTCCCCCCTGTCCCTCTGCGCCCGCGCCGTGCCTCGCCCGATGCGACAAACAGTGCTAAATTGTAACCGGTACAGAGAGCATTGTTTTTTCGATGGCTTATGAGATCACATCACGAGAGTACACGAAGCATAGCTACATAGCTATGCTTCATGCGTACTTTTTGAGTGTTTGAAACACGAGTGCAGCTGTGCGTTTGTACAGGGAAGAGTTTGGAAGCCAGTGGATCGGTCGAGGCAGCCCCGTAGCTTGGCCTCCATGCTCACCTGACCTCACCGCCATGGACTTCTTTTTGTGGTTGTACAAAAGTGAGCCGGTTAGTGTCGAACAATTAAAACAGCGCATATTGGACGCTTATGACGAAGTGAAAAGACAGAAGCGTACTTCTCTCGTTAAAAAACAATTTAATTAAACTTGCCCGTCTGTGTATTGACAATAGTGGTGGACATTTCGAAGGACAATTTAAATAGGTACTTGTAAGTTAAAATTACCTACCAGGGCCGTGAAAGCTCCATACATGGGTAAATTTCATATAGATCAGCGCCATCTACCGAAAATTGCAAGAAAAAAATTACATATATACCTAGAAATATCTGTAGCGATAACTGAACGGTAATTTTGCTGTCATCGTTAAGATCTGCGTGGCGCAGTGGAAGAGTGCTAAGCTCATAATTTAAAAGTCCGTGGATCGAATCCACTCTAATCTAGAACTACTTTTTGTGATTTTATATTTTTTTACTTTTAAATTGCATATTTTACATAATAGTTGTCATTTACTTATTCATTAACACCGAAATTAAACATTTATTTTATTTTGAAAAATGAATCCACTGCTAACGCCATCTATACGATCGGAATAAAAATAAAATTTATTTGTACGCCATCTAGAGTCGAGGATGCCTATTGAACTTTTTCCTTAGAGGGAGTTGCGCATCTATACCAGTATATCTGTATAATCTATGTTACCTACCTACGTAAATAATAATTTGATGCGGGTGGATCAAAATCGGTCTGTGTGGAGAAACTTGGGGGAGCCCTATGTCCAGCAGTGGACGTCTCTAGGCCGACATGATGATGATGAAATTTGTAAATAGCAGCTGATTCTGACTTCATAAATACGCCAAAATTACTATTTTCTTTTCTTCCAGAATACCTTCTTTTATTTTGATATTTGTTTGCTTTCTAATTACATACCTCCGTATTTAATTACTTGTAAAACGGTAAATTTTGACGGTCCTAAGCCCGGATGAAGTATGAAACAGAGGGTAGAATTAAGAAAATTAAAAAGTAACTACCTACACTTATTGTTTTGCTTCATTTTATTGTCTAAGGCTACCTACATCATAAGTGCGACAGATGCAGTGGAATATTATCAATGAATTAGTGAATGGATTGTAAAATATGACTATGATTTAAGTGAGATTTTCTACAATAAACAAATAATAATAACTTTGCTCTTAATAGATATAATGAAATTCTTACGTCACATATATGATAATAATGTCTTCGCTAATCTGTCCTTAAAGATTTTGTACTAATTAAAAAATAGTGGTGTATAAATATATTGCCCATTAAGCGCCAAAACGGTTTTACTGCTTTCAACATGTAAACATGCATAAAATTTATCCATGGAGCTATATAGTAGGGGAGCCCACGATGCTAAATTGGGATTTACTCGAGCGTCAAAGAGACCTATTGTGTTGCAAATCTTAGATGATATAATGATAAAAATGTAAATAATGTATACCTTTTCATCGGAGGGAGAGCAACTATAGATTCTCAAAACTTAAAAAAAAATACTGTTACGCTTATCCCTCCAGATAATCATCAGATTATATGTACGGTCTTACCGCCGTACATATTATTTTATCACCGCGTAAGCAAATATATTATGCTGCGCGTTTACTTCAACCTAATTACTTTTCATTTTAGAAATCAGTACACATTTATAGCCAACAAGTGAACGACGCGCCAATAGACTAGTTTTCACGATATATTTTTACGTATCTAATAATGAACGATTTTTCAACTATTACGGTGCAGTATTTGTGTGTACTCCAACAACCAACAAAAACTTCTACATAATAAGTCTAGGTGCTTAACGAGTCCCTGCATTATAAGAAAGCACGTCTTCCTAGACGTTAGGATGAAGCATATACATATGTATATCTTAATCTGACGCGCTTGAGTATTTCAAAATGGTGAATTCTTTTTGCACGTACTAATAATGGCCACGAGTTTTCGTCACACCGAAAATTATTCAATGAGAGCATTTTTTTAGGTTTACTTAACATCCCCTTAGAAAATCTGACACGCTTGATATATTTCTTTTTTGCATTTTAAAATCTTACGTACGGCCACCTCCATTATGCAAAAGGTCAGATTAACATTCCTATTTTATCAATAATACGTAGGAAATAAATGCTATATGACGCGCTCGTTAGAATAATATATATATACGATGTCATACTTATAGTTATATAATGTAATCAATTCCATACTTATAAATATTAAAATAAGTATTTTACATCGTTGTAAAAGAGTTGCCAGATTAACAATTAAATTATGTAACAAATTCTAAAGTTATAATTTCAAATATCGTTTAAATATGTTCTTATTTACACAATGTAATAAATACTATAATTGTTAATTAGTCATAAGCATTTTGTATCATTTTACTGTATTGTTAGCGGAATCATTATTGTTTACTTCGCTTTTTGTGACGTCACACGCCAAACTCTATAAAAGCAGTCGAGCTCGGGTATTCGGGACATTTGCTTGTCGGACACCGTGCAGTGAGGTTGGTTTGTGACGTTGTAATCTGCGGTAAGCGTTATAATTGTCATTTTATACTTATTGGTGCTGATTTTGTTTGTGTTTTTGTGAAATGGAGTTTTGGTGATTAAGTTGGTTAAAATTGGAATTTAAAGTAAATTGATCGTTCATCCTGATATTTGTTTTTTTTAATTGAATTCCACTTTTAACGCTAAAATCAGAAGTGGGATTCACCTGTGCCCACAAATTATTTTTGGCTTTTGTTTTATTTTATTTTCTATTCTACCTCTAAATAATTTTGTGTTTGATTGTTTTTTGTGTAAAATGCCACGACCATCACGGTCTCGTGAAAGGTCTTGTGAGACGCCTCGTCGGACGGTGAAGCGTAGCAGATCGCAACAACACAACCATAAGTCTCGTTCACGATCTCGCGGGGATAGGTGCCGTTCGCGATCTAGTGAGGATAGCTATCGTTCCCGATCTCGCTCAGATAGGTATCGTTCGCGATCTCGTAGCTATCGCTATCGCTCACGTCCGCGATATCTTGAACATCGGTCACGATCTGGTAGTGATTACCGTAAACGCCGTTCGCGCGATAGTCGAAGTAAGTCTGACAGTGTTAAATACCTACTACGTTCACGTAACAACGACAAATATCGTTCCGTGTCTCGTGGCAGTAGGCATAGGTCACGTTCACGGCATGATCGCTCTCAGAAACGGTCTCGCCTTGATAGGGCTGTATCGGTTAGTCCGAAACGTCGCGAGGACTCCGTAAAGATAGCTTTAAGCACGATAATGTCACGCTTAAACACAATAGAGACAAGTTGCGGGGGTAGTATGCAGTCACCGTTACCTGCTTGTCCCAGCACATCTCAAAGCGATAGAGCGGTGGGTCCAGCAACTCAAGTGCTCGTTGACGCACTGCAGAGTATCACAAAAGTATCTAAGTCCCAGAATTATTATGTTTCGAATTTCTATCCGACAATTAACAGCTTTGAGGTGTGGTGCGATGAGGTGGAGCGGGCTCGGTTAGCTAACAACTGGGGAGATTTGGAGTGTTTGTCGCGAGTGGCGCATTGTCTTAAAGGAGACGCCAACACCTGGTTGAATGAGTGGGTCAGTAATGACTGCTCTTGGTCGAACTTTATTAAAGAGTTTAGGTCTCTTTGTCCGCAAAAGACGGATTACGCCGAGATACTTCGAGAAGTCATAAATACATCCTCCGATAAGTACCTTAATACGCGCGGCGGTTGTTGCTTCGGCTGCAGATAGTGCAGGGTCTGAGCAGCGACCTGAGGGTACTTATCGTTATACGCGGCGTAAGAGACGTTCAGGTGCGGGCAGCGGCGGCAAATGCTAACCTAACTATAGATAACTTGGTTTCCTTTTTGGCAACATATGCGAAATCTGCTTGCGTCAAGCACGATTCTCATACGTCGTTCAAGGCAGGCAAGAAACGTTACAACGATAAGTCAAAATGTTATGATTGTGGCCAAGTTGACCATACAAAGAATAATTGCAGTAATCGCAATATTTCTAAATCGGTTGTGTGCACTTTCTGTAAAAAGTATGGGCATAAGGAATGCGATTGTTTCGCTAAGTCCCGATCGGAAAACCGAAATAGCGGCCAACGCAAGGTTATTTATATTCTCTGTAATTTTCGATTAGTACCGTAAAGGGGGACGTGAGTACCGCGGTGATACAGGGAATACCGGTAGTCGTTTTAATCGATACAGGCGCTTTGAATGTGTCCCTTCTGTCATCGGATGTACTCAAACATTTCGCAGATCCACGGAAGGAAACCTGTTGCGTGCTGAAAGGCATTAGTGATACCGAGATTGTCGCTCGGGAATACATTAGTCTGACTGTAGAGTTTCGCGACATCTCGCTGCACGTAGACTTTGTTATCGTTCCCGCGTCTTTCACGAACACGCCCATTATTATCGCAACAGACGTTCTAAATCGCGATGGAGTGACGTATGTTCGTACGAAAGACGAGTCTTATCTCATGCATAAACCAAGCGCGGTAGTAAATTCGGTTCAGACGGTAGAACTTAATAAAGTGAATTCGCCACATGAGGGTAAGGAGCTTAGCTCTTTAATGACTGTAATAAACGAGTTCTCTCCCTTTTTTATATCCGGAACTGCTAATACGACAGTGTCAACCGGGTCGATGACTATTAATCTAACGAGCGAAACTCCTGTAGCTTACCATCCTTACCGATTGTCGCATCAAGAAAAACTGAAAGTACGCGAGATATTACAGGACCTTTTAGACAAAGACATCATTAGGGAGTCGAGTTCAGAGTACGCGAGCCCGATCATTTTGGTAAAAAAGAAGGACGGTTCCGATAGAATGTGTGTTGACTTTCGCGCGCTCAATCGCATCACAGTTAAAGACAGATACCCGCTTCCGTTGATCGATGACCAAATTGATCGTCTCGGAACGGCTCAATTCTTCACCAGCCTTGATATGGCATCTGGTTTCCTCCAAAATCCAATCCAAGAGGGGCATTACGAGTTTTTGAAGATGCCTTTCGGGCTGTGCAACTCCCCGACGGTTTATCAACGGATTATCAACAACACGTTACGGAGATTTATCAATGCCGGTAACGTCCTGGTGTATATCGATGGTGTCTTAATCCTGAGCCAGACCATCAGTGAGGGTATCGCGTTGTTACGGGAAGTTCTCAAAACTCTTACTGATGCAGGGTTTTCTATAAATTTCCAGAAGTGCTATTTTTTTAGCTCTGAGGTCGGATACTTGGGCGAATAGTAAGCCATGGTCAGGTTAGGCCGAGCCCCAAGAAAATTGAGGCTTTAATAAACACCCCGACCCCGACGAATGTCAGACAAATACGCCAACTTTTGGGGCTTGCTGGATACTGCCGTCTGTATATAAAGGACTATGCAACGAAGACTGCAGGTATTTCGCGACTTACTTAAAAAGATGTCAAATTTGAATGGGTTCCCGAGCAGGACCAGGTACGGTAGATGTACTACCGTACCTGGTCCTGCTCGCATTGACCAACTTACGAACGAACCGATACTTGCAATCTTCGATCCAAGTCTTCCTACTGAACTTCATACCGATGCAAGCAGCGCTTGCTACGGGGCCGTGCTGATGCAGACTCATGGTGACGGAGGGAAACGAGTGGTTGCATATTTCAGCAAGGTTACTCAGGGCGCTGAAAGCAAATACCACTCTTACGAGTTGGAAACCCTGGCAGTCGTTGAGGCGTTGCAAAATTTTAGACATTACCTCATTGGCATATCGTTCAAAATTGTAACTGATTGCAACGCGTTGAAGGCCACCGAACGCAAAAAAGATTTGTTTCCTCGGGTGGCGCGCTGGTGGATTTACATGCAAGACTTTAATTCCACCATTGAATTTGGAAAGTGCGTGATGATGGGTCACGCAGACTATTTGAGCAGGAACCCACCAGTCGTGCAATCCGTGAGGGTCAATCAAATTGATAGACCTGTTAATTGGGCTCAAGTAGCTCAGTCTACTGACAGCGAGAGTCAGGACTTGCTACAGAAGTTGAGAGATGGTCAGTTAGACTCGAGTCGATATATCAACAAGAACGACGTTCTCTATTACCGATATTCCCCTTTCGGTAAGGAACAGCGGTTACTATGTTTCGTCCCTAAAGGGTATCGTCGCAGTTTGCTCCGTATCTTCCATGATGATCATGACCACATTGGGGCCAACAAAACGTTACACCTTATTATCAGACATTTTTGGCTGGCTTGACCACTGTATTGTAACTAATGCCGCATGCCACTGTGTGTCTGCGGCCACTGTGTTATATGATATCTATTGGTCTGATCATTACCCAGTTTCTTTATTATGTAATCTTAATTTAGTTAAGCCTAAAATGTGTATACCTACTTCGTGTATAAATAGAATAGTCTGGGGTGAACGAGACACGACGCAGGTAGCGCAATTAAAAATGTTTGTCAGTCTAGACTTCGTGTATTAGATTTTCCTTCTGAACTAAGTAACTGCTCAGATAAAGGGTGTTGTAATAAAAGTCATAAAATACTGTTAGACAACATGTATGACGAGATTATTTGTATACTGTCGGAGGCCGCAATAGATAGTTATAATGTTGTCGAAAAGCGTAGAGGTAAATACATTACAGGGTGGAACAGACATGTCCGCGACGCTCATGGAAGGGCTCGGCTGTGTTATAAGGTTTGGTTATATGGGGGTAAGCCCAGGGCTGGGCGTCTTTATTATGATATGTGTGAAACCAGGCGCGATTTTAAATCAAAATTAAAGTGGTGTCTAAATAATCAACAAAAAATTTAAATGGATATCATAGCTGAACTTCACTCAAACAAGAAATTCGGTCAGTTCTGGAAAAATACTAATAAAATGAATCACAAGCCGGGGCTACCCGTGAGCGTTGCAGGAGTGCACGAGCATAGCGAGATCGCCACTATATTCTCCCACCATTTCAGGGTAGCCTCTCCTCTTGGGCCAGCGCGACAGGAGCCCGATGCTGAGGAAGGAAGTGAGCGTAGTGTTCATTTTACTACGAAAGAAGTATGTGCAGTGATCAAAGGGATGGTTAGGGGTAAATCCCAGGTGTTCACCTACCAAGAGTGCTTGCTATGTTTCTTACCCTGTGTTTAGGTCACTCCCATCTGCCCGATAAACTAATGCGTACTACAGTTGTTCCAATCATTAAAAATAAAACTGGGGATACATCAGATGTTAACAACTATAGACCGATCTCTCTAGCCTCGGTAGTTGCTAAAGTGCTGGACAGTCTGCTTGGTCAGCACCTGGGTAAACACGTTTCGTTGAACGACGCACAGTTCGGCTTTAGGCCTGGGCTTTCCACCGAGAGTGCTATCCTGTACCTCAAGCGGACTGTACAGTACTACACAAGTAGAAAGACCCCAGTGTATGCATGCTACCTAGATTTAACGAAAGCTTTCGATCTAGTATCGTATGATGTTTTCTGGGGTAAATTAAGGGGTGAAACCTGTTTACCTAATGAAATTGTACTTTTGTTTATGCAGTGGTATAAAAATCAAAAGAATTTTGTGCGATGGCTCTGTTTCGGAGGATTACGGGCTGGAATGCGGGGTGAGGCAGGGGGGGTTGACCTCCCCTACACTGTTCAACCTGTACGTCAATCGGCTGATCGATGAGCTAAGCAGCACCGGCATCGGGTGTCATATAGATGGCGTGTGCGTGAATAATATCAGCTCCGCTGATGATATGGTACGGCTGAGCCCATCGATTGGTGTCTTACGAAGACTTTTAAAGATTTGTGAGTCCTACGCGGTGACTTATGGGCTCAAATACAACGCGAAAAAAGTGAAGTAACGATATTCAGGCCGGACAACAAACGATACACATTCGTTCCGAAATACACTCTATGTGGTACAGCTCTAAACAAAGTCGAGCAATTTAAGTATTTGGGCCACTGGGCCACTGAGGACCTTAAAGATAATGTTGATATTGAAAGGGAGCGCAGGGCGCTGCCCAATACTATCCTGTGCGCGTTGGTGGACCGGTGGGATTCTCCGATGCTGGCTCGCTGGTTCCGAATGCACGCAGTCGTGTAGTAATTAGCAACTAACATCGCAGAGTCCACCCGGAATTTTAAATTAAATTAATATTGATTTTTTTTGATGATTTTTTGATGATTTTTTTTATTATTGTATAGTATATTGTCTATGATTTAATTAATTTAATATTTCTATATTTGGCAACCAATCACAATCACTATTACTAACATTAGTTTATAAGTTCGTTTTACTAACATATATGGATGTATTTGTAATCTGAAATAAATGATTATTATTATTATTATGTGTTTCTCTATCACGCGTTCTTTTCTAACATATGGTGCTAAAAAGTACACGGCCCTTTGGCAGGCGTACACGGAGACATAGGTCCAACGCGCAGAGGCACTTTGAGAGTTTTAATCTAGGATGTGATGGGACACCTACTGAGGAGCCTCCATAACTGCACTATTAAGTGCAGTCATGGATTAGCCGCAGCAGGTGCAAGACTTTTTCTACTTGTATGGAAACTAATTAATCTGTGCTATTGTGATGGGTGTTAAATGGACTGGTTTAAATAGAAACTATGGATGAAAACCGGCGTCTGCCCTAAGTACTCTTATAGTACGTCGAAAAGGGGCAGACGGTGACTCGCCAACTCACTAGATGGACCCTCTCTAAATAGACACCAAGGTAAGCAAACTCTGCCATAAAGGCAGCCAGAGAGCAACACCGGTGCGAGTGGCTAGGGGTGTCGAGCGGTGCGGCACCGGTTTCGCCATCGCGGGTCTAGTGACCCGGAGCGGGTTTCCCCGTAGTTACGCCCTTGAGAATGACACTTCCACCCCCTAGCTAGTAGCTCTTGCGGCTTCCCTCTGGCCGGCCGACCAAGGCAAGCCAGAGTTGAGAGTCCTGAGGGCACTCTTGGGCATCCACTCCAACCAGCCAGTAAAGGCAAGCCGGAGACAAGGCCCTGACCGACTCCCTGAACCATTCGGGACCGCAGTGTCGCCACACACATACAGCTCGCCTCAAAGCTGCCCTGCGGTTTGTAAGCTTTCTTTCTATCCTGTAATATATATATCACAAAATAAAGGTGATGTTTGAAAACTGTTACTCTGCCCTCTGAGATTGCGTTAGTTTCATGATGTGATTAACGACTGCCCCAGAGGGGTATTATTATTATTATTATTATTTTTGGTTTCCGGGCCTTAAGCCGTTTGTTAGGAAGTATACTTCCCACTGCCTGACTTGTATCTCAAAGAAGCGAGTTCCTAGAGCCCCTTGCCAACCTATTTCATCTTGGGAAAAACCTGACGTGCCCTTTAGCACAGTGCATGTTAACGTGCTTGGCCCATTGCCAGAGTCGAATGGCTACAAATTTGTGTTCGTACTGGTAGACTCATTTACCAAGTACTGTCTACTATATCCTTTGCAAAAGCAAGAGGCTAACGAATTGAAACGCGTTTTCAACAGCACTATTTCGCTATTTGGCACCCCGAAAATGTTAGTTTGCGACCGTGGCCGCATGTTTGAGGCTTCCACTTTCACCACTTGGGTTTCTGAGCTTGGGTGTGATATTCACTACATCACCCTTGAAATGCACCATGCTAACGGCCAGGCGGAGCGTTATATACGGACAATCCTTAACATGCTCCGAGTCGAGAGTCGTAACAATATCTCATGTTGGTCAGATTCTCTGAATAAAATTCAGTTAGTTCTCAACGTTACAAAGCCAGCACTCTGCCTTGTATTTACTAATTGGTGCTCACGCGACCACTCCTGCTATCCGTGCGCTGGTCCGTGAAGTCGCTGTGGAGAGTTCAAGCCCTAACGTCGAAGCAACGAGGGAGCTTGGCAGGAGTCGTGCAAGAAATCTGCTAAAGCTGAATCAAGACCAGCAAGATGCCCGCGTTAATCGTCAGCGACACCCTCCCAAAGTATTCCATGTGGGCGACCAAGCCTTCGTGATAAAGTATTCAGTCTACGGGAAAGCTTGATGCAGGCATGAGAGGCCCGTATCGTGTCACGAAAGCTTTGCGCAACGACCGATATGAGCTGAAATTACTCAGCGATGCACGTGGAAAGACCACGCAGGCGGCGGCGCAGTTTATGGTGCCGTGGAAGGGAGAGTGGTGTCCCGAGAGTTGTGCCCCATTCTTCGAGAGTAAGTTTGTGAATTGATTATGTCTGTTTTGTGTGTTACAGTTACGTAGTTACTGATGTTGTGTGCCTGTGTGTGACTGTGTGTATGTAAGGCGATGTAGCAAGCCACGTTTTGGGAGTGCAGTTTGTGCGCTCTGTGACACACATGGGCCCGAGCCGGAGTTGTTGGGTTTGGTCGATCGACCACTTAAAGAGTCCTTAGACATCAGGGTGGCTAACCTAACCCGTTTCCCCCATAAAGATGGCTTCGGTACTCGTGGGAATCGATCAGACCTGGCTCTCTGAACGGCTGTGACATGGACACCGAGTGGGCATATGGCCCGGCTGTAGCAGCTGTTGTTTGCTTTGATGTGCGGTGCACTCCTAGTTCTTGGGTCATATGAGCTGGTCTTAAGGTATGTGGGTGACAGGCGAAGGCCTTCCCCTTGAAGATACCTTCCGCACTGGCAGCGCAGTCTGGGAGTGAACTCGCTGGTGAGGCTCCGTTTTGATCGAGTTGCCTCTAGATGTCATTGTTGTGGTACCAGACGCATGGGCAAAATATTTGCCTGTGTGTCGAGTCACTCGAGTGCGAGTAGGTAAAGTCAGTATGTTTGAGTCATCTGTGGTGACAATGAGCATGATGAATAAGTTCTACGATTATATTATAGGGCAAATAGCTACGAGTGAAAGAGTTCATCTTAGTCATGAATGTTCATCTTAGTCATGAATGAGGGCCTTGAATGTGTGAAGGATGTGCGAACAGTATATCTCGTAGCGATTTTGTTTGCATAAAATTATTATATGCAAGCCGAATTGCTACGTATGTCTTTCTGTGACAGCCTGGGCACCATCACATTTATGTGTGGCGGTAAGCCCCGGGCCTAGCAAAGGCGTATTACGATTATTCTAATCCATGTTGGTGTTTAACAGATTCTGACGGTGATGACGAGGCCTGTCCAGAGCAAATGCCCGGCCCCTCGTCCGCACGTCCTGCTGAAGACATCGAAGAGTTCGCCGAGGACGGCGCACGGTCAGGAGAGGCCGTGTTAGCGGAATTATGATTGTTTACTTCGCTTTTTGTGACGTCACACGCCAAACTCTATAAAAGCAGTCGAGTTCGGGTATTCGGGTCATTTGCTTTGGACACCGTGCAGTGAGGTTGTTGATTTGTGACGTTGCACTCTGCGACAAACGTTATAATAGGGTAGTTTCCAGGGTCAAAATAATTACATTTTATTAAGTCCGTATTTGAGATTATAAAAAAATATTGGACAGGTTTTTTTTCTTTTTTCGATTAAATAAAAAATACCAAAGATATAGCCCATTAAAGTTACGTGTGACGTCATCTAGTGCGAAAAAATGCAGCACGGCCTGACGTTATACGTAACTTTAATGAGCTATATCTTGGTCATTTTTGGTTTAATTTACAAATAAAAAAATACGTATCGCTTATTTTTGAATAATCTAAAGGACGGACTTATAAAATTTTTTTGTCAACTAGCCTATTGTCATTTTATATTTATTTTATTTATTTATTTTATAACTTTATGCACAACATTTGTACAAAGGCGGACTTAATGCCGAAGGCATTATCTACCAGTCAACCTTTAGGTGATGCAGAGAAACATACTGTAATATGTGCATTTCTTAAATTAAAAAGCAAGATAATATATATATTAATAAACACAATAATATATATTTTATAATTCTAATAAATATATACATATAATTGAAATTAAACTACAGTTTACGGATTTTATCGCGTTGTATTGGTTTCACTTAGTTATTACATTTGAAACTAAAGATCTAGAAACTATATTTTTAATTTATTACTAGCCTACGTTTCGAATTCTTTACAGAATTCATGTTCACGGCAGACTGAGGTGATATTTGTCTTTTTCTTGAATGTATAAGTTATCTCAAAGTACCCGAACATTTCTCAACTACTGGTGTTACAATTTACGTAGAATGAGCTCACAGTGTCCTTAGGTCTTCCGGTGACTTTGTCCTTCTTGGGTTTCATTAGCCTTATGACAGGGTCCCAAGCTGGAGGAACATTCCAACCATCTTCCCTATTGAAATTAGGGTGTTTTTTTTGTTGTTGTTTTTTTGTTGGGTGTTGGATGATGATGATGAGCTATAAAAAGAAGGAAAAAAGGTGAATGAACCCCTGTTACTCACCAAAACGAATGCAGAAATACAAATACGTGATGTTTTGTGAGAGACATTACTACTTTGAACCAGTTAGCTCATGCATGTTTAGTTTACAAGAAGTGCGATGCTGATTTCAGCATGAATGGGCCAGCTCAGCCGGGGAAGTAGGTACTACCCTCTCACAGAAAATCGACGTAAAGTAACACCTAAACCGATGCGTTTCGTTCGGTGAATCAAAGTGCTGGAGGCCCATCCCCTATTCCTTCTTCCTTACCCCACTCCTCCTCCTATCCCGTTTCCCAACACTAAGGGGAAACGCACTTGTGACTCTTGTGGTGTTACTTGTGTCCATGAGTGGCGGTAATTGCTTACCATAAGGCGATCCGTCTGCTTCTTCGCCGCATAATACAATAAAAAAAAAGTTTTTGCCTTGAAGAATAATTATTATCTATTGTATTAGCCAAATAATAGTTGATGTTGATTAATGAGGTGATTAATGAGTTGAGTTTTCAATGACAAGTTTACTGTATAAGATGAATATACTTATCTCCAGTATCACGATATGTGTCAGTTGTAGTGCGGCACTGGTTTATATAGGTAAATACCCCCACCGTTCGGCGATCACAGGATGTCAATTGATTTCCTCATTTTATTATTTTTAAATTAACGTTACTGGGTTTTTTCGAATTCTCAGCAGCACGGAGTCTGGTGATGTGCCCGGTAACGGCAATAGGCTCGCCCCCTTTTACGTGGGATCTAAATATTCATGGCGAAATGTGGGTGTAATATTACGCCTCTGCCTACCCCTTCCGGGATACAGGCGTGAGTCTATAAATAAATAAATAAAAATAAATTAACGTTACAGAATTGGAGTAGTCTTTAAAATACCTTTGGCGTCAAAAGTGGAATCCAATTAAAAAAAACAAATATCAGGATGAACAATCAATTTACTTTAAATAACAATTTTAACCAACTTAATCACCAAAACTCCATTTCACAAAAACACAAACAAAATCAGCACCAATAAATTTTACCTGTAATTACCCACATCCTAACATTTTCCCTTGACTCTGGTCAATTTCCCGACATATGGCGTAAAGCCTATGTGCGTCCTCTGCCCAAAATAGCGAATCCCACTCTCCTGACACATTACCGTCCCATATCCATTCTTGCCTTTCTATCCAAGGTACTTGAGTCATGCGTTCTGAGGCAGATGTCCAGGTTTGTTTACCAAAACAACATCCTGTCACCTTTTCAATCTGGATTCAGACCTGGACATAGTACTGTCACCGCATTGCTCAAGGTGACTGGCGATGTGAGGGTGGGGGTGGAGGACACCAGACTTACACTTTTGGTCTTGGTGGAGTTCTCAAACGCCTTTAACAACGTCAGTCACGACCTTCTCCTTTCAGTCCTATCCTATCTAATGATCTCACCTATGGCACTGGAATGGTTCTCCTCTTATCTTCGAGAACGCCAGCAGTCTGTACGTGTTGATAAATCTTCATCAACATGGCGTAATTTGAACTCTGGTGTTCCTCAAGGCGGAATACTTTCTCCTCTTCTGTTTGCATTATTTATTAATCTCCTTACTCTCGAACTTCATTGTGCGTATCATCTTGTGCTGATGATCTACAGCTTTATACACAGTCCAACTTAGAAAATCTAGATTCAGCCATAGCAGCGATAAACCAAGATCTGAACGCAATCAGGGTCTGGTCTGAACGGTTTGGACTGGCAGTGAACCCTGCTAAATGTCAGGCCATACTCGTTGGCAGTTCCCGTATTTTAAACAGGGTTGAATTGCAATCTCTACCAGCTGTCATTTTTGATGGATATATTATTCCGTTCAGTTCAAGTGTTAAGGATCATGGCTTATATATTGATGCCAACCTTAATTGGCGGAGCCAGGTTGTGAATGTAAGTCGTAAAGTCACTGGTGCCTTGCGTTCGCTTTATCGCCTGAAGAACTTTTTGCCATTCAGGACTAAAACAATGCTAGTACAGACTTTAATATTTCCCATCATCGAATATGGTGACGTGTGCTATCTCGACCTTAATGCAGATCTTCTCAATAAGCTCGATCGCCTTCTCAATAATTGCATTAGATTCGTTTTTAATCTCCGCAAATTTGACCATATTTCTGAGTACCGATCAAAGTTACGATGGTTACCCATTCGTCAACGGCGTAGCTTGCGTACTTTGTGTACTCTTCATTCTTTACTACACTCTCCTTGTGCGCCCGTCTATTTAACTTCCCATTTTCAATGTCTCTGTAATACTCGTGATAAAAATCTTCGTTTTTCTAATAATCTTCTGCTTCTTTGTCCTTCTCACAGTTCTAGCTTCGTTCAGTTCGTCCTTTAATATACAATCTATCCTTCTTTGGAATGCCCTCCCTCTTGATATCAGGATGTCCACTAGCCGTTTCACGTTTAAAACCAGAGTCCGGCAGAATGATTTAGATGCGCTAACTGAATCGGCATAGGTATTTTATAGTTTATTTATATTATATTATATGTATATTATCTTCTTGGGGTTACGCAAATGTTACACATTGAAATTAAACTACAGTTTACGGATTTTATCGCGTTGTATTGGTTTCACTAAGTTATTACATTTGAAACTAAAGATCTAGAAACTATATTTTTAATTTATTACTAGCCTACGTTTCAAAATTGACTGTGAATGTGGGCTCTCATACATTGGACAAACCAAGAGAAGCATAGGCATTCGACTCAAAGAACATATAGCTGACATAAAACATAAACGCTCAACAAAGTCTGCTGTGTGTGAACAAGGACCCAACCACTACCTGCGATTTGATGAACCACAGATACTCGCAAAAGAACATCGTTTTCTTCCAAGGATGATACGAGAGGCTATTGAAATTAAAAAACACCCTAATTTCAATAGGGAAGATGGTTGGAATGTTCCTCCAGCTTGGGACCCCTGTCATAAGGCTAATGAAACCCAAGAAGGACAAAGTCACCAGAAGACCTAAGGACACTGTGAGCTCATTCTGCGTAAATAGATATATGAGATAACTTATACATTCAAGAAAAAGACAAATATCACCTCAGTCTGCCGGTGAACATGAATTCTGTAAAGAATTCGAAACGTAGGCTAGTAATAAATTAAAAATATAGTTTCTAGATCTTTAGTTTCAAATGTAATAACTTAGTGAAACCAATACAACGCGATAAAATCCGTAAACTGTAGTTTAATTTCAATGTGTAACATTTGCGTAAACCCAAGAAGATAATATACATATAATATAATATAAATAAACTATAAAATACCTATGCCGATTCAGTTAGCGCATCTAAATAATTCTGCCGGACTCTGGTTTTAAACGTGAAACGGCTAGTGGACATCCTGATATCAAGAGGGAGGGCATTCCAAAGAAGGATAGATTGTATATTAAAGGACGAACTGAACGAAGCTAGAACTGTGAGAAGGACAAAGAAGCAGAAGATTATTAGAAAAACGAAGATTTTTATCACGAGTATTACAGAGACATTGAAAATGGGAAGTTAAATAGACGGGCGCACCAGGACAGTGTAGTAAAGAATGAAGAGTACACAAAGTACGCAAGCTACGCCGTTGACGAATGGGTAACCATCGTAACTTTGATCGGTACTCAGAACTATGGTCAAATTTGCAGAGATTAAAAACGAATCTAATGCAATTATTGAGAAGGCGATCGAGCTTATTGAGAAGATCTGCATTAAGGTCGAGATAGCACACGTCACCATATTCGATGATGGGAAATATTAAAGTCTGTACTAGCATTGTTTTAGTCCTGAATGGCAAAAAGTTCTTCAGGCGATAAAGCGAACGCAAGGCACCAGTGACTTTACGACTTACATTCACAACCTGGGTCCGCCAATTAAGGTTGGCATCAATATATAAGCCATGATCCTTAACACTTGAACTGAACGGAATAATATATCCATCAAAAATGACAGCTGGTAGAGATTGCAATTCAACCCTGTTTAAAATACGGGAACTGCCAACGAGTATGGCCTGACATTTAGCAGGGTTCACTGCCAGTCCAAACCGTTCAGACCAGACCCTGATTGCGTTCAGATCTTGGTTTATCGCTGCTATGGCTGAATCTAGATTTTCTAAGTTGGACTGTGTATAAAGCTGTAGATCATCAGCACAAGATGATACGCACAATGAAGTTCGAGAGTAAGGAGATTAATAAATAATGCAAACAGAAGAGGAGAAAGTATTCCGCCTTGAGGAACACCAGAGTTCAAATTACGCCATGTTGATGAAGATTCATCAACACGTACAGACTGCTGGCGTTCTCGAAGATAAGAGGAGAACCATTCCAGTGCCATAGGTGAGATCATTAGATAGGATAGGACTGAAAGGAGAAGGTCGTGACTGACGTTGTTAAAGGCGTTTGAGAACTCCACCAAGACCAAAAGTGTAAGTCTGGTGTCCTCCACCCCCACCCTCACATCGCCAGTCACCTTGAGCAATGCGGTGACAGTACTATGTCCAGGTCTGAATCCAGATTGAAAAGGTGACAGGATGTTGTTTTGGTAAACAAACCTGGACATCTGCCTCAGAACGCATGACTCAAGTACCTTGGATAGAAAGGGAAGAATGGATATGGGACGGTAATGTGTCAGGAGAGTGGGATTCGCTATTTTGGGCAGAGGACGCACATAGGCTTTACGCCATATGTCGGGAAATTGACCAGAGTCAAGGGAAAATGTTAGGATGTGGGTAATTACAGGTAAAATTTATTGGTGCTGATTTTGTTTGTGTTTTTCTGAAATGAAGTTTTGGTGATTAAGTTGGTTAAAATTGTTATTTAACCCTCTACTACCTACCCCCTATTTTTGTCACATAACTACCTACCCGCGGTCTCTGAGACTCTTGCAATATAATGCTGTCGCAAAGAAAAACTATGACTTTTGGGGTTAAATTTAATTAAAACTTCAAATTGTAGTAGTTTTTAACATTTATTAAAATTATTGAAACATAAAAAATCAACATTGTTTACCACATAATTCAAAATCTTCTCAGAGAGTCAGAAAACACCGAAAAAAATTACCATATCTAGAAAATGGTATCCATGATCCAAGGAACATAATTTAAACACAAGTATTGGGTCTTACGTTTCTTTTTGGGGTCACAAGTAGAAAAGGTCTTTCGAATTTCCAACCTATCTTCATCAGCACTACTCCCTGCAGCAGCCAGAGGCGTTCCATCATTTAGATGAAGCACCCGACTAAGAGACATCTTGATATCTCGCGGAATCGACATGTTGAGTTGTCTTCGTTCCATATGTGACCTCGTGAGCTGTCCAGCCAGTTTCTTCATGAAACAGAATCTGCTCTCAGTCTTTTCTGGTAGGGTGGACAAACTTACGACATAAGAGTTCGATGCTGCAATGTCAAGCAACCTGTAGAATATGGCCAGTGGCCATCTGCGTGTCCGACGACCCGTCGAATAATTCGAGCATCTTTGATCCAGTAAATCAACCCCAATTTTGGTTTGATTATAAAATAATATAATCTCTGGTTTCTTAGAGCTGTCATCAACATCTGGCGCATGATGCATGCTTGAAACTAGGATGACCGCTTTATTTTGTTTTGGCACAAACGATACAATAGTTTTGTCTTTAGTAAAACCAAAGATGGTTGAATCAACTTGTCGATGGCGCGAAGGTAGGAATTCAGGGGGAATATCCCGCTGGAATTTCCTCATTGTCCCAACTAATGTGAGCTGTTTTTCTTTCAACAAATCTAATAGCTCAATAGATGTATACCAGTTGTCAGTCGTCACGTTTTTGTTGGTCCCTTCGATGCAAGAAATCAGGCGCATAACTGTCTGTGTAGGTTTTTTCAGCCGGCTATATTCGGCAGGTAGGTTCAAGCCATCTAAATCTCTCCCTAAGTAGATGTACGCATTGAGGAGATATCCTGATCTTGCATCTGTTAGGCACTGTATTTTTATTCCGTATTTAGCGGGCTTTTTGGCATGTACATTTTGAATCGGCATCTGCCACGAAATGCCAATAGCATTTCGTCAATACAAGCGTAGCTTCCGATTGCTAAGACATCTTGACACCGCCTGATGAAAGAATCGAACAGGTCAGAAATCAGCGCCGCTGCATCATTTTCTCGCCGGGTTTCTCTTGTCGATGAATCGTCAAAACGAATAGTATTCAGTAATACTTCAAATCGGTTCTTGCTCATGATGCAGCGATATATTTCTCTTTCGGTGCCATCGGTACTATACCATGATTGGTAAAATTCATGGTTTTCTTTGAAAACCGCGGTATAATAAAGCATTCCGATAAATGCTTTTAGTTCTATGAGATCGATATTTTGGACACAAGTTTGTTTCTTGTACTTTGGTCTGATAGCTAAAATCTTTTCGTTAGTATGCAGTACTACTTTTTCGAGCATTTCGTCTGTAAAATACTGGCTCCAGATGTCAAGTGGAGACGAAGACGAATGTAGAACATCTCTGTAAGCTGGTTTTATGCCCTCCCGTTGTTGCACTATGTTATGCTGCAACGTTCTTGTGCGAAAAGACGACGGCAAAGATGACCAACGAAAGCGATTTTTACCGAAATAGTTTCTTTTCCTGGCCCTCGAACGTAATGCTTCCAGCGGGACGTCGTCGTCGGATGATGATTGCGTTGACAAACCCGGAGGCGTACTTTGGGGCCTCAACAAGTTACCTTCTTCCGTCAGCACTAAATCTTCTTCACCATCTATTTCAGAACCGGATTCGTGAAACTCTTCTAAGACAAAATCTTCTCCTATATCACTTTCCACATCACTATCGTCTCCGTTGGGTAAATCATGTTCTTCTGAAGGATCATCCTCTAACCAGCGCGCAATAATTTCTTCATTAGATGCCATTTTACACTAAAACAAATAAAAGTATTTGGTGAAAAAACTCCCGTAACTACCTACCTGCGGTCATTTAGACCTCTGGCAAAAATTTTTTACTCACCACCGACAAACGAACGCACGTGTGACCTCGACGAGCACAGGCACGGTACTGCGGTGTGCGGGGAGAAGGTACATGGACGCACGAAATGTAAAATGGCGCGTACACTTAGATTTTCACAAAAATATGTTCACGAGTGTCTGTGAGACCGCGGGTAGGTAGTTAAGGGTTAAAGTAAATTGATTGTTCATCCTGATATTTGTTTTTTTTAATTGGATTCCACTTTTGACGCCAAAGGTATTTTAAAGACTACTCCAATTCTGTAACGTTAATTTATTTTTATTTATTTATTTATAGACTCACGCCTGTATCCCGGAAGGGGTAGGCAGAGGCGTAATATTACACCCACATTTCGCCATGAATATTTAGATCCCACGTAAAAGGGGGCGAGCCTATTGCCGTTACCGGGCACATCACCAGACTCCGTGCTGCTGAGAATTCGAAAAAACCCAGTAACGTTAATTTGAAATAATAAAATGAGGAAATCAATTGACATCCTGTGATCGCCGAACGGTGGGGGTATTTACCTATATAAACCAGTGCCGCACTACAACTGACACATATCGTGATACTGGAGATAAGTATATTCATCTTATACAGTAAACTTGTCATTGAAAACTCAACTCATTAATCACCTCATTAATCAACATCAACTATTATTTGGCTAATACAATAGATAATAATTATTCTTCAAGGCAAAAACCTTTTTTTTATTGTATTATGCGGCGAAGAAGCAGACGGATCGCCTTATGGTAAGCAATTACCGCCACTCATGGACACAAGTAACACCACAAGAGTCACAAGTGCGTTTCCCCTTAGTGTTGGGAAACGGGATAGGAGGAGGAGTGGGATAAGGAAGAAGGAATAGGGGATGGGCCTCCAGCACTTTGATTCACCGAACGAAACGCATCGATTTAGGTGTTACTTTACGTCGATTTTCTGTGAGAGGGTAGTACCTACTTCCCCGGCTGAGCCGGCCCATTCATGCTGAAATCAGCATCGCACTTCTTGTAAACTAAACATGCATGAGCTAACTGGTTCAAAGTAGTAATGTCTCTCACAAAACATCACGTATTTGTATTTCTGCATTCGTTTTGGTGAGTAACAGGGGTTCATTCACCTTTTTTCCTTCTTTTTATAGCTCATCATCAACATCCAACACCCAACTGTATCAACTTCTGAACATAAGCATCTCTTATTTATACTTGATATTTCCCACGATTTTGTCGTAATCTAGTCCAGGTTCAGCCCGCGATTGCAATGATATCGTCGACCTATCTTGCTAAGGGACGGCCGACACTTCTTTTTCCTATTCGTGGCCCATTCTGTTACGGCCCTACTCCATCTGTCGTCACCCAGTCTAGCTAGATATCCTGCCTAAACCGATGTTGATATTATTATTAGTTAGTTGCCGTATAATTACAATTCAATCAGGCGGATGCCTATGTTAACTGTTCAATATATAAGATCAGGCCTACACTTCAAATATACTATTTTATCCCATATCTTATAATAAGATACCTAAAAATTCATGCCGAAATGTGGGTGTAATATTACACCTCTGCCTACCCCTTCGGGGATACAGGCGTTAGACTATAAAAAGAAATAAAAAAATATATAAGAAGTCCTTGCGATGTTTCTGGGATACATTTTCTAAAACCCTAGATTGAGTCCGGCCTACACGTCTAAAACCTACCTATACAAAATTTAAAGTCCCGTAAAGTATTTAAGCTGAACACTGTGCAAATGTCCCATCCCGACACTTTAATGCTTTATTGACAGAAGATAGAGAATCTTCATATATTCATAAAGCATATCCCGCATCACTCATCACAAGCCAAATAATTACACTGGCAACCCAGATTAAGCGCAGAAATAATAAAGTCGAGTGTTAAATCTATTCGGACACCAAAGAGTTCAGCAAAGAGAATACAGATAAGCACGCTTTATGAAACAAGCGTTCTACATTTGAATTTCAAAGTGGAACGTCAACGTTTGTTGTACAAACGGAAGTTCAAGCGAACTCTTTATTTTATATTTTAGGATGCATTTACACCGGAATGTAAGGTTAAATTGCAGATTGTGTCTAAAACCAGCGAGGTAGAATTTGTAACCAAATTCTACCTCGTCGTCGTCGTGTGTATTTTTATATGTGTGGTCACGTCTTGTGGTCAAAATTTCTTGGGCAACTTTAATGATGTAAATAAGGGTTATAAGGTTTGTTTCTTAAAATTTTTTCAAAATACTATACGCTTTAGATGTGTTTTGTTTCCGCTATTAGGTAGCCAATTTGTATCTCTCTTTAGTCTGACAGTGACCGGCGGTTAGACTGCGCGCGTTTGATTTTTAAAGCCAAAAACGATTTTCAACGTAATTTTATGTAATTTTGAGTGACTACGCATATAAAAAGGTAAGTGTTTATGTCGCTACTAATATATATTTATTTTGTTATTGCAGATAAATTACTTATTGATATGTTTTGAACAAAAATACTCTAACCGCCACTCATTTTATTTGATTTGTTATTTTAAATAATGTGAGGATTGGGGCATAGCGGGGACTTGGCTGGGGTAGGATGGGGTACTCCAATATGCCCCGCAACCGTTATCCCCATTATGCCCCTGTTTTGTAAATTAAGTGAAGGATAGTGATAATAGAAAATACTTTGTTGTAGGTATAAAAATGGTACGGACGTATAAGAAGAAAAGTTCAAGACTTAGTTGGTCCATGGAAAACATGAAACAGGCAATTGATGCAGTCTTAATTAAGCAAAACTGCTGGCTATAGAAAAGCAGCTCATATGTATAGTGCACCACAGACCACAGTAGAGCGTCACGTCACTAAAATAAGAAAAGGTGAGCTGTCTCTTGACTCTACTCCAAGCAAGGTAACTTCAAGCCCGTATTCTCCAAACAAGAAGAAGAGGAGCTGGTAAGGTACATTCCTTAGAAGAACGAGAACAACTTAACCCCTTGAGTGTCCTACGGGCACGGTGTGCCCGTAAGAGAAATAGGCTGGTAGTGTCCTACGGGCACGGTGTGCCCATAAGGATTTGTGTGAACTTCACTCAGGTGTTGTGTGATTGGTTACAATAATAAAAACGTACATCGACTAGTTACAGATTAACCAACATAATACAATTAATTTTTACCATATTTCCAAGCTTGCAACCGAGAAAAAAATAAAATTTCTGATTTCAGTGCTCAGTTTTCTCAGTGCCGCCATATTGCGCTGTGGCGATCAACTAAGTTGAATTTGTGATTTTTTTTTAAATGTGTTCTCAACGTAAACGTTAAGTGATTGTATTAGTATTATATATTAAATTGTTGACAATTTAGTGAAGGATATGTTTTAAATATTGTTTTGGCCGGCTATAAAAACATTTACAAAAAAAAGTGTTAGTAACTTTTGTGATGCAATTTTCGGGCATTGACCGCTAGCGGTACTCCATATTTTAAATGATTATATGTAAGTATTTATTAATTACTTTACTAAATATAGATAAGTTTCTCAAAAATTTGTCTTAAAATCCATTGTTTATTAGACATTTCGTGTTGTTTTTGCTATAAATAGGTATAAACATGTTTTGTGAGTGAGAAATGTTTTCCGTCGGATCGTCAACATGGCGCAAATTTTTCGCAGCTTTGAATAAATAGTTATTGTGAAGTAATATCGGTGAACAGTGCTAAATTAATGTATATAACCGTCGCGTCGTCTACCCGTGTCAATATTAGTGCAGTGAGAAAGGGAATTTCGTGAATAATTTATGTGTATTTTGGAAAAATGTTTCACATGGTGTAAGAAAAAACAAAGTGACCTGCATTTATCAATTTTTTTCGACTTGAAAAGGTTAAAGGTAAGCTATTCAAATATAATTTTCATATAGTGTAACTTCTGAACTGTTTACGGTTTAAAATTAACGTCATATAATAATAGCAAACGCGAGAAAATTAAAGTTTTATAACCTGGGATCTTAAAAACGTTACATCCTCAAAATGGCTGGACACTACCGGAGAAAATGCATTTTAGAGCGGGGCATGCGAGGGGTTAACAGAACGAAGAAGTGTTCTTATCCAAATGACATGAAGTTAAAGAAGAACTCTAAGAAACAAAAGACCTATAAAGCTCCCTCTGGTGTACAATACCGACGAGGATACCACGTGACTGTACTGCCTTGACGTGAACCACACTTATTTAAAGTCTTCGGAAGGTTGGGTGGCTTGCCAATTATGTAGACGGTGGGCTCATGCAGCAAACTGCATGAGCATGAGTCGTCATCTACACCAGCACAAGTGCAAGAAATCTACATCTGCTTGTACTGTGATGCAAAGTTAATACGTACCCCATACTGCCCCTACCCTGGGGCACGATGGGGTTTTCATTATTGGTTCAAAAAATTAAAATAATAACTTCATAACGATTATTTACATCACCAAATTCTATGCCAAATTATGGATTAATGAGTAACCAAAGTGTTGTGATTAGTTTTAATTAATAAATACATTGCATTGATTATTTTACTGTGTATTTTCCTTAACGTCCCCATTATGCCCCACTCTCCCCTATCATTTATTATACCTTATGCTTGTTGCCTAGTGCACGTTAACATTTGAAATTATAAAATAATCATCATTTTATTGCCAATTTCTTCACACAGTATAGTTTTCTATTGGTCAATATTTCTTGCCAAAGTTATATAGAAAAAACCCTTCTTGCCATCCAGCCCACTTGTCGCCGTTGGCAACAACTCCCAGTGTATGCGATTAAACGGTATGCCAAGTAAAACAAAAACACTATCTCTACCTCAGCTAACTTGCCAACAGATAGGAATTTGAGATACAAATGCAAATATACCTATATATATATATACCTGTATTTGTAGAAGTGAAGATCTGTCGAAAACTTGTAACTTTTTTATTTATTTATACTTTTTTCTTATTTATTTATATCTACTTACTTTATTCTCAATAATTAAAATCAATACTTAAAAAATCCTGCAAAAAAGGAAAATACTAAGTGTGGCTTTTTCGCTATGAGCAATTTCTGCCAGGCAATCATTGGGATTTTTATCATTAACAGGCAATATTTTTCTTTATTTATCGTAGCCAATGGCTGTTCTTGAAGTGTAATGTTTTCATCAAAAACAGTTTAATAAAAGTATGGCTCAAGAATTATATTAAAACAAGATTAAACATATAGGTGCAAAAGAATCCGATGCATGAAGGTATGTACGAGTACTATGAAAATACTAGCTGTTTTCCGTGGTTTCACCCGCACCCTGAGGGAACTACTTCGCGTACCCGGTTAATTTGTAGCCCTAGTTACTCAATGGTACATCAGCTATCCGCCAGTGAACGTTCTGTCTAAATCGGTCCAGCCGTTCCAGAGATTAGCGAAAACGTTTGTTTTCGCTAATCACACAGACAGACGGAAAAAAAAAAAATAATGTCATTTCGGTATAGGTATGTACTTACCGTGTATACATCCATATGCATTTAGTAAAACGCGGTTATTTTAATATTACAAACAAACACTCCACTTTTATTTATATGTATAGATTGACATTTAACAACTGATACTGCAGTATCAGTTATAAAATAATTTCGAGCGGAAACAGAGAACTAAAATTATATGGACGTAAATTAAAATTTAATGGACCGTAAAATATTATATAAAGCCAAATTGTTGTGACCATGTTGTGACCGACTTTGTAGCTAAAACTTAATGTAGAATCTATAAAAATAAAAATGAATCACAGAAAAGTTTGCGCGCATAATGTTTATGAAAGAATAAATTTCTTTGGCTATCCCACTAAAACATATTTTTTATTACTTATATTATGTCAGTTACTAAGTAAAGTGTAAGTAAAAATTGCCAAAACAGCTAAGTTAAAAAAAAAATAAAATAGTAATGCGCCAAAACGGCTATAAAATTTTATCATTTCGATAAAATTTACTACTATTTACTACTTAGATTTCTATAAAATTTAGTACTTGCACTGATAGTTTATTGCCCAGATTAACATAAATTATTATATTTTATCAACATCGTCTCCGAGCGCCAGCTAGTAAAATACAAAAATCCCAATACATTTATTTATTGCTTTTATATTCAAATTCATTACGCCACGGTGTGAACGCGTAGCTTAAATTTGTATGCTCAAAAGAATATATCTGTTCGTCTCCAGAGATTTCCAGTAACAAATCTCTTTTATCAAGTGGGTCCTTGCGTTTCTTTTTTATCAAGATCACTCCGAGGAGGATTGGGTAAAACAAGCCTTTTGTTTCAACTCGTCGCCTTGGGTGCATTTAGGGCTTTACGATTACTCGTTGAATCTGCAACTTTTATGGGGGAAAATAGGGTGAAATGAACCACTTGTGGCATTGTTTTTATCGGATAGATAGGGTTATTGGTTTGAATATGTTTTATTTATGTGTATAAATTAAGGGAGGTTTTAAATTTTTTGTAAATAAATAAGTATAACGTGGTAATAGTGTTTAGCTGTTTTGTAACACAGTTAAGAAAAGTACTAAGGTTAGTCATATTTCTAACAATCATCTAACGTATAATGATATTAATTTAAAAAAATACTTGAAAATAATTACTCATGAAATCCGAAGCAAAAGGTTCTAACGTGATATTTTGAAGTTATATGTAATACTAGCTTTTGCCCGCCGCTTCGCGCGCGTTAAATTCGGGGTAACACAAATCTACTTTCAGTCTCAAGTTGTGTGAAGACACTCCTGATTATTTTAAAGACTTCAGAAACTCTATAGGGTAGGGTACAAAGTAACTTGGTCAGTATCCATGTCATTATCTAGCGTTATCTACACCGAAAGCACTCGAAAGTAATAATATAGGAGGAATAACATCACCTTGCATACAGTCAAATGTCAAAACCATGTTCTCATACATGTTCAATATATATCTATAAACATTTTCGCATTTTTAATATTAGTGGGGAAAATCGTTTCAGCCGTTTTAGCTTATTGTATAATTAATTGTATAATTATTAGTTTACATGCGAACAATTTGTCGCACGGGTGATTGGTTTGTAGGTGGTGAGCCAGACTCAATCACTCGCCGATCAAAAAGAAGGAAGAAAATCAGGTTTTACTTACAAATGAAAACACTTTTAGAATAGTACACTTCACAATATAATTGCCTATATAGGTAAATACAATGCCGCTACTTTAAAACTAAGATTTACTAATTGAGAACATGAGTAAATTCAGGGCGTGGTCCGACAAGTATAGCTGGTGTTCACTGGTGTTCACTGGTGTTCCGAAGGCCAGGGTCTTGATAGGAAGAAGACTTAACTGATGGCCGTGATCTGGAGCAAAAGGCAGATTGAGCAGCGTCGCACGCTTATATATGGCATGCGGGGCGCGCGGGGAGAGGTGCTCCCACCTTCGTTCGACGTCACAGTTCAGACGGAGGGGCACGACGTCACACATCCCCTCTTTAGGGCAGAATTTTCCCTAGGGCAAATTCCCTTGGCTAGCAGCTCGTTGAGGATTACCTGTAATCAAGTAGTGGAAGTGGTGTCAGTATTTTAAGTAAACAACCAAACTTACATAACTACATTAGCTATAAATATAATATATTACCCACAATACGCACGCAACAACTGCCCTATGATAAACTAACACACCCGTCATCTATAAAGCCGCTACTCACTACATAAGTGCTTAGGCCATAACATAACAACAGAATATGAGAGACAACCATTAAAGGCGTGAAGCGCTTAGGGTAATACACGAAATAAAAGGGACGTCATTAAGAATGAGTTACAGGTAAGAGAAGTTACGTCTAGCCCTACGAATTATTATTCTTGGGTTCGGCACCTTGACCACTAGATAAACAAAATACTAACTATGTAGTTAGGTATAACAAACAGAATTTATACAAAAGTTAAAACAAAAATAAATTCAAGTTGCAGACTACAAACAGACTACTGAATCACAAAAGCACAACAAAATACATAATTATTTTGCTCAATTTAATTACAAAGACCACGATTGTCCAAGATGAATGAACACACTATTAAAGTAAACAATGATGAATCATAAGTTCGATATCTATCTACCAGCGCGTCAGTGAGTGAGCGCGTGCGCATTGCAACAAGCTAGGTATATTTTAATTAGATAAGTACTATTGGACTGTTCCGAGTTCGCGACGCCCGGTCAATCACACACAATATTGCTTCGATTATAAAATCGATACAAAATTATGAACAACAACAATAAAAAGAACTATAGAACAAAGCACAGCGAAAAAAATAATACGACAACAAAGTAGACATTAAAATAAATAGACTTCCAGAAAAGACCACAAACGAGAATCGAACTTGTTTACTCGGCAGACAGTGACCTTTTAACCGCTGATCCACAGGGTAAAAAAAACAATATATTTAGTTTATGGTAAGATTTTTTTTTTAAAACAATGTTCCACAACATTTGTGGACATAATTATGCAGCAATTTAAAAAATAGTGTATTTTTCGAGAAAAAATATTTGCTACCCACAACAAAAAATATTAATTTATAGTAGGCACTACTACAAACGGTAACATAAATTAGAGAATATTCGTTTGGAAAATAAACAATGTATAGGTTATACGTATTCTTTTTTTCATTTAATGTAATTATATGTAGGTATCTTTAAATCTTTTATATGCCATTCACCAAGTGGTTTAACATTCATATATGATTTAGTTCTGAAGAATTCTGCCGGATTAGGGCGAAGATTATAAAATAAACAATTGCGTTGATGAGCCGACAACAGAGCTGAGTGTACCTTCTCGAGAATAGAAGATAAATAGTTCAACGATTCGGCATAAACTTCACATGGCTCATGCACTATATTGGAATTGAATTCCATGTCAATATACTGAGAACCAAAATATCCTTAATTATTGAGTTTATGCACAATGTGAGGCGTAGGTAGTTAGGTACCTATACAATAGCGTATAATTTACATTTAGAACATTTTATTTTAAAATTAGTGCCAATTAATATAAACATTGTTTATTATAAGAAAGATTGTGGATGTAGTAACATGCACAAAAACAACACATTTTATTTTAACACTTTGTTATTAAAGTTTATGTATTTATATATGTTCAACAAATATTTTAAAACAACAAATAGGCATTTATATTGTGAAGGTATTTATGAGTGATAATGATAACTCATCGCACGAGTTTATGTAGGTATTTTACAACGAATGCCCGACACCTGGCAATTAGTGATTACGCGCAACGCGTTAGAATAATATAACACATAAAGAGTTGACCAACAGTGGGCAAAAGATACTGGGTTCTCCAGTAGTGACCCAAAAAGAAAAAAATATATACACTAAGGTCAGACAGAATGACCATCATACACTAAAATTATTTAGTAAGTGTGGGTTAAAATCTTATATAAAACGACTTAACCCGCATTTTTTTTAAAACACACATTTTTTTTTATTAAAACACATAATTTATTGTTATTACCTGATAGACAAAAACATAAGAAGGGATACCTAGGAACCCTTTTAAACACCAAAAACCTTTAGTCGGAACTTGATAGTTTAAAAAGAAATGCCAAGAATCGTTAGTAGAACTTGAACATTTTAAGAACGAGTCTTCACCACGTTAGTACTGTAGTGAAAACAGGTATAGAACAACAAAAATATCAGGTAAAAACACTAAAAGACAACAAAAATCATCGATTAATCGACGCAACCCCGCGGTCTAGCCACAGCGGTAATTCAAGGTTAAAATTCCAACGTTTTAAAGAGGCGTTGTCGGTATAAACAACAGACTCCATAACACTTTTAACCCGACAATGCCCGTTCTTCGCGGCAAGAACAGAGTAAATACCATTTATCTCTTGTTTGGCAAGAGCAAAAGTACCATTAGAAAAGCAAAACAGAGCACATACATCATCAGAATCAGGTAGCAAACAGCACCCAATCTTCTCCCATTTAGCAAGAGAAGGAAACCATTATGGCAAATGGCAAAACAGAGCACCATCGGAATCCGACAACAAAAAGCATCCATGCGCATTTAGCAGCATCCATACGCATTTAGTAGCATCCGTCAGATCTCACATAGCAAATAGGGTCAACACACGGCTAGTAGACGCCGCGTGGACTACAAAGCACTCCGAATTATTTGGTCAAAACAGCAGCAAAATAAAACACCCGATTAAAGGCTAGCAGAGGCTAGAATAGAATAGCCTTTCCCAAAGCTACCAACTCAGCAAACCAACAGCAATAGAAATAAAAGGAAAATTAACTTTAGAGGTTAATTCATTGATTAATTACTTTTACAAGTAAATTATTTAGTTATTTATTATCTATGTACCTTCATTAATGATATAAAGATGCCAGATTTTGAGCAAAGTTATTTGTATAAAGCAATTATTTAAGAAAGAGTTTAGTAAAGACTTTAAAAACTTCTTTAAAGCTTTTTTACAGTTTAATTTACACAATCGCATGAGACAAAATATAACAGAGAAACGAACCCATGAAGAATAATGGCAAAAAAAATATAATAAATTACACTGCAATGTTCACTAAAATTACACACATGCCTACTAGTGAAAGAAAATAAAGTGCGTAATTGCGTATTGTAGGAAGAGAATGTAGTAAAATGTAAAATGCGTCCAAGAGAAATTGCAATTGTAGGTAGACAAAACACGTGGCTTCGTTGAGCCGGCGCGGCGCGGCGTCGCTCGTACGCCAAGCGGCCGAGGATAAAATAGGTAATTACGTTTGATAACATTGCGCGATGCAATTTATCTAGCAGATAGTTCAATTAGACATATAATTAGTTAGAAAATACAATTAAGCAGCTTGTGGCTGACAAGAAAAGAATATAGGTTACTCCTGGACGTATTTAACACATAAAAATATATATAAATACACAAAAATATATAAAAATACAGAAAAAAATACCACTCACCTTCGGAACACCAATTTAGCTATAAAAAGAAATCCTATTGGGCGCCAATGTCGCACGGGTGATTGATTTGTAGGTGGTGAGCCAGACTCAATCACTCGCCGATCAAAAAGAAGGAAGAAAATCAGGTTTTACTTACAAATGAAAACACTTTTAGAATAGTACACTTCACAATATAATTGCCTATATAGGTAAATACAATGCCGCTACTTTAAAACTAAGATTTACTAATTGAGAACATGAGTAAATTCAGGGCGTGGTCCGACAAGTATAGCTGGTGTTCACTGGTGTTCACTGGTGTTCACTGGTGTTCCGAAGGCCAGGGTCTTGATAGGAAGAAGACTTAACTGATGGCCGTGATCTGGAGCAAAAGGCAGATTGAGCAGCGTCGCACGCTTATATATGGCATGCGGGGCGCGCGGGGAGAGGTGCTCCCACCTTCGTTCGACGTCACAGTTCAGACGGAGGGGCACGACGTCACAAATTTAATCAACGTGCACAATATGACATTATGTATGACGTGACAGTACTAACAGATATGTGTTAGCACATGCGCAGCACTCAATTATTAGCGCATGCGTTCTTACTTCCAAGAGGTAAATTTGTGCCGTACAAACTTCTACCCTCCCTACAATCCCTCGCCGTTTAATTTTTCAACTTATGGTAGCCTATGTCCGTCTCCATTGTCCAATATATCTCTATATTAAATTTCAACAAAATCGGTTCAGCCATTTTAGCGTAAAAACGGAACATACATACATACATACACACTTTCGAATTTATAATATTAGTAGGGATATTAAGCTATATGATGATAGATGGACCTATTTTCTGATAACTACAAAACCAAACGGATTAACGCAATAGAGCCCTTTTAAATACTTGAAAGCCAACATTACGGTCAGGTTTGGCCTTGTTTTAGGATCTATATTATATTCAAAATTGCTCTGTGTGTGATAAAATTATTTTACATTTGCCTTAGGCCTCGTGCTCATAGACGTCACTTCATGCCATGGCGTGTCGATGGATTTTTAAGGACAAGATTATATTATTTTCGATCATATTTTAAGAAGCTTAGAATTGAAACTCCTTAATTTTACACTGATGTAGCGAAGTATCTTGGGTGATATAGTGGCATGTAGTGGCATACCAGGGTATCCCAGCTACAACTGCCGCATATCAGGCAATAAAATTCATGTCATCAAAAAATATGAACTCTAGATAATTTAAAAATGGGTTGAGTCTAGGCTGTTGCGTTGACTATTTCAATGAAGCACGCAGTAGAAGGACCGGTCTTGACTTCTTTGTTTCATCAGAAAATGGAAGGAAAAAGGATTTCTCATACTATTAATAATACTAGTAATACGTCATGATTCATTTCATTCAGTCATTTATTTTTTCATAAACAATTAGTACAATTGTGTTTGAATGTTAATATAAATACACATAAAATATACATTTCAAGGAACACAATAAAAATACAATGTCAAAAAGTTAATTACTGTCAAAAAAATAAAAGTTCAGCAATGTCATTAAAAGAAGTCTACACAATATTATCAATTCAAAAAAATAATCGCAATAAAGTCAAGTAGTTAAAAAAAGATCACAATAATAATAATTTAAAATAGATAACATCATAATAATACAATAAATAAAATTACAATTTAATACTTATGTTGGAGTCTATGAATTCTGTTACCAAGTAGTAGCTGTGTTTTAACAAGAAGGCCTTAAGTTTTCTTTTAAAAGTACTGGAATTGTAGATGAGGGTTTTTAATTCTGTTGTAAACAGTTAAATACTTTATCATTTGATACTGAACACAATGTTGCACAATGTTTAAATTAGGTTTTATTGTTTGTTTTAAATGTTTTCTTCTTGTGCTTTCTCTCACTAATCTTTCGTCCTCGGTTTCATACTCATTGATGTATTTTGACAAATAGCTCAAACTTGTTAATATATATAAACAAGGCACTGTTAGTAAAGAAAGACTTTGAAAGTGTTGCCTACACGATTCTCTTTGGGAAATTTGGATCATAGTTCTGATTGCCCTTTTTTGTAGTATAAATGCTCTGTCCCTATTGTATCTGAAACTATTTCCCCAAAGTTGTATACTGTATCTTAATCTTGACTCCACTAAAGCGTGATATACAGTTTTTAAAGTATCTTTATTAACTTCATCTCTTAAGCTATGTATGGCATAGCAAGCCTAAGAGGTAGTTGCGTCAATTGCATTCATTTCTTCTTTCCAATTAAGTAAAGAATCTATTTGCACACCTAGAAATTTTACCGTATTTACAAGAGCAATTTTGTCTCCGTTTAATATTATACTTAGGTTATCTTCACGCCTGACTGTAGATTTAAATAGAACAATGTTCGTCTTTTTGGTATTTATAACAAATCTATTAGCGGCAAACCAATTGTAGAATAGTTCGAGAGTTTTATTTATATTTAAATTTAAGGAATCCAAAGTATTTGCACTTATTACGGCGTTTGTATCATCAGCAAAAACAACAAGATTAACGTCAGGCTTACATTTACTCAAGTAATTTAATAAGTCGTTGGTAAAAAGTATAAATAAAATTGGTCCAAGAATAGATCCTTGCGGGACACCTGCTGTGACGTTTTGAATACTAGATCGGTATACCCTTTGGCAATGGGTTTTGTCTAGTTCCTTAATTTCAACAAACATTTTTCTGTTACTCAAATACGATTTAAATAGTTCTAATACATTGCCTCGTATAACGTAATGCTCCATTTTCATAAGTAACAGCGCATGCGCATTCCATCTACCTTCAATTTACTATTAATCTTTTGTAATATATCGTTAACTAAAGTGTTAACGGCATCTGTTGTGCCTACAATTTTCTGGTATCCATATTGTCTTCTATTAAGTATTTTATTTTTATGAAGATGGCTAACTAAACGACTATTTATGAGTTTTTCATATATTTTGGATAGCGTTGGCAACATGGAAATCGGTCTGTAATTTTTGCATCGGTGTGTATGCCCTTTTTATGCAATAAGATTATTTTTGCTATTTTAAGCTGCTCTGGAAAAAATGCTACTCTCAATACATAAGAAATGGCTAATGCTAATATTTTGATAAGTTCCTTCACGACTGATATTTGTAATTCATCATATCCGCAAACTAACTTACGCTTAACGCTAACTTTTATTTGGCATTTTTTTACAATGTTTATAATTTCACTCGGTGTGACAGGAGATAATATCATGTCAGTTTTAACTTTATCTGTACCTTGTTCTAAATAATACCTTGATTGTAGTTGGTCAAAGTTGCAAGGGCTATGGTTAGGGTTAAATTCTTGGCGAATACGTCTGCTATGACACCAGGACTATTGACTATTTTTCCATTTTCATCCTTTAAAATGATTTTTGCTTTATTTTAATTTTTTATCTTATTTCTATGTCGATTTACTATCTGCCCAATTTCTTTGCTTACACTATTTGTCTAACTATTGCATTTCGTTTGGCATGTTTTACCACTTTCCTGAAGAGTCGAATATAATTATTTTTATATGTGATGATGCTATTATCTTGGTAACTGCCAGAAATTTCACACAGGAATCGTTTCATTTTGCTCGAGATTTTTATGCCTTTCGTTATCCATGTTATACCCATTTTTTTTTTTTTTTTGAAAGGGATAAACTCCTTCTTTTCCTTTTGAAACTGCTTTGTAAGGCATTATTAAACTTAAGTAAAAATGCATTTATTCTCATCGATGTCCATTCAGTACTTAAGATTAGCTGTCGAAAATTATTATGATTAATTTTAGATAATAAACGTGTGTCAATTTTTATTATATTATTATGACTGTTCGTTTGTTTAATATTATTATCAAGAATTAATTTGCAAAACAGTCCCGCATGGCCGTAACCTAAACTATTAAATTCTATGTCCACCTTTTCTATGTCTCTTTTTCTATGTCTACTTTTTCAATTTATTGGTGGGCAAGATTTGTTATAAAATTGTCTATACATGAACTGGAATTGTTACGGATGAAGGTTACAGTATCTAGTAGAGTTTAAAATTGTAGCATCGTAAAAGACTGATAAACTCTAATTTATTTTTATCCGTCATAAGATTATCATTAAAATCTCCACAAATTAGACACTTTTTATTAATAAAATAGTCTAAAATATTTTCAAAGTTTTAGGAGAAAGTCATCAATTTTTTTGTCATTTGGGCTCCGATAACAGCAACATATATAGGTATAACCCAGTTTCAATTACTTGCGTGTGTCAGAATCAGAAAATCTCCCTATAGTGTAGAGACAGTTTAGATAAATAAAAAAGACAACTCATTTATTCAGTTTGGCACAAGGATATATCTTTAGATTACGTCGTGATTCTACATTTACATTTAGAGCCCAGTTCGCAAAGCAAAGGCATAGAACCAAGAGAAAGAACGGGCAATAAAACTCTTGGTCATTCTTTTCAATAATGAACAAACAGTGGTACAGCCAATCTATATCAAATATCAATGTTGTGGGTAGTTTTATATTACTACAAAGGTCTGTCTTACAACAGAACATAATAAGCATTATTTAGCATCAATACAATTTAGTAAATGTATATCACAGGTATATAATGAATCTCATTGATACAACTTGATCCACAGTATATTATTCTATCCTATATTACAATCTTTAGTATCTCACAAACGATCAAACTATCCACAATCAATATCAATAAGATAATGATTACACCATCTTACATTATTTCCTAGATGATAAAACAAAAGAACAAGCAACACAATATTGAAACACAGTGGCAGTTAAATAGTCAGAACCATATCGTACCTGAGCAGTCGTCGAAGGAGAATAGGACGAACTAGCCAAGCCTGTCGACTTATATAGGTACACCTTTTTTTTTTTTTTTTTTTATTTGTGTATAAATGGTATTGTACATATTTAACAATATTAATTTTACTCGCCAAGCTCATTCGCTTGTTGGCGAGAGTTATTTACACGTTTGACAGTTTAACTGTCAAACGTCATGTCAGTGTCATTTAATTGCCACTATCCTCTTACATATTATGTATAAACACTTGGATATCAGTAATTTCAGCCCAAAGCCTAGATATTATTACATAACTCTCACGGCCAGACTGACAATTACTTCGTCCTCGAAGTACAATAAATTAAATAACACTTTACTAAACAATCGCCCGACGGGCGCCCTGTATTATGTAACAATGAATTCTTACCATATTGATTAAAGCCATCTAAAAACTATAGTATCGTTACGTCCGCTACGGCTATACTGACTTACGTCGTCATCTAAGTAAGTTCAATTATAAGAATAGTATCACAACAACAATCCATTTGTACGAAACAATTACACAAAAATAAACTGGACTCATATTTACAGTAATTATGGTTTCATTTTGTGAATCTAGAAATAAGTTTTCTGTATCAGCTGCTTTGATACCATTGTTACAAATTGTATTTACTATTCTATGAAGGGATCATTTACATTCACAATACACATGTTACATAGAAGTACAGCTTTAATTTTAGAATATTACACCACTGCATTATCCATCCACAAAATGACAAAAATAATTTAGTACAAAAGGAGCCCCCTCGAAGCATCATAAAAATTTAAGTAACGTTTTTAAGAATAAAAAATTAAAAATTGTTTGGTAATTCTGCTTATGGCTGATAAATGATTGAAATAAAATAAATAATTAAAATTCACAACTGACGTAAATAATTAAATTTGTTTTCACTGATTTTCAAGTATACAGGTACTTGTATGATAACAGTAGTGTAATACTAGGACAATATTTTTATTCTAATACACTGTCATTGCCATTGCTCTTCCTTTCACATTAAATAGACAAGTAACAACGGTCAATCTCCTTGATACTATCTAGCCCCACACCTGCTGCACATGAGTCCAGGCTAGAACAAGGCGAAAGACAATATGATCAATATCATCAACATCAAAATGATTATCAATATCATCAACATCAAAATGATTATCAAAATCATCAACATCAAAATGATTATCAAAATCATCAACATCAAAATGATTATCAAAATCATCAACATCAAAATGATTATCAAAATCATCAACATGAAAATGATTATTAAAATCATCAACATCAAAATGATTATCAAAATCATTATCAAAATCATTATCAAAATCATAATTCAATTTTTTCAATCATTTATCATTAATAATAATTCAATCATCGTCAACTATTTAATCATCAATGAATAAATCGATGTTATCACATTATTATAGATATTTACAGATATCTTTCTCATCACTGCTACCTACATTATCGATCCTTGTTTAGAAGAAGTTTATATGTAATGCTGTGTATGGTTATCAGAACCTCTAACCTATAGTAAGACCGCCCTTTTACTTTCTTTGTTTATGTATTTAAAAATTTAACTTAAATACCTTAGTAAGAAAACAAAAAAAATGTTATCTGTAAAAGCTACTATGTCATCAAAGAATATCAGATCTAAACGTTATTAATCTATAAATCGTAGCTATCTAAAAATACAAAGTTCTTTATTATATTCCACAAAAATTAACTGTATGAAAAACTATAAATGTAACTTATCATAATCAAAATTGATATCTATATTAATAATACACTAAAATGTTATCAATTTAGAATAATGAATGCAGCAGACCATATTAAAGCATGTTTACTATTATCTTTTGACTATAATATATCAAATGCACCTAGGTATAATATATAGACTACTAGAGGACGCCAGCAGCTTCACCTGCATTTTTTTTTATTTACCCGTTTTGGCCTATTCCGTGGGAATTTCGGGAAATCCCTTCTTAGTGCACCCCTACGGTCCCCAAGGAACATACATGCCAAATTTCAGCTTCCTGCACCCAATAGTTTCGGCTGTAGCGTGTCTGTCAGTCAGTCAGTAACGCAAGGATTTTATATATTAAGATTATAGTATATTACTAAACTGCTCCTCTCTCCTAATAGTCTTCCATAATAATTGTTTCCTAATTGTAAGTCTACCGTATGGAATGCTATAAACTGAATTGACCTGAATGTATTGCAGGTACAAACAGTACAAAAGTATAAATAAATAACCAGTAATCAAGAATGAACCAATTTAGTTAATAGCTTATTTATGTTACCAATAGTCAGTGAACTGCCTAAAGTTAAACTAGACGCCAATGCCAGTAAAAGTACTCTTGGTTATAAACGGTATAATAAATAGTCGTGTAGAAAGTCAAACCAGACACCAGTTAAAATAAGTTTAAATTCAGACCAGTCGGTTAATATTTCAATATCTATAAGTCAAGTATACATACCTAGAATTATTCATTTAGGTCGCAACACTTAAAAACATCAATTTACTTATACAAATACTTATTATATTAAGCAGAATATCTTATTTAATTTCATCAATTTCAGTTTAATTTATCAATTGCATCATGTGATTGTGGCCATTTTCATTCCATTTACACAATCAGAACACTGACATAGCTTTTAATTCGTTTTTTTTTACGTATTTTACGTTAGGCATCTGGTTCATTCAGTTTCATTATAATTAAGAGTTGACGATTCGTAAGAAGTTTGGTATAAAAATAGTAAGCTTACATGTTAGTATTGTTTAAAATAAATACACAAAACCCGGTGCTTGAAGCACCTAGAATGATTAAATCCCATTTTAATCATTATTGCCATGCTCTCCTACAATTGAACCACGCAAAGTACATGTACACATGTATATCTTTGCATGAAAAATATCTCTAAATAGCTTATCTATCGCAGTGTTTATACCAGAGATACTAAATTGATAAGATAGTTCATTACCGAGAGCTAATCCTAAGATTGATTATTACTATATGGTCTAAATAGGTTTACAGTTTAACACATGGCACTTCATAATAAAAGCAGATAAAAATAAAAACCGTGTCATATTTTATTAATTTATTGAATTTATTTGTATTATTTCCGAGAATGGATAAACAAACTATGAGAATGTTTTCGAAAAAAAAATCAGTGATGTAATTTGGAACTATTTTCAAATTGAATCAATTTAGTTGAAAAGCTTATTTCAGATCCATTAGACAGACATTAGACAGATGTCTGCATTTATTACACATTTCATTTTAACTATTTTATCTGCTATTATCGTTATAAATAACAGGAAATTATCAACCAAAATAACACTACTTGAAAATATTGGATACACTGCCATCTAATAGTGCCAGACATAAGCAAAATGATGTCACTTTCTTTAACAAGTCAATTTAATCCTATGTAATATAAAAACATTCTTCAATAACTGCTTTTTAAATAAAATACCTTGAGCTATATATTTAGACGTAGCATATATAATAATAATAATAATATTCTACCACATTCACACAACACCATCTAGTCCCAAACTAAGCAGAGCTTGTACTATGGGTTCTAGATAATGGATAAACATACATATATACTTTTTTTTTGTAAATACATACATATTATACATAGTAATACCCAGACCAAGACAAACACCAATGTTCATGCACACAAATGTTTGACTTGAGCGGGAATCGAACCCGCGACCATCGACAAAGCAGTCGCTTACACTCCCGCTACGCCAAGCGACCGTCAGTATATGACCCCTCAGGCCTCAGGAGGATGAGGTATGTTTAAAAAATAAAAGGAAATAGTTACTAAACGAAACTATGATTTTATCGATATGATCTAGCTAGACAGACCCGCTTGATATAATATAGAATATTTCTGTACCTACACACAAAAGTTCGCTTGTAGTAATAGTTATACAAAACTCATAGGTTATCTTTACATGTCATTCAAATGTGGTGCCTCTGAGACAAATGGAAGCTATTTGGTTTTGTTCTTCCAATAGAAATCAAAGTGACAAAATCATAAGTATGTCTATTGCAAGTAAACTGGTGGAAATCATCTGGGTACATGACAATTACTCACTACACAATTATAGAAAGTGCATTATTTGTAATTCGATACACACATTTTAGTGCCATAAACAATTATTAACCAGTTAAAAATTCGAGTATATTTCAAAGATATGTTGAAGATAAATATACAGTTTCGTAGTCTTATCTCCAGGGCAACACATTTAAGAGCTTAACATTAAAATATTCTTATTTTTTTTTTCTTTCGTTATAGTTTGGATCCGATTTAATAAAACTATATAGAATGAACTGATTAATTTGGTTATTGTGGCGAAAATTTAACTACAGCTTTTTTTCTTATGGAACAGAGCTAAGGCACATTCCTACACCGCAATATTGGTCTGTATGTAATGAATACACAGCCAACAAAATTAATGAAGAAATCTCTGAAATGTATTCTACCTACCATAATTTCATATTCGACTTGTAATTAAAAGATTCGTCAGAGCACTTCATTCTTGGAATTCAAATATGCAGGACGATTACGCTAATCATTACTTACGCTAGAAAGAGTTATCAACAAAGCACAACACAGCCAATGCTCATACAGAGTCTCGGTCAATTACTACAAATGTTGCCTATTTAAATTCCAACAGATTAGAACAATATCGGCTACTTTAAAAATCTATTATACATTTTCTGTAACTTTTTCGCTATTACCTACATAGTTTTATACTCAGATACATTTTTGATGAACATGTTAAAATGACCTGGTACCACAAACACAATAGTCATATTTTTCGACCATTCATGGCTATAATCTTGGTGGAAGTACATTACCAGCGTTTGCAGTTGGTGGTTGCTGTTGGCTTCAGCATACTGTTGCAGATCGTTAAGATATGTAGTCGGTACTCATCCACCGGCTTGCTCTCGGCAACGTTGCTACTGGATCGTGGGGCAATCGTTCTCCGTCGTCAGCTGAACGGTACAGTGACGGGCTTAGGCAGAATCATGGCATCACGATGAGGAGACTCTGGAACTTGCAATTGGATGTATTAGTATTGTAGGCGCAAATTTATCACACTTCTGATGTCATAATCAGAAAAGCTCCCTATAGTGTAGAGACAGTTTAGATAAATAAAAGAGACAACTATCAAATCATACTTACATATATTCAGTTTGGCACAAGGATATATCTTTAGATTACGTCGTGATTCTACATTTACATTTAGAGCCCAGTTCGCAAAGCAAAGACATAGAACCAAGAGAAAGAACGGGCAATAAAACTCTTGGTCATTCTTTTCAATAATGAACAAACAGTGGTACAGCCAATCTATATCAAATATCAATGTTGTGGGAAGTTTTATATTACTAGAAAGGTCTGTCTTACAACAGAACATAATAAGCATTATTTAGCATCAATACAATTTAGTAAATGTATACCACAGGTATATAATGAATCTCATTGATACAACTTGATCCACAGTATATTATTCTATCCTATATTACAATCTTTAGTATCTCACAAACGATTAAACTACCCACAATCAATATCAATAAGATAATGATTACACCATCTTACATTATTTCCTAGATGATAAAACAAAAGAACAAGCAACACAATATTGAAACACAGTGGCAGTTAAATAGTCAGAACCATATCGTAACTGAGCAGTCGTCAAAGGAGAATAGGACGAACTAGCCGAGCTTGTCGACTTATATAGGTACACCTTATTTACACGTTTGACAGTTTTACTGTCAAACGTCATGTCAGTGTCATTTAATTGCCACTATCCTCTTACATATTATGTATAAACACTTGGATATCAGTAATTTCAGCCCAAGCCTAGATATTATTACATATTTCTCACGTGCAACACACTTCAAAGCCTTCCAGCTTGTATAATCTATTTATTTGTAAACAATTTATAGTTTCCTTATTGTTTAGTCCTAAGATAAGACATAGAGAGGCAGAACATGCTACGGATTGGCACAGAGGTTCCTTCGGCATGACATGTCAAGTTATACCACATTGCGCCAAAATACCTGCTGTCTGTGAGGGCTAGGCCTTAGATATTGAGGTTTAACATCATCATCAGCCCTTTATACTGTCCCACTGCTGGGCACGGGCCTCTTCTTACTATGAGAAGGGTAAGGTCATAGTCCACCACGCTGGCAAAGTGCGGGTTGGCAGACTACACAGGTAATTCGAGAACAATAAGGAGAACTCGCAGACACGCAGGTTTCCTCACGATGTTTTCCTTCACCGATTAGCAAGCGATAATTAACAATTTAATACGCACTTAACTCCGAAGAGTCATTGGTGCGTGCTGTGGATTCAAACCCGAGACCCTCTGCGTAGCAGTCTGTAGGTCTCGACACTCAGCTATCGCTGCTTTAATATAATATAAAGATTTCATAGACAGGTTTAACATAATATAGAGATTTCATAACTAAAACAATAAAGCGTAAAAATAAAGTCGTATTCCCAGCCTTTTGCAGTTATGTGGCCTAAATTGCTTACACGGTTTAAGTGAAATTTTTCAGATTACCAAGCACTTCCAAACCAATGTTTCAAGCAATAGCTTTCAATATTATTTTACAAAAAAAACTCTTCAGGTATTTTTTAATTAAGTTATGTAGGGTTTAGGTTAACATTCAGTTGCTAGTTTTCTGCCAGGCTTTTTGTTTTTATTTATTTTTGCAATTTCTATTTAAGTGGGAGCAATGTGTGTAAATTATTTCGTATACAAACTGTAATAAAGTATTGCTTTTTAATCATATCATGTTGCAGTTTTGACTCTGAGTTCAAATAAAATTGAAGGGTTAATTTTAATCGTTACTGCTACTAAAATGTACTTACATACATACATAGTATCACGCCTATAACCCCAAAGAGGTAGGCAGAGGTTTATTTCTTCACCCACTTTTCGCCAGATATACTTTAGTCCCACGAAATAAGGTTCGAGCCTATTGCCGTACCGGGCACATTTCCAGACTCTGTGCTGCTACTGAGAATTTCGTGACAGAATAACCCAATAACACTGCCCGACCCAGGAATCGAACCCGGGACCTCCCGATCCCCCGCGCACATTTATGCTGCGAGACCAACGAGGCAGTCGTATAGGGTTTGATGTCGAGTTTTCCGTCTCTACGCAAATATGGTATTTGCATCGTGTTATCCCTTAGTCGCCTCTTATGACACCCACGGGAAAATAGGGGATGGTGACACTTGTATTCTATGCCGTCAACCACATGGAACACACTTGCATAGTTCCAATTTAATGTTTTATGATATTTATCTGTTAATTCTTTGGAATAGGAATTAAACTCCTAAATTTATATGTATATAAGTACAAGTGTCAATAAATAAATACAGATGGATACGGATGATTACGAGTGTGATATAATATATTTCTTGGTCATCTAGTATTCAATACTAATCACGTGTGTGTTAGTACTTGTAAGATCATTTTATTTATCAACAATGTGATGAAACAGTAGCTATTTTTATATCCAAACAGCCAATAAAACACATAGACTAGAACATTTTGTAGGTGATACATTACAAATGCACAAGCGAACAACTATGACGTCCTCTGCACGGTCGGTATATAAAGCTAGAGTACTGAGCATTCCTCTGAATACCAACTCTGCAATAACTAAAATTTGGCTTTGGTTCTGTCTGCAAGTCAGTCACTTAACGAGAGATTTTTTATCCAGATACAAAATAGCCTTATACACGGTTATTTAGCGGGTCTCACGACGAGACCCGCCGCGGCCAACGTTTCGCCTGAAGCAAGTCAGTCCAAACGTTGTCCAATACCGAGGTATTTATGCTTTAAATGTAGTATTTATCGCGAGTAAGACCCGCTTAATAACCGTGTATAATGTATTTTAACCACGAAAGTTTAAAATCGTTTACAAAATAGCCTATCAAATAAACATTCTCTATTGTCCTAGCTATCCACACACACAAAAATCGTAGTATAATATTATTATCACTTCAATGCGACGTGAAATAAGGAAAAAGAAACTAACACACTTTCGCATTGAAGTTACATTAGTATATAATATGGCCATTGTCGGAAGCTTCATCTTCTCAACAATCTTAATCACGGACGTCCTGCAGTCTTCTTTCTCAGCCTCAGGAATACCAAGAAAAAGGAGAGCTTTGCGCCTCTGCCGTGTCTCCGTCGCATCAATGGTATGAGAGCATTCGTTGATTTGTTTGCGCAGCAGGCTAAGCATTGCAAACATTAGCTCTCTAAATGTGCGAAACTCTTCGGCGAGTTTCGCAACAGTGTCCTTGGCCGGGCCTCCCTGCAGCTGCGCCTCCAGCTCTGCCATCCTTTTGGAAAAGGACTCTTCGAGGTTGTCTTGTGCCATCTTAATGTCAGCCAACTGAGACATTCTGGTAGTGTTGTGCTTGACAGGTGTATAACATCAAGTGAGTGTGTAGCGCTGGTAGGTGGTGTGACTTGCAGATTTATAGTTACATACAAGTAAGTATGTACAGCTTGTACCAATGTTATTGCAGACTATTTAAGCTATTTAAAACTTGGTGTGATACTTTAAAATGTTGAAATATGTTTTAAAACAATTAAATCAAAATTTTATAATTCAGACTATGTGTTTTACGGGTCACACAAAGTTTGTCTTAGGTGGAATTGAAACCTCAACACTCGGTGCAGTGCTCAACTGTTGCAACATCATCGTCACGGTTAATCTCGCATTGTGCTGTTCGTGTGTCGGATTAGTTTCAATCAGTTGGAGATCTTAATCAAGAACAACGCATCCCGCACAACTGTATTTGGAGACATAGGTACGCAAATCCTATTGATACTATAAAAATTCTTATCACATTTTGCCATTTGTAGCAAAGTCAAAAACAAATCATTTATATGTTTATAGGTTTATCTTAATATATAAAATCCTTGCGTTACTGACTGACTGACAGACACGCTACAGCCGAAACTATTGGGCGCAGGAAGCTGAAATTTGGTATGTGTGTTCCTTGGGGACCGTAGGGGTGCACTAAGAAGGGATTTTCCGAAATTCCCACGGGATCAGCCAAAACGGGTAAATTAAAAAAAATGCAGGCGTAGCTGCTGGCGTCCTCTAGTTATTTATAAACACTTAAACAAAGCCATACTTTTTTAAATTAACATCATGTTAAATTAATAATATCGTTACATTACTTATAAAATAATCAATCTCAGAACACATACAAATTATCAGTCGCCTAAACGTAGATTATTTGACTTTTTCTGTACAGAATGTCAATAGCTACGACAAATCCTAATTGGATACAATATTCCGCTGTCGTTCCTGTACACGTAAAACACATCTGTCATCTAAACCTCTTATTCCTTTTAAAACTGTATAAAAGGCTGTGTTGAAAGAAAAAAGATATTATTCTTGTACCTTAATAACTACCCAGTATAAAGCATTTCTTCATCCCGCACGAGAAAAATTATACCGAAATTTGGGAGCCATCTTGTTACGCAATATCTCCGAGAGTAATTACGGTACATTCACAGAAGCTTTACCTTTGGCAGCAGTTATCTTGCGTTCCGTGATCTGATTGACGGAATCTGTGCAATTTAAACGTGCTATTAGTTAGATGGGATTCTATAAGATCAAGGTTTCCGTAGGCGGAAATTAATCGACAATTTAGTTTGTATGTCATATCGGTATTTCAGGGTAACAGGTTTTTTGAAGGACTTTTGAACAAGCAAAACTCTATCCTCTACGAAGCGCGTCGGTTTCAATCCAAGACCTAGCAGTCCCAGTTTTATTTATAATCTAACTTTTGACAAAATGTTAGGAACCGTATTTGTGAACATCATATCGTCTAACCTAAACAAAAGATCAGGATAGCTATGAACTTTAGTTTAGCCCAGTGTCAAAATATTTGAGACTACTGTCTCCCCATATCAAACATCATACATCTTCGTGTCAGTTGCGACTGACTTAACGTGCTTTACGAAGTACGACAACCGTCAACTGACAATATCAAACGAACATTCTTTTGAAAAGTCAGGTTGGAAACCGAGATTTCAACGTGGCAATCTATTTGTATCTCTACTAGCCTAACTAAACTACGATGTTCTAATAAACTTCAAAGTCTATTATATAGAGCCTCTTACATCCTACAACCTCGCCTATGTGACACAAGCGACCTATATTCATGCATCTCCAATGCCGAGATGGTGACGTAAATGTTTGACTCAATGGCCCAAAGAGGTAAGTTGAAATACTTACCTCTATATTAATGGTATAAAGATTTAACAAGATGTTTGCCATTGGCATCATGTTGGTACAGAGCCAAATAAGTTTCTAGGTCGAACCTGTTATGTAATTACCGTGCAATGTAATTATTTACTCATCTAAATCGCTAGAATGATTTTCTGCTTCTAATTCTGCTTGGTGGGTATTTGATTGTATGTTTTGTTTGTTTGTTTATACAGATAATATACTTTTTTCGGGGAATATGGATATGTGTTATGTAATGCTAATCATTTAGCATTACTTAATAGGTATTTGGCCTTTTACTGTCTACTGGATACATAATTATATTGAGAGAGTGATTGACTATTTTGCCGTGACCACGGACAATGTTAGTTGGTGAAAACGTCGTGAAAGAGATTTAATTATACCCTACAAATAATTTCAGGAATACGTGATTGAAACTAGTATGTATACAAGTTGAGAGCAGACGTTTTTGACAATTTCTCTTCGTAGCTTATTATATTAAAGCAACATGTATCGTACTCCCATAAAAATGAACTTGTTAGTCAAAACAAGCGGTCACTCCACATAAATAAAACTGCAAACATTAAATCACACTAAATTGAGTTTCGCTTTGTGGTAGCGCCATCTACCTTCCTATCTATAACTAATCGCATCAACATCAATCGTTCCACGCTTGTCTAGTGCGAGCGATACCATATTTCCGTCCCACTCTATCCCACTCCCTGGAAGAGGCACTGCCTTTCGCGGATTGGTCGCCGCGATCGTCGACGCGAGTTACAGGCCAGAACATTCGATTCACTAGATACGCGTCCGCCATACCGTATCACCGCGCCGCTCCCGCTGTAGTTATTACCGCTTATAAAACCGCTTGCAAGTGGAAGAGACTGTGTAGTGAAGTGAATCAAGCAGCTGCATCACGAAACCACCAGGAGACTGCCCTTCGGAAACGAAGAAGATTGCCGTATAAGGTAAGTGCCCTCCATCCTTGGAATATCCTATACCCACTCACAATCATCTCTCCCATTCCAATCCTACATCCTCTGCCTTTAGATACAGTCCATTTTTTCCAAATCACCTAGAACCTACGGTTTCGGTGTATCGCCGAACCACTTTGAAATCAATGATGCAAAACCAATGACGTATTATAATATAGACGCGCCTTTCTCCCACAAGGCGGCTCTGAAAAACGGCTTCAAATACCAAATAATATCTTATATGAATACAGACTGAGAAAGTAAATAAATACTACTATAGGGGACACCTGTTGTTAGAGAGAGATAATTTTAGTTGTTTTTTAAATTCTTACACACTAATTATTGTTACGGAGCGTACTATCACAACACAGGCTCGCGCGTAACTAAACGGAATGGCGGTAATTGCCTTCATTTCTCTTTGCTATTTCAGTGTGCGGACAACGCATCTATAGTTTTTATATATCTTTGTGCCAAACATGATTTCTGACCGACAATAAATTCCTATATTTGATCACTGACTATGGCAGATATTGGCCATTGAAATGCAACAAAATAGTTCAAATTTGTTTCGTGAAATTTAATTATCCACGTAAATTCTAACTGTGTTACAGATGGCTGACGGTAATGCATTGTAAAATGTCCCGCGGCATAGATTGTGGTCGCGTTAGAACGTTATCAATGTTCAATTACAATGCCTACGATGTAAATGAATTTGGCATTAAAATGTTGTGGCTGACGGGATTTGAACCGCAGGTCGCGAGGAATTTGAATGGAACGTGTCAGTTTTTAGGACGTTTGATATTTATAAGAGTGAAGACGACGAAGTGATATTTCATATTATTATGCAAAAATCACACAGACAGTGTTTGAGTTTGTAAATTCTCCGAAAGGGCTTTACCGATGATTTGATTGTAAAGTTCAGGATTTACTCCAAGTGCAATCTTACTAAGAAAGGAAGACAGAACGATCTATAATTGCTATTCATTCTGAAATCTTTAGTATACTGAAGTTACTTCATCAACCAGATTGCTATAACTTTGAATGGTGAAAAAACGTAACCATATTTTTGTGGTACCTATACAACAACTTATGTTGCTGACAAATATAGTGTTTCTGCACATTGCTTACTTGCTACCCGTATTTTATTTTGTACTGTGTTTTGTAGTTTAATTAATTTTAATGAAGTGTGCCAAAAAATTCATAAGAATTAAACGTTGGAAATATTTTACGCGATGTTGCATCCCAGCTAAACTGCGGTTCACCATTTTCGAGCATTGCGGGCTTTCTGGTTGAGTTATTAAATTAGCCGTCCAGTTTGAACAGTACCAGTGGACGATTGCATAATAATATTTGATAATATATTCCTTTTTAGATTTGAAGAGTTTCTATGTGTTATTTATTTTATTGCCAGCTTTTAACTTTATAGTGCACTGCCTAAATGTGATGGTACGTTGTAGAATTGTGGCTAAAGATGGGGTATTCTTTACCCTTCCCTCACCCAAGGCAATCGCATTGTGTGCAAGCAAGCTATATCACAGGTGCAGCAATGCCCCAAATTGCACAGCTGCACTGAAGTTGACTTGACGGATACCACTGACGCTGGCAATCAATGTGGCCGCCTATTGGGCCGAGTCTATTTGAGTTGTGGGACCGACTTGAAAAGAAAAGCCTTAGGGCCATTCATATGTTTCTTGCCCACCGAATTTATTTGTGAATGCAAGTCCATTTACAAATCTCCATGTGTATGGTATGATTTCTAAACCAACTCGCCTAGCAAGCAGAATACCAGTCCATGATCAAACGAATTTGTTCGTCACGGCATGCGGATTTGGGCTCATGGTTATCTACTGAACAGTATAGGTGCTAGTCGACATTTTCAACTTTCACGATTTAATTTAGTATACATCATGCAATATTATTTTTCAGGTCTTACTCGCAGTAATTGACTTATTTAAAGGTATAAATGCCTCTGTTATTCAAGGCGTGGCCGCGGAGGGAGTGGTGGGGGGATCTCGTAGCACCACTAAATAAGTCAATTATCGCGGGTAAGATCCACTACATAATGTTTTTTGAAGCATAGGTGCTGACTACACTATACTTGACATAATTTATAGTATCCTCAGAGCAGTCGTCAAAGGAGAATAGGACGAACTAGCCGAGCTTGTCGACTTATATAGGTACACCTTATTTACACGTTTGACAGTTTTACTGTCAAACGTCATGTCAGTGTCATTTAATTGCCACTATCCTCTTACATATTATGTATAAACACTTGGATATCAGTAATTTCAGCCCAAGCCTAGATATTATTACATATTTCTCACGTGCAACACACTTCAAAGCCTTCCAGCTTGTATAATCTATTTATTTGTGAACAATTTATAGTTTCCTTATTGTTTAGTCCTAAGATAAGACATAGAGAGGCAGAACATGCTACGGATTGGCACAGAGGTTCCTTCGGCATGACATGTCAAGTTATACCACATTGCGCCAAAATACCTGCTGTCTGTGAGGGCTAGGCCTTAGATATTGAGGTTTAACATCATCATCAGCCCTTTATACTGTCCCACTGCTGGGCACGGGCCTCTTCTTACTATGAGAAGGGTAAGGTCATAGTCCACCACGCTGGCAAAGTGCAGGTTGGCAGACTACACAGGTAATTCGAGAACAATAAGGAGAACTCGCAGACACGCAGGTTTCCTCACGATGTTTTCCTTCACCGATTAGCAAGCGATAATTAACAATTTAATACGCACTTAACTCCGAAGAGTCATTGGTGCGTGCTGTGGATTCAAACCCGAGACCCTCTGCGTAGCAGTCTGTAGGTCTCGACACTCAGCTATCGCTGCTTTAATATAATATAAAGATTTCATAGACAGGTTTAACACAATATAGAGATTTCATAACTAAAACAATAAAGCGTAAAAATAAATTCGTGTTCCCAGCCTTTTGCAGTTATGTGGCCTAAATTGCTTACACGGTTTAAGTGAAATTTTTCAGATTACCAAGCACTTCCAAACCAATGTTTTAAGCAATAGCTTTCAATATTATTTTACAAAAAAAACTCTTCAGGTATTTTTTAATTAAGTTATGTAGGGTTTAGGTTAACATTCAGTTGCTAGTTTTCTGCCAGGCTTTTTGTTTTTATTTATTTTTGCAATTTCTATTTAAGTGGGAGCAATGTGTGTAAATTATTTCGTATACAAACTGTAATAAAGTATTGCTTTTTAATCATATCATGTTGCAGTTTTGACTCTGAGTTCAAATAAAATTGAAGGGTTAATTTTAATCGTTACTGCTACTAAAATGTACTTACATACATACATAGTATCACGCCTATAACCCCAAAGAGGTAGGCAGAGGTTTATTTCTTCACCCACTTTTCGCCAGATATACTTTAGTCCCACGAAATAAGGTTCGAGCCTATTGCCGTACCGGGCACATTTCCAGACTCTGTGCTGCTACTGAGAATTTCGTGACAGAATAACCCAATAACACTGCCCGACCCAGGAATCGAACCCGGGACCTCCCGATCCCCCGCGCACATTTATGCTGCGAGACCAACGAGGCAGTCGTATAGGGTTTGATGTCGAGTTTTCCGTCTCTACGCAAATATGGTATTTGCATCGTGTTATCCCTTAGTCGCCTCTTATGACACCCACGGGAAAATAGGGGATGGTGACACTTGTATTCTATGCCGTCAACCACATGGAACACACTTGCATAGTTCCAATTTAATGTTTTATGATATTTATCTGTTAATTCTTTGGAATAGGAATTAAACTCCTAAATTTATATGTATATAAGTACAAGTGTCAATAAATAAATACAGATGGATACGGATGATTACGAGTGTGATATAATATATTTCTTGGTCATCTAGTATTCAATACTAATCACGTGTGTGTTAGTACTTGTAAGATCATTTTATTTATCAACAATGTGATGAAACAGTAGCTATTTTTATATCCAAACAGCCAATAAAACACATAGACTAGAACATTTTGTAGGTGATACATTACAAATGCACAAGCGAACAACTATGACGTCCTCTGCACGGTCGGTATATAAAGCTAGAGTACTGAGCATTCCTCTGAATACCAACTCTGCAATAACTAAAATTTGGCTTTGGTTCTGTCTGCAAGTCAGTCACTTAACGAGAGATTTTTTATCCAGATACAAAATAGCCTTATACACGGTTATTTAGCGGGTCTCACGACGAGACCCGCCACGGCCAACGTTTCGCCTGAAGCAAGTCAGTCCAAACGTTGTCCAATACCGAGGTATTTATGCTTTAAATGTAGTATTTATCGCGAGTAAGACCCGCTTAATAACCGTGTATAATGTATTTTAACCACGAAAGTTTAAAATCGTTTACAAAATAGCCTATCAAATAAACATTCTCTATTGTCCTAGCTATCCACACACACAAAAATCGTAGTATAATATTATTATCACTTCAATGCGACGTGAAATAAGGAAAAAGAAACTAACACACTTTCGCATTGAAGTTACATTAGTATATAATATGGCCATTGTCGGAAGCTTCATCTTCTCAACAATCTTAATCACGGACGTCCTGCAGTCTTCTTTCTCAGCCTCAGGAATACCAAGAAAAAGGAGAGCTTTGCGCCTCTGCCGTGTCTCCGTCGCATCAATGGTATGAGAGCATTCGTTGATTTGTTTGCGCAGCAGGCTAAGCATTGCAAACATTAGCTCTCTAAATGTGCGAAACTCTTCGGCGAGTTTCGCAACAGTGTCCTTGGCCGGGCCTCCCTGCAGCTGCGCCTCCAGCTCTGCCATCCTTTTGGAAAAGGACTCTTCGAGGTTGTCTTGTGCCATCTTAATGTCAGCCAACTGAGACATTCTGGTAGTGTTGTGCTTGACAGGTGTATAACATCAAGTGAGTGTGTAGCGCTGGTAGGTGGTGTGACTTGCAGATTTATAGTTACATACAAGTAAGTATGTACAGCTTGTACCAATGTTATTGCAGACTATTTAAGCTATTTAAAACTTGGTGTGATACTTTAAAATGTTGAAATATGTTTTAAAACAATTAAATCAAAATTTTATAATTCAGACTATGTGTTTTACGGGTCACACAAAGTTTGTCTTAGGTGGAATTGAAACCTCAACACTCGGTGCAGTGCTCAACTGTTGCAACATCATCGTCACGGTTAATCTCGCATTGTGCTGTTCGTGTGTCGGATTAGTTTCAATCAGTTGGAGATCTTAATCAAGAACAACGCATCCCGCACAACTGTATTTGGAGACATAGGTACGCAAATCCTATTGATACTATAAAAATTCTTCATCACATTTTGCCATTTGTAGCAAAGTCAAAAACAAATCATTGAAATGAAATGAAATGAAATGAAATTATTCTTTATTTCGTGTAAACTTTGTATAAAGTGCTTACGAAACGTCAATTTTAAATTTATCAGTTGTACAAGTTTATATTTTTATGTTGAATTAGAGCAGCTCAATCCCAAGCATTTTTGTCGTCTATATAATCGGAATTTTATAATATGCTTTTAAACACAACTTAGTTTTAACAATTATCTTAAATTTATTTATTGTTAAATTTCTTATATTAAGAGGGAGCTTGTTATAAAAGCGTATACACTGCCCCATAAAACAGTTACTTATTTTGTGGAGGCGGGTACTATGAACTACAAGATTATACTTATGTCTAGTATTTACAGTGTGAAGATCACTTTTTTTACTAAATTTGTCAATATTCTTGTGGACATATAAGAGATTATCGTATATATATTGCGATACAACAGTTAGAATGCCTATCTCACTGAACTTTCCTCTTAGAGAAACACGAGGACCAAGGTTGTAAATTCCCCTTATTGCTCTTTTCTGCAGAACGAATATTGTGTTAAGGTCTGCAGCATTCCCCCAGAGAAGAATCCCATAAGACATAATACTATGAAAGTAACTGAAATAAACCATTCTAGCTGTATCTATATCTGTAAGGCGTCTAATTGTCCTAACTGCATAAGCTGCAGAACTAAGTTTGCCCGAAAGTCTTTCTATATGCGGACCCCATTGGAGTTTGGTATCAAGCATAATACCTAGAAACATAGTCGTCCCGACGGGCTCAATTCTGGATTCCTTAAGTTGTACATTGGTTTCCATCTGTTTAACATTGGGCATTGAGAATTTTAATAGTTTGGTTTTCTTATCATTAAGTAATAAATTATTTACATTAAACCAACTAACAACTTTAGAGAGTGCATTGTTTACTTCGTCAAAATTTATCTGTTGTCGTCTAATATTAAAAATTAAGGAGGTGTCATCCGCGAACAACACAATCTCATGATTCTTTTTTACATAATAAGGTAGATCGTTAATATAAATCAAAAAAAGAAATGGTCCGAGAATTGACCCCTGCGGGACTCCCATTTTTAAGGCAGAACCTGGAGATGTGTTGTCATTGATCTGGACCTTCTGGATTCTTTTGCCCAAGTAAGAAACCAGGAGATCGAGAGCTTTGTTCCTAACGCCGTAATGATACAATTTCCTGACCAGAGTGTCATGATGTACACAATCAAACGCTTTTGACAAGTCGCAAAAAATACCTAATGCATCTTGCGACTTCTCCCAAGCTGCAAATATACTTTTGAGTGTTTGTGTTGATGTTTATAGGTTTATCTTAATATATAAAATCCTTGCGTTACTGACTGACTGACAGACACGCTACAGCCGAAACTATTGGGCGCAGGAAGCTGAAATTTGGTATGTGTGTTCCTTGGGGACCGTAAGGGTGCACTAAGAAGGGATTTTCCGAAATTCCCACGGGATCAGCCAAAACGGGTAAATTAAAAAAAATGCAGGCGTAGCTGCTGGCGTCCTCTAGTTATTTATAAACACTTAAACAAAGCCATACTTTTTTAAATTAACATCATGTTAAATTAATAATATCGTTACATTACTTATAAAATAATCAATCTCAGAACACATACAAATTATCAGTCGCCTAAACGTAGATTATTTGACTTTTTTTGTACAGAATGTCAATAGCTACGACAAATCCTAATTGGATACAATATTCCGCTGTCGTTCCTGTACACGTAAAACACATCTGTCATCTAAACCTCTTATTCCTTTTAAAACTGTATAAAAGGCTGTGTTGAAAGAAAAAAGATATTATTCTTGTACCTTAATAACTACCCAGTATAAAGCATTTCTTCATCCCGCACGAGAAAAATTATACCGAAATTTGGGAGCCATCTTGTTACGCAATATCTTCGAGAGTAATTACGGTACATTCACAGAAGCTTTACCTTTGGCAGCAGTTATCTTGCGTTCCGTGATCTGATTGACGGAATCTGTGCAATTTAAACGTGCTATTAGTTAGATGGGATTCTATAAGATCAAGGTTTCCGTAGGCGGAAATTAATCGACAATTTAGTTTGTATGTCATATCGGTATTTCAGGGTAACAGGTTTTTTGAAGGACTTTTGAACAAGCAAAACTCTATCCTCTACGAAGCGCGTCGGTTTCAATCCAAGACCTAGCAGTCCCAGTTTTATTTATAATCTAACTTTTGACAAAATGTTAGGTACCGTATTTGTGAACATCATATCGTCTAACCTAAACAAAAGATCAGGATAGCTATGAACTTTAGTTTAGCCCAGTGTCAAAATATTTGAGACTACTGTCTCCCCATATCAAACATCATACATCTTCGTGTCAGTTGCGACTGACTTAACGTGCTTTACGAAGTACGACAACCGTCAACTGACAATATCAAACGAACATTCTTTTGAAAAGTCAGGTTGGAAACCGAGATTTCAACGTGGCAATCTATTTGTATCTCTACTAGCCTAACTAAACTACGATGTTCTAATAAACTTCAAAGTCTATTATATAGAGCCTCTTACATCCTACAACCTCGCCTATGTGACACAAGCGACCTATATTCATGCATCTCCAATGCCGAGATGGTGACGTAAATGTTTGACTCAATGGCCCAAAGAGGTAAGTTGAAATACTTACCTCTATATTAATGGTATAAAGATTTAACAAGATGGTTGCCATTGGCATCATGTTGGTACAGAGCCAAATAAGTTTCTAGGTCGAACCTGTTATGTAATTACCGTGCAATGTAATTATTTACTCATCTAAATCGCTAGAATGATTTTCTGCTTCTAATTCTGCTTGGTGGGTATTTGATTGTATGTTTTGTTTGTTTGTTTATACAGATAATATACTTTTTTCGGGGAATATGGATATGTGTTATGTAATGCTAATCATTAAGCATTACTTAATAGGTATTTGGCCTTTTACTGTCTACTGGATACATAATTATATTGAGAGAGTGATTGACTATTTTGCCGTGACCACGGACAATGTTAGTTGGTGAAAACGTCGTGAAAGGGATTTAATTATACCCTACAAATAATTTCAGGAATACGTGATTGAAACTAGTATGTATACAAGTTGAGAGCAGACGTTTTTGACAATTTCTCTTCGTAGCTTATTATATTAAAGCAACATGTATCGTACTCCCATAAAAATGAACTTGTTAGTCAAAACAAGCGGTCACTCCACATAAATAAAACTGCAAACATTAAATCACACTAAATTGAGTTTCGCTTTGTGGTAGCGCCATCTACCTTCCTATCTATAACTAATCGCATCAACATCAATCGTTCCACGCTTGTCTAGTGCGAGCGATACCATATTTCCGTCCCACTCTATCCCACTCCCTGGAAGAGGCACTGCCTTTCGCGGATTGGTCGCCGCGATCGTCGACGCGAGTTACAGGCCAGAACATTCGATTCACTAGATACGCGTCCGCCATACCGTATCACCGCGCTGCTCCCGCTATAGTTATTACCGCTTATAAAACCGCTCGCAAGTGGAAGAGACTGTGTAGTGAAGTGAATCAAGCAGCTGCATCACGAAACCACCAGGAGACTGCCCTTCGGAAACGAAGAAGATTGCCGTATAAGGTAAGTGCCCTCCATCCTTGGAATATCCTATACCCACTCACAATCATCTCTCCCATTCCAATCCTACATCCTCTGCCTTTAGATACAGTCCATTTTTTCCAAATCACCTAGAACCTACGGTTTCGGTGTATCGCCGAACCACTTTGAAATCAATGATGCAAAACCAATGACGTATTATAATATAGACGCGCCTTTCTCCCACAAGGCGGCTCTGAAAAACGGCTTCAAATACCAAATAATATCTTATATGAATACAGACTGAGAAAGTAAATAAATACTACTATAGGGGACACCTGTTGTTAGAGAGAGATAATTTTAGTTGTTTTTTAAATTCTTACACACTAATTATTGTTACGGAGCGTACTATCACAACACAGGCTCGCGCGTAACTAAACGGAATGGCGGTAATTGCCTTCATTTCTCTTTGCTATTTCAGTGTGCGGACAACGCATCTATAGTTTTTATATATCTTTGTGCCAAACATGATTTCTGACCGACAATAAATTCCTATATTTGATCACTGACTATGGCAGATATTGGCCATTGAAATGCAACAAAATAGTTCAAATTTGTTTCGTGAAATTTAATTATCCACGTAAATTCTAACTGTGTTACAGATGGCTGACGGTAATGCATTGTAAAATGTCCCGCGGCATAGATTGTGGTCGCGTTAGAACGTTATCAATGTTCAATTACAATGCCTACGATGTAAATGAATTTGGCATTAAAATGTTGTGGCTGACGGGATTTGAACCGCAGGTCGCGAGGAATTTGAATGGAACGTGTCAGTTTTTAGGACGTTTGATATTTATAAGAGTGAAGACGACGAAGTGATATTTCATATTATTATGCAAAAATCACACAGACAGTGTTTGAGTTTGTAAATTCTCCGAAAGGGCTTTACCGATGATTTGATTGTAAAGTTCAGGATTTACTCCAAGTGCAATCTTACTAAGAAAGGAAGACAGAACGATCTATAATTGCTATTCATTCTTAAATCTTTAGTATACTGAAGTTACTTCATCAACCAGATTGCTATAACTTTGAATGGTGAAAAAACGTAACCATATTTTTGTGGTACCTATACAACAACTTATGTTGCTGACAAATATAGTGTTTCTGCACATTGCTTACTTGCTACCCGTATTTTATTTTGTACTGTGTTTTGTAGTTTAATTAATTTTAATGAAGTGTGCCAAAAAATTCATAAGAATTAAACGTTGGAAATATTTTACGCGATGTTGCATCCCAGCTAAACTGCGGTTCACCATTTTCGAGCATTGCGGGCTTTCTGGTTGAGTTATTAAATTAGCCGTCCAGTTTGAACAGTACCAGTGGACGATTGCATAATAATATTTGATAATATATTCCTTTTTAGATTTGAAGAGTTCCTATGTGTTATTTATTTTATTGCCAGCTTTTAACTTTATAGTGCACTGCCTAAATGTGATGGTACGTTGTAGAATTGTGGCTAAAGATGGGGTATTCTTTACCCTTCCCTCACCCAAGGCAATCGCATTGTGTGCAAGAAAGCTATACCACAGGTGCAGCAATGCCCCAAATTGCACAGCTGCACTGAAGTTGACTTGACGGATACCACTGACGCTGGCAATCAATGTGGCCGCTTATTGGGCCGAGTCTATTTGAGTTGTGGGACCGACTTGAAAAGAAAAGCCTTAGGGCCATTCATACGTTTCTTGCCCACCGAATTTATTTGTGAATGCAAGTCCATTTACAAATCTCCATGTGTATGGTATGATTTCTAAACCAACTCGCCTAGCAAGCAGAATACCAGTCCATGATCAAACGAATTTGTTCGTCACGGCATGCGGATTTGGGCTCATGGTTATCTACTGAACAGTATAGGTGCTAGTCGACATTTTCAACTTTCACGATTTAATTTAGTATACATCATGCAATATTATTTTTCAGGTCTTACTCGCAGTAATTGACTTATTTAAAGGTATAAATGCCTCTGTTATTCAAGGCATGGCCGCGGAGGGAGTGGTGGGGGGATCTCGTAGCACCACTAAATAAGTCAATTATCGCGGGTAAGATCCACTACATAATGTTTTTTGAAGCATAGGTGCTGACTACACTATACTTGACATAATTTATAGTATCCTCTTGAAAAGAAAATCAAACGTGGCAACTCGTTTTTAAATTTAAGCAATTCTCCAGATTAAGCTACATATTCAGAGTCACTGTGTTTCTTTTTTACATACATACATAGACTCACGCGTGTTTCCCGGAGGGGTAAGCAGAGACTACGGAACGCCATTTGCAACGATCCTGACATATCTCTCTAGCTTCATTCACTTCCATCAAATTTCTCATGCATGCTCGTCGATTAAGGGTACTTCTAGCCTGTCCTTTTTTTCTTTTTTAAATTTTCTTTATAAACCACTAGATATCACACACGTTTCGGTCCGCACGTCAGTTATCGAGGTAAAAGGTAGCTTATGTGCTATTCTCATTTATAAGTTATATTACTGTAAAGCACTTCGACATTATGTTGAATAGTTTTATCGTGCAGAAGAAGAGACTTCCATTGACTCAAACATTATATTAGAACTTTTGTTTTGTGTGCAAAACAAATCCCCAAACGCATATCTTAAAACAAACCAACCACAACATAGAACCGAGAATCGAATCACATAAGCGTTTGTCAAACAATTGATTCTGCTGCGTCATCGCAGTTTCTAACTAGTGTTTGGCAATCTACGTGACTGGTGTTGCCAATATTGTGTTGCTCCGATCACCGACGTTGATGAACTATCGTGTTGCAATAGTTACCGATATAAATTTATTGGGGGATTATTAGCTGTTTGTGGGGGAATCTATTATGGTATGCGTGTGTGGTGTTATTGATGAGGGCTATTATGAAGACGGCTTGATGGTGAAGCGTCTTTAGATGTGTGTTCCTACTAGGTTCTGCCTGCGGCTTCGGACGCGTAATTTATTGGAACAAACGGTTGCCCATGTGTAAGTTTTTGAGCTGCACATAGGTTATAATATAACCCCATTTCAAACCCTAAAAGTATTGTTTTCTCAATTTAAGAAAGCCATGGCCATTGCCATGGTCTTACTTATTTCTCTGTCAAAATTTATCAAATTCGGATCAACTGTTTAGTCAAGAGATGGGAATATACATTATGATTTTTTTGCATGCATACTAGTACGAATATGCATTTTACTAGTACTATTAGGGTTCCGTACCTAAAAGGTAAAAATCGGAACCCTATTACTAAGTCTCCGCTGTCTGTCTGTCTGTCTGTCACCAGGCTGTATCTCATAAACCGTGATAGCTAGAAAGCTGAAATTTTCACAAATTATGTATTTCGGTTGCCGCTATAACAACAAATACTAAAAATAAAAAAATGAAAATATTAAGGGGGTGTCCCATACAGTAAACGTGTTTTTTTTCGTTTTTTTGCTCAAAATTACTAACGGTAACAGGTAGACGCTTAAAATTTTCATGGAATATGTAGTTGTATATTACCTTTAATAAATAAATAATTAAATTAAAAAAAGTAAATAATAAAGGGGGCTCCCATACAACAAACGTAATTTTTAAGCAATTTGTTACTCGATCTTAATAAACAAGTAGAAACTTAAAAAATATTTAAGTATATATACAACAAACGTGATTTTCTTTTATAGATGATGGTACGGAACCCTTCGTGCGCGAGCCCGACTCGCACTTGCCCAATTTTTTTTTAGATACCTGCCTGCAGAGACAAGAGTAAAAGTAGTAATTAAGGCATAAAATATATGCTAAGAACGTCGTAAACCAAAGTTTCATCATCATCATGCAAGAGTACGTTTTTACTGCTAGACGACGCCCTGTCCAAGTTGCGTCACAGAACACACTGTAATGTATAACACATACATTACAGTGTAGTATTATTAATAAGAAGATTTGGCCTATTATTATACCATGATGGCCGGTTTGATTGGTTAAATTTTTCATGTCTGTCAGTATTATTTATTTATTTTGTTTATTTAATTCTTTATGCACATGCATTGGCATTCTCTACCTGTCAACCTCAAGGTGGTGCAGAGATAAAAGTGGTAGGTGCATTTAACTGTATAAATTTAAATATGGAAAAGTTACAAGGTATAACATCATAATAATTATTATATATATAGTATTTGTATAAATACATACAAAATATATAGTTCTATATATACATAATTATACATAAGTCTATATACACCTAAATATACATACATACTATATACTTACATAAATACTTATATAAATGGATGAGACTGATGTGCTGATTCCTTCAATCTCTCAAAAAGGAGCTCTCGAACTTTCATTTTAAATGCATAACGGTTAGTGGACAGTCTGATTTCAGGAGGGAGTGTATTCCATAAGATGATAGATTGCACCTCAAAAGAAGAGTTAACGAACCCAGTAGTATGACTGGGGCAAGAAAGAAGAAGGTTATGAGAAGAACGGAGATCTCTCTCATGAATAGAAGATAGATATTGGAAGTATGAGGTGAGATAAGATGGAGGGGAAGGAGACTTGAGATTAGAGAAGAGGGTAGTAAGAGCATGCAAACACCGGCGCTGGCGAATTGGTAACCATCTTAGTTCGGAACGATAAGTAGATACGTTATCATACTTACGAAGATTGTTAATGAATCGAATGCAGTTATTGAGAAATTGGTCGTACTTATTGAGATGTTCTGCATTCAGGTCATAATAGCACATTTTAGTATTAGTTTTTCCATTATAAACAAAGATGCTATTTCCTTCGACTGCCTCCGTGGTCAGTCGCATACACTATCCACTGGGGATAGTGTATGTATTTGTGCATCTCCTAAAACCTACCACCTTCATTAATCTGATCACTTAAGAGTGGCTTAAGAGCCACAGTATAAAACTTTTATACCATCAACTCACACTTTACAACGTATAAATCATAGCTGGATTATACTCCTAAAAACCTTTTTGGCATCGTCTGTTCTGTACGCTGCCAAAGGGGACAGTTGGGCTATGCTATCGTAGTTGGATGTCCATCAAAAAGTTATGACTTCGGTCGCTGAGTAGTTGAGTAGTTTTTCATATTAAATTTTTAGAGACAAGCGGCTAAATTGAATGCTACTTATGACGCATAGTTTCTGAATTGTCTGCTTTGAGTGTTTGGCGGACGTAATTTGGGGATGCTAATATGAGGGACATCACTTAATGCGGTTTGAACTTTTATGACTTCTGTTATGCCAAATAATAATAGTTGCCTATGTTTATATCACTCAAGGAGACCATTTTTTAAATAAGCAGCAGTGTAGATCTTTAGGCCTAATGTAGCTGTGAAAAAAAACAAGTAGTAAAATTACATTTGAAGGCAGAATTAACAATGCAGGCAACAGGGAGGTCGATTCAGTGGTATGTAGCTTAATTATAATTAGTTTTATGACAAATTGTTATCAATGTAGTGACAGATAAATAATAACAAAGAATCACTATCCCGTTTAACCCCGTGGATTACTTGTGGTAGCGTAAGAGGTGACTATGTAGAAAAAATATAGCAAATAATATATTTGTGAACAGACGGCCTGAGTGGTATAGTAGGATTAATCAAGCTTACTCAATATTACTACTCAGATTAGTAGACATAATTATGACAAGTTAGTTATAATTATTAATAATTGAAATATTATTATCGTTATAATATACAACATCACAAACTTTAAATCTAACTGATGAGATAGTATAAATATTATAAACCACTTATTCTTTCGACATTATTAGGAACTATTTAAACAGAAACCAACTTCGAAAACGCGACCTTTCACAAAATCACTACATTTTCAAAAACATTCAATTTTCTAGACCAAAACCACTCAATTTCGATAACCATAATACTATACTAGCTTCATATTTTTGGGAATTCAATGAACAAAAAACGTGCCCACGGTACCACATGATCACACACGAAACACCGCCAGAATCCTCTATTTATGTTCAATAAATCATGCGGAACAGGAAATTGAACTTTTTGAGGTACCCGTGGATCGTAGCGGGTTATTTAAGATAATTATCTTATATTATAGCATTACTAGTAATGCGGTCTCGTGCTCTCCGTAGTTTTTATGAAGCTTTTTCACGTTAATTACGAGTTGTGGTCTGTCTGAAAATCAACATTTTCGTTTCATGTTACTGGATGTGGCTATGTTTCAACAAGTATTGCCAAATGTGGATAAATTTGCTACACAGTTTATTTTATTATGCTATTTATTTGTATGTTTGTTTAAGGTATAATACTAAAAATACAAAAATAATACATAAACATTAATTCATTATACATTTTGAGTTTATTGTTATGTTGTTAAATTGATAATAGTTATTGTGTTATAATCTCTACCTAATGATTTTATTCATATTTTGTGGCTTACGATGTAGTTTTACAAAAACTATATCTTAACCGACTTGAATAAATGACTCAAGTGTTCATACTTTTTTGCGTCGATATTATAAGTTTGCAGTAATTATCTACCATGATAATTGTAATTCATCCAAAATTTAAAATTTATTTTAGTTATTATCTGCGCTATATTTCATAATTTATTTTAGTTATTATCTGCGCTATATTTCATAATTGCTGATCGGTAAGTTCACTCATGAGTTAAATTGTTTTATAAATGACTGTATGCCAAGTGTGCCGAGTTGACGCTGTTCTGCTCTGAGTTCAACTGGAGGTTGCTAGTGTGGGTAGGTAAATGCACTGATCACAAGTATTTATCCTGAGTTAATTCGATTTGACTTGCTGAACCTTTGTTTTTATAGACTCACGTCTGCATCTCCAAAGAGTTACGCAGAGGGTTACACCCACATTTAGCCATGTTATTAATTTTACGTCTCACGTTATAGGGGGCGAGCCTATTGGCGTTATCGGGCTTAGAATCCGGGAAAATTTAGCAACAATTTGCCCGACCCGGGAATCGAACCCAGGTCCGCCCGATCAGAAGATGTATACTGGACAACGGAGGCAGTATTATCGAGTAATACCACAATTTTCTTTTTAATTATTGCATGTGGTTACTTCATGTAAGGGTCTTTCCTGTAAAAGGGTACGCTGATGTTAAAGCTTGATCCTTTCCTGTAGAAAGAACGTAGGCGCCGGTCGTTATGACTACTGACTTCAATTTGATATCTTGAAACTTTCTAGGAAAGAGGACTTGGTCGACAGACAGTCGCAAAGACAGATAGACAACAAAGTGATCCATACGGGCACAGTAACCTTTTTAGGTACGGATTCCTACAAGTATATCTAGTACTCAAATACTAGAACAGATGAATAATGCTTTTAATATACAAAAAATGTATTAATTAAAGATATTGTAAATTATTACAATATCTTAGGGTGCATAGGGTTCCCACCAAGAACTTAGGCTCCCAAGCCAACCTCACCTGCAAGTGGTGCACCTGCCGATCAACGGACGAGGCTCTGGCAAACAAAATATCCTGATAAGCGGCAATAGGCTCGCCACCTATTACGTGGGATCAAAACACTGGCGAAAAGTGGGCGTTTAATATGCCTCTGCCTACCCCTTCGGGGAAATAGGCATGAGTCTATGTATGTATGTATGTAAATTATTATTAAAGTATTAAATCTGCATATACATATTAAATTCTTGCGTTAATTACTAACTGGCTGAGCACAACTAAAACAATTGGGCGCAAACGGCTGAAATTTGATATGACACTTGAGGATAGTAGAAGTGCATTGAAATGAAATGAAATGAAATGAAATTATTCTTTATTTCGTGTAAACTTTGTATAAAGTGCTTACGAAACGTCAATTTTAAATTTATCAGTTGTACAAGTTTATATGTTTATGTTGAATTAGAGCAGCTCAATCCCAAGCATTTTTGTCGTCTATATAATCGGAAATTTTATAATATGCTTTTAAACACAACTTAGTTTTAACAATTATCTTAAATTTATTTATTGTTAAATTTCTTATATTAAGAGGGAGCTTGTTATAAAAGCGTATACACTGCCCCATAAAACAGTTACTTATTTTTTGGAGGCGGGTACTATGAACTACAAGATTATACTTATGTCTAGTATTTACAGTGTGAAGATCACTTTTTTTACTAAATTTGTCAATATTCTTGTGGACATATAAGAGATTATCGTATATATATTGCGATACAACAGTTAGAATGCCTATCTCACTGAACTTTCCTCTTAGAGAAACACGAGGACCAAGGTTGTAAATTCCCCTTATTGCTCTTTTCTGCAGAACGAATATTGTGTTAAGGTCTGCAGCATTCCCCCAGAGAAGAATCCCATAAGACATAATACTATGAAAGTAACTGAAATAAACCATTCTAGCTGTATCTATATCTGTAAGGCGTCTAATTGTCCTAACTGCATAAGCTGCAGAACTAAGTTTGCCCGAAAGTCTTTCTATATGCGGACCCCATTGGAGTTTGGTATCAAGCATAATACCTAGAAACATAGTCGTCCCGACGGGCTCAATTCTGGATTCCTTAAGTTGTACATTGGTTTCCATCTGTTTAACATTGGGCATTGAGAATTTTAATAGTTTGGTTTTCTTATCATTAAGTAATAAATTATTAACATTAAACCAACTAACAACTTTAGAGAGTGCATTGTTTACTTCGTCAAAATTTATCTGTTGTCGTCTAATATTAAAAATTAAGGAGGTGTCATCCGCGAACAACACAATCTCATGATTCTTTTTTACATAATAAGGTAGATCGTTAATATAAATCAAAAAAAGAAATGGTCCGAGAATTGACCCCTGCGGGACTCCCATTTTTAAGGCAGAACCTGGAGATGTCTTGTCATTGATCTGGACCTTCTGGATTCTGTTGCCCAAGTAAGAAACCAGGAGATCGAGAGCTTTGTTCCTAACGCCGTAATGATACAATTTCCTGACCAGAGTGTCATGATGTACACAATCAAACGGTTTTGACAAGTCGCAAAAAATACCTAATGCATCTTGCGACTTCTCCCAAGCTGCAAATATACTTTTGAGTAGCTCAACTCCTGCGTCAGTAGTCGAACGACCCCTCGTAAATCCGAACTGTTTCTCGTGGAGTAGATTATGTCTATTGAAATAACTAAGCAACTGACTAAAAATTAATTTTTCAAAAATTTTACTAAGTGTCGGCAATACAGAAATAGGTCGAAAATTAGAAGGGTCGGTTGTGTCACCAGATTTAAATAAAGGTATAACTTTACTATATTTCATTAAGTCAGGAAATATTCCAGAAGCGACGCAACCGTTGAATACCGCTGCAAGATGTGGAGCAATTATGCTAATAATAGATGAAGTAGTCTTCACTGACAGTCCCCACAAATCCATTGTCTTTTTCATATTTAAAGTTTTAAATTGTTTAATAATATCGTCAGTAGTAACAACAGTGAATTCAAAGGCTGCATCACATTCTGGCACGCAGTCCCTAAGAAGCATTTCAGCAGACATAGAAGATGAGTTGAGCGACTCTGTTGTCACTATAGGTATATTAGCAAAGAAATTTTCAAATTCTGTCGCAACTTCCAGGTCCTCTGAAATACTCACATTATTGATTTTTAACAGGTAGTCGCGGCTGCGTGCTTTAGCTCTGCCAGTTTCATTGTTGATCACATTCCAGGTAGCCTTTATAGTGTTTTCTGATAGTTTTATTTTATTTCTCAAATAAATAGAGTTTGCCGTGTTACAAGCTTGTCTAAATATTTTGGAATATTTTCTTACATAATTAATAAAGGTCTGACTATTATTATAAGACTTTTCATTATACAGTTCATATAACCTAATTCGGCTTTTATGAATACCTTCAGTTGCCCAATCACTAAACATCAGACGGTCAGTTACATTTAATTTTTTGGATGTAAATACAGTCTGAAATTCGTCATTAATTAATTTAAATAAGGAGTTATATAACTGATTCGGATGGTCATGATGTGGCAACCAACGCATTTTTCGAGATAAATTGTTTTTAAAAGTTTTAAGTCGTTTCTCATTTATTGGTATATATTTAACAATTTTTCTCTGTTCTCTCGGGCATTCTCTTGGACAACAGATTAACTGCCCACTGTGATCTGACTGAAGCATATTAATCAAAGATTTGTGTATTGGTTTTATACTAGTAAATATATTATCAATACAAGTACCACTTGTGGCAGTCACTCTAGTTGGTTCATAGAAATTATGACATAAATTGTATGACTTAAGTAAATTTAAAAAATTGATAGTTGAAGAGCATTTTTCTAATATGTTAATGTTAAAGTCTCCACAAATAGCAACCGTTTTACGGCAATCACAAACTTTGCTTAGAGCATCCTCCATAATAACTAAAAAACTTTCAAATGGTGCACATGGAAGTTTGTATACACTCATAACAATGAACTGCTCAAACTCAACACATGTAATCTCTACTACTCGCTCAACAGAGAGGCTCACAATGTCAGTCCTTTCTTTAAATTTTAGAAATTTACTTGCTATGATTAACGAGCCACCATGGATAAAATTTTCTCTACTGAACGAGCTTACAACCTGGTGGTTATTAAAATTGAATATGAACTGGTGGCTTCTTAGCCAATGTTCTGTAATGCATAAAATATCAATATTGTTACAGTTCATAAACAATTCCAATTCTAACTCCTTACCCATCAACCCTTGTATATTTTGATGCACCAGGTTGATACAATTTTTAAAATTATTGTTTGTATGTGTGGTTGATGGAACTATGTTTTTGTCACTTAAACTAGGTACAAAATTTGGTGTCTTATTAAATATATTGCCAGAGATTGACTCTATTGTCTCAGAAGTCAATTTAAAGAATTTGGAACGGATTCCAAGCTTATATTGCATGTCAAATTTGACTGCTCAATAAAAGCAGTGTGGTTAGCCAAAACCTTGGCTGAGTTATTAATATAATAAGCTAGCGATGATGCTATTTGTCTTTTATAAAATTGTGATATATAATAATTATCATATGTCAAATAAAAATCCTTTTTTATACAAAAAGGTTATTCACTCGAGAAAAAATGGTTAGAAATGTAGTATCCTTTGGCAGCCGGATGGGGGTGGGAGGTGGAGGGGGAAGGGAAGGGGGTCTCCCCTCTCCCCCGGTACCACTCCCGTGAAAAAGTAACGCACCTTTTTTGAGAAAAACAGATATTTGTAATCTAACCTCAAAACACTTTATAATCACCTATTCATCATCATCATCATATCAGCCGCAGGACGTCCACTGCTGAACATAGGCCTCCCCTATAGATTTCCAATAGGACCGGTTGAAAGCGGCTTGTATCCAGCGCGATCCTGTGGTCTTCATCAGATCGTCTGTCCACCTTGTGGGTGGACATCCTACGCTGCGCTTGCCGGTGCGTGGTCTCCATTCGAGAACTTTACGGCCCCATCGGCCATCAGTTCAGACGGATGCGTGGAGAGACGAATGAAAGGGTTGACATACGGATGGGGTGAATGGATGGACGGGTGAACGAACAGGAAGGATACATCAAATTTAAACAAGCTAATTATTTTAATTTAATTTTATATTTAAGACATATTTACGCATACGGAGCGAAATGTAAAGATATAAATTTGTAGAAAGAAAAACCACTCAAGTCAGAAATCTTCAAAATTTAGTCTTCTACTACAACAAGGGACGGTTTCTTTGTTGACGTCACTTGATGGGACTACTAATGACGATCTTTTTTCACGCAGTGGCAGTCCCCGAGCTCGCCGAGAATCGACTATTTCAGGCAAAAGCCAGTCTATGAAAAACGACACTAGCTTTGCCTTCATCTTTTTTTCCCAAAAATCGTCATCTTTTTTTATCATTTCCGTTTTTAATGGCTTGTTTTCACCACTCCACACAGCAAACAAGCACTTTTCTCTACGTGTTACATGGAGCTGCCCTTGAATTTGATAGTACCAATTACTGTTTTTGTTTACTTCAATCAGTCCACTTTCTTTATTGTATTTCCATATTTGTATCTTGTTTTCCCTTATACATTCTTCTAGACCCTTTTTGAATGCCACTAAAGGACATTTCACTTCCACTACTGTGTCTTGGCCTATCAAACCATCGGGCGTTGCTCCAATAAAGGGATATTCATAGTCCACGAACAACCCGCACGGCTCTATGACGACTTTTTCTTGGATGGCAAGTTGCTGTAAAGCGAGATGTTCATTTTCGACGCCATGTGCGATTGCCGCTATATTATTAAGATTACATTTATATAAAATATTTTCCACTAACTTGGCTTTGCTGGTATTCTCTCTTCTTTTCACTACTAATCCGAAATTTGATGCTGTTAGCATATTTTTTCTTAGTTCTATCCAGTCATCGCTATCTCTCTGATTTACAGTAGATACTAGTATTTTTTCTTTGTCCGAAGTTAGTTGCTTTAAATTTTGCAGGAAAGATTCTTTAGCGGCATTTAATTCATCCGATGTCAAATCTGGAGTAGAACTTTGAGCCCCATAATCATGTTGAACAGCATTGTCTTTCTTTAGCATCCGATTTTTTTTATGAGGTTTTGCTTTGTTTAATTTTCTTTTCATCAGTCTTCGTTCTTCAAATATTCTCAGGATACTTTTGGGACTTTTCCCTAAAATTTTTTTATGAACAAGATGCCTCGGGTTATTGAAAGAAACAACTGCTGAATTGCAACGCGCGTGGTAACCCCCACGAAGAGAGAAATTAATTCTCTTTCCCCCCACAACCTTTGCAATCACACTGTTGAAGCGCTCTACTGTATTGGTATCTACGTCTTCAAGAAGGCTTCTTGATTTTGAAAGTATTGACTGGAGTATTGTCTGTATCCTGAACCAAAATGTAGTGTTTATTATTTCCATATTACTCTGTTGTGTTTTTTCTTTGGAACAGTAATAGTTCTTACAATTTTCATGATTACCGAAAGCATGTAGAACAGAATTTTGTACTTCGTTCCTAAAACCTGCTACTGCTTACATTTTATCTTTTTCCGGCTTATACTCTTTTATTGATGCAATAACAACCTTTCGAATACTCAGAATTTTTGATTCAGTCAGCGTTTTTCTGTGCACCAAGGCATATTTTGTGTCTTTGGCTACAGCCCTCAACTTATTGCACATATTGCGCAGCACATGGTTTCGGCATTCAACTTTTTGAACGGTATGATTCTGATAAGGATTACGTGCCAAGATTTTTGCATAGGTAGCCGAGTCGCCGTCAGCAATTAACCTGCCATAAATAATATTGTACATCAATACAGATGTTTCGAATCCTTGGCAAATTATTTCTGACTCCATTCCGCTAGATGACCCAGTGTAGTTTTTGAAGCAAACGTGTTCTGGTGCAGCAGTTTGTTTTTCTCTGCACGAGCACATGCAAGGCAGTATTTGTTTTTAATGCCTAAAAACAATACTTCACCGTATCTGCGACCTACGATTGCTGCAGCGCCCGACAATGCCTTATAATTATTGCCGTAGGATCGCGATGACCAACAGGCGTCGGCATATACGTCTATTAGAGGTATGCCATCTTTGCTCAATGTTCCTTCAGCTACCGCTGTATCACGCTCACGCATAGCTGCTGCTGCCATGGATTCGACAGATGTTGACTCCCATTTTTCATAAACTAGGTTTTGAACTTGAGCATAAGTTGTTTTCGTAAATATGGGTACGTCCATACATGCTGTTATTTCTTCAAATTGTGAAAAACCGATGCTAGCAGAAGTAATTCCTGTAACGGAACCCACGTTAGCGTTGACATTATGTGTACTTGATAAATCTTCGCTTGTGACAATAAAGTGATCTTTACACATATTGCATCTAAACTTGAATCTGGAGATCAAGCCGAACCTTTTTTCTCCTATGAGTGACATTTGTGAGAAATTGCAATTGAACAAAGAACTATGGCCGGATATAGTTTGCAGCTGCTGGATAAAATGCATAATATCAACGATTCTTCGACCGTGAACTGGTGGGTACTGGTGCTGGTGGCTGGTGGGATTACCTTCTTGAGATTCGGTTGACGGTTCAACGAATAGCACATCGTCAATAATTGCTCTGTAATAAAAAAACACGTAATTTATTTTATTTTATTATAAGCAAAGAGAAACAAAATAATTATGTACCGAATATAGTTGCTGAAACTCGAGTTGAATGGCGTGCAATAGGAGAGGCATATGTGCAGCGGTGGACTGCTATAGGCTGATGATGATGATGATACGACTATTTTTTTATTTTATTTATTTATTTACCTCAGGCTTCAAGGCCCATATAAAATACTATAATAAATAATAGTGCGTGGACAGACAGACGGGTCCCATTGTGTGACGACCTGTGTGGTGTCCTTCACCCATCTGTTGATACTTACTCATTATCACTTGATTATGGATCGGCTTTTGGAGTTACAACTGTTGCAATTGAAAGTGATGTCCCAGGGTTTTTGTGCTCAGAATCCTTTTGTAATCTAAAATTGAAACAAAATGATTATCTTTATATTATCTGGTTTTTTTTTTGAGAAAATTAGGAATTTCAACAATGTGCACTTTGAGTAATTTGCAATTAGCATTTAGAAAATTTGCCAATTTGAGAATTAGGAAATTTCTTCATAAAGATGAGTTCAATGACCTCCTGTCGCATTACTAGTTACTATTTATAATATATATAATATTCTGTAACACCATGTATAAGCTTACTCATGAAAAGATTTTTCCGATGGTTCATCTGCTGACGGGTTGCTCGCCAACCGTTTCTTTTTACTATAAAGAAAAAACAATAAAATTGTATTATAATTGTTACAAAAATAAGGAAATCAAAAAAAGTTATAATTAAAATTCCAAACAAGAAAATCGGCAAAAAATAAAATAATCAACAAAAATATTTATTTCAAATAAGAAAAACAAAAAGTATACAAGTATCACGGTGGGGTTTGAACCCGGGGGCATTAGACACTTACGTCAATGCACGAGACCGCTAGACCAATCGAGCTATGAATTTGTCCACAAAATTACGCATCTATATAAACAAAATAAAGGTGTGCACAAAAAGGTAAGTACTTACTTTACAACTTCCATCATGTGTTTTTGCTTCGTCGAATAAGTTCTCTTTATTGCCCTCCGTATATTATTCTTGTTGCCCATTTTTTATACACTGATTGTTTATTTACACAACTTATGACAAAACCGAAATCAAACAAAAAATAACACCAACTTACAGCACAACTTAGAAAAAAACTAATTGTTTATTTACATAACTTATGACTAGAACCGAAACCGATCAAAAATTTATACCAACAACACAACTAAGAAAAACTAATCACAAAATAAAATATAATAAACAGCGTTCATCAACAAACAGATACGTAAATGATTATTTTCGGAGCAGAACAAACTGTCATAGGTCCATCAAGCAGCGCGCCTCAGCGATCACTGTTGCTCCGCGTAGAAATGAAAGAGACGCCGCGATGGCGCAACGTTTCGTTCGACTCGTTCGAGTTATTTATCATTAAATACATGAATCCTTACAAATATCTTATTCCAATCGATAAAAAAAACAACAGTTTCCTTTATTATTATATATTACATCACTGTTATTAATATTATCAAGATTTGTTTATAAATAATACAGTTATAATTGCTACAATTTCCATTTAAATGTTTATTTTATGGTCTTTTTTTATCGAGAAAATTTACCGAAAACGTGTTTTGAACACAATGGTCCCCCCATAAATATGATCAAGATTAACATATATTTTTTTAGCTGCTCTAAAATGTATACATTTGGCTAAAAAACTGTTTTGTGAAGCCTATTTTGACTAGGTACAGCGCCTTAACTCAAACATTTTAAGCTCCTGTGAATACTCAAAAAATAAAATGTAAGTCTTTAATTCACTTTTAATTATGTTGTCACTTGCATTTTCATCCCAGTTTTGACTTGTATCTCGATATTGGCATCAACTACAGATTTTAGTATTTTGAACCACTCAGAAGGACACGGTACATAAATAATAAAATCGGTCTAGCGGTTTAGTAGTAATGTAACACACATCTATATAGATGATGAAAGAGTTAGTATCATATTAGCCACGATTCAAAATTTTTTATAACAATCTACTTTTTAATAAGTACCTGTTTATATAATCCAAACAATACATAAAGTCTAAAAATGAATCAAGAATACAAGTCTAGCCTATACAGACTTTAATATTAAAATATAAGACGAGGACACAATAAAACGTCACCAAGACTAGAAGATTAAACTTCGAAGAGAGGCTGGCACCTCGGAAATAATTAATTAAGTTTAAAAACTGTTTAAACTTTTATACTCTTATAAGTTTTAAAAATTATTACAATGATATTGACTAAAATTATTCATAGTTGTGTAATTTATTTAAATTTCTGCTTGAATTTGTAAGTCTGGTTTTCAGTATGTTTGACTACAAAACTTGTTACTTTAAGAAAGTTACCTAATTGAGATTAATTTGGAAGTAATCAGTATTAAATATTTCTTTGCTATTTATAAAAAAATTATCTACTACATATTGATGGTTCCAGTACTCTTAGCTTATATACAATGCATGAAATCTCTCAAGCAAATAGAAATAAACCTAAGAAAGTAGTGTGAAGGATAATTATTGACTTTTACAGAAGAAATTATACCAATATGACCAAAGTCCCAGTCATTAATTATATTTTGTTATTAACACATTTGTATAGGTACTGCTAAATATTTTCACTATGTATGGCTTTGGAAAAGAATCCGGGCAGAATAAGTATAGAGACCTCATGAAGAGCACAGTGTGAAAGATTAGGCCTTATTCTTATCGACTAGACGCTTAATAGATGGTATATGGCAATATATTGACTGACGTGTGTATTCTTAAGAAAATCTTACCTCAGTTTTAGACATGCTAAAACATTATATTAGGTACCCTTAGTAAAAACTCCTTCAGTTTTAATAAAAAGCACTATACCTTAATATATGCAATATATGCGTATACACTGCTGGCGTACGTATTACAGCATCTGTTCACGTCGTATCTTATCGTTTGCAGTACCGATCAGCAATTTTAAAGGCACTTCAGTCTTTGCCTGTGCACTATATTAAAAACTAACTTCATTGAATGACAGTGCTCTAATTTTAGGAGTTATCTCGCTACTGCTATATCGCTATGTATAACAAAAAATATTTAAACAAAAACACCATTATTGTAAAGGTTCTGAGTTCCGATACTTTAAGTACTACTTATCCATATTATACAACCTGTAACAAGTTTAAATGCACATCCTGAAAGTACTTTGTTCAGAATCTGCAACTGAATCCATTTCCGTCATTTTTAATATTGTTTATTTTTAGTCTTAAAATAATTAAAATAACGTAAATTGTAGTCACTCATTTTTTTTTTAAATTGAGCTATTCGAAAATAAACCTTAAATCAAAGCAGAATGGCTTATTTTTAAATGCATTTGTTAAATGGTTCCACGTTGACTTACACAAACGCACACATTAAAACAACACAATTTAAAACAAAATTGAGCTATTCGAAAATAAACCTTAAATCAAAGCAGAACGGCTTATTTTTAAATGCATTTGTTAAATGGTTCCACGTTGACTTACACAAACGCACACATTAATACAACACAATAGACGGCAAAAGACAATAGCACACAATTGACCACCAAAATGTCTATCATCTATCTTTCACTAACGTAGGTAATAAACAACGGGAAAGAGCGAGACGTAATGTCTCGCTCGCGCTGGCGCATGACAAGCGCAGCGGGCGATGCGCTTAGACATGTCATGACAAGTACACAACCGGGAATATCTATCTATCAGTGAGTGCTGTGAAAACCTTTTTAAAAGTTAATTTGTTTACAAAATGTGTAATGGTGTATAATTTAATCATTCAACAACAAAGTGAAAAGTTCAACATCATCTTGATGTTGACTTGTCGCCCCTGGACTTTCTCATCGTGGAGAAATATTAAATCACCAGTTTATTGTGACGAGAGAAAAAGTGCCGAGTAGTTAATTAATTAAGATACTAGCGGCTTTTGAAACAGTGAAAAGATGTGATTTGTGAGGAAATTGTGAAGTGCTACATGGACGAATGAAATGTGATTTAAGCCTGTAAGTTATTTTATTATTCTTTTATTGTAAGTATTTAGATTCACAAGGGAACTTTAAACATGCCGTTCTTGTTTATTTCTCTCATTGATATTCTTTTATTTTATCTGATTAAGTTAAGATAGTCACAATAGTCACTTACGATGTTAATAAACAATAGATCGTGCATATTAATAACAAACAATAAATGATTCGAATGTCCACTCCATACTTTAAAAGTGTGATGGAAAGAAATACTCATAATATCTTTGGTAATATCAACAGTGGCCGACAAATTGTTCAAACATCATTTTTGTAAACTCCACTCTATCAGAGTGTGGTTTACCGACTGAATTTCATACATTTTGTTATATCGTATCGTGTTTCGTTCCTATCAGATCGCTGTTGTTTGTTTACCATAGCAACCGTTTCGTTTGTGTGCGTGCGCAGATTTAGAGTGACCACGATTTTCACTTTTAATTGAGTTAATACTTTCTTTAAAAAACATCATTTACGCAAATAAAAAAAATATTTCAATGCATGCATTATGATTGTAACAAGGTTTTCTAATTGGGGTGTCTGAGTATGTGCGTTATTTCCATTACACGTTGTATATTATAGAATTACATTTAACATGGATACAATTTATCAATTACTGAGTACTCAATTTGACACGTCAGTATTTAAGTATGAGTAAATAACATAAATTAATCGGAAACACACCTTATTCAACCAATGTCACAGAGATCAAAATGATGATCAAAAAGGTTTCATATCATGAAAAAAAGTTTTTCGTTTAATTTACATTGTTGCTAACTTTAGTAATACCTTTGGTAATAACCCTCTTTGAAAATAGAACCACAGAACATTTTCGATTTAAACTAAAATCATACCTCATTTCCTCACCACTTACTTTGTGCCGTGTTCAACTAACACTTTATTTCTTATCAAAGAATATTAACTTAAAAGCGCAATTAGGTAAGTCAAATGACGTCAGACGCACGGAAGCGGAAAAACCTAAAGAATGCAAATCCTTTGTTAATAAAACTATCGACATGCAATAATCTTGTTAAATGCTCCACGCAGTAATTTTCAAGTGCATTTATATAATTTTATGTTGAAAAATGCGACTTTGAGTTGAAAATCACTTGTAGAGGTAATTAAGGAAACTTTGCAGCAATATTTTTTTGCAACAATAATGTGACTCGAGCACAGGTTCTAGATTACATTTTTTATAGATTAAATGTTAGTTAATTATAAATTCAGTTAATAACAATTTCATATGACGTGTCAGCTTTAACTGTTTTGGGTCTTAGTCCCAACGTAGTGCAGACGCTTTAAATGAATTATTATATTATTTTTGTTAAATTACTCACAGGGGTCTTACAACCACTTTGTTACAAGTGAAATGGTAAACCAATATACGTTCTGCATGAAAAAAGCGGGCACTATATAATACTTGTGGTACTTAATGCTTCGTTATGTGAATGTGGTAGAATATATTAAAATAAACAAAAAAAAATTGTCACACCAGTTTGAACTTCAGCGTGTTCACCTTAAAAACTACGATAGGTATACTTCACGAAGTATAATTTCTTAGAGTTCATTGACTGAAAATCATATTAGATAATATTGCTTATTCCAGGAATAGAACAATAACATATTGTTACGCCATCTATCGGTGAATGGGGGTACTAGAAGAGATTGAATGTATCGGTGGTTTAAAGGTAATTCAGCTACTCTGTACTAGATGGCGTTGCTGTATCGAGTATAGACTGTTCGAGATTATTTCGACAGTTTTGTGGAAGAGTCTAGAATGCGCTAGTGATGTTATCCGGCCAGTATAAATAGAGCGAGAGCGCGCGAGACAGGACAGTTACAATTGAATATCGAAGCGATCAACAAGAAGCGAAGGAAATAAGTCGGAAGTGTTTAGTGTTGTTCTAGTGGTGTGAATAGTGTGTTTTATTAGTGAAGTGAAAATTAAGTGTGTGTATCTAGTGTTATTGTGTTAGTGAATAAAGTGCAGTTTTTCTGGCATAGTGTATATAATTTATCACGAACCCCAGCTCGTAACAAATTGGTGTCAGAAGAAAGGGATAAATTATGCCGGTTATGCCGAAGGAAGAAACTGAAGGTGTGCGTACCAGGAACCCGCGCCAGCAAGACCTGGACCAGAGACGCTTCGGAGACGTTCCTTCTCCATCGCCTGGTGGACCAGGCGACTCCGCGGCTGCAGTGGAGCCTGCAAGCGCACACTCCGTGGCGGTGCCCGACATCGCGGCTCTGATGGCGTTCATGCAAGAGCAGGCCCGCCGTCAAGAGGAGCACGCGCGCCGCATGGAGGAACAGTGACAGCGCGGCAAGGAGGAGCAGGCTCGCCGTCAAGAGGAGCACGCGCGCCGCCTGGAGGAACAGCTTCAGCGCGACAAGGAGGAGCAGGCTAACCGTCAAGAGGAGCACGCGCGCCGCCTGGAGGAACAGCTTCAGCGCGACAAGGAGGAACAGGCTCGCCGTCAAGAGGAGCACGCGCGCCGTCAGGAGGAGCAGGTTCGCCGTCAAGAGGAGCATGCGCGCCGCCTGGAGGAACAGCTTCAGCGCGACAAGGAGGAGCAGGCTCGCCGTCAAGAGGAGCACGCGCGCCGCCTAGAAGAAAAGCTCCAGCGCGACAAGGAGGAGCACGCGCGCCGCCTAGAAGAGCAGGTGATGCTTATGAAGGACCTCAGCGCCGCTGTAGGGAAGGACTTGAAGGCGGTCAAGGAGGAACATCAGCAGCACGAGGCCCGTATCAGCGACGTGGAGATGCTCGTACACGACAAGCTTGAGACTCGCGTCGCCTTTATAGAGAAGCGTGTACACGACCACCACGAGACCTTTGTTGCTGAAGTGGAGAAGAAGTTGCGTGGGCTCGAAGTGACACCAGCGGCTGTAGCGCCCTCACCTCGTGGATTTAAGGTCCCACCATTCGATGGCTCGTCATCATGGTCTGCATACAAGATCCAGTTCGAGGCTGTGATGCGATCGAATGGGTGGACCAAAGAACAGGCCTTAACCGCCCTAACCTTGGGCCTTCGCGACCGGGCCTTGACAGTGTTGGAGGCACTCGGGCAAGACGTCACCTACGAAAAGCTTCTGGAGGCGCTAGAGGCCAGATACGGTGACGCGCACCTTGAACACGTTTATCGTGCTCAGCTGAAGGACAGGACACAACGCACCGGAGAAACTCTGCAGCAGTGGGCTCTAGAGGTGGAAAAGCTGGTCAGGAAGGCATACCAGTCGTCGCCTGCGCTTATTGACGGGAACCTCGTACAGGCATTTACGGATGGGATCCGGGACCTGGAGGTAAGAGCAGCAGTGAGGCTTGGGCACTTCAAGGACCTCAAGGACGCTATAGCCCACGCTCTGGAGGTGGAAGCAGTGCGACGCGACGATCGAGGTCACCGCATCAGGGAAGTTGTGTCGTCACCTCGGTGCTACAACTGCGGAGAAAGAGGCCATATCCGCTTGAGCTGCCCAAAGTGTAGGCAGCCTGGTGACACCCTGTCTCCACCAAAGGGGTCGCCTGATGTGCCTGCCAGGCAGCGAGAACAGGGAAGCGAGTAGAAGCCAGGACTGCGGGGCGGGTGCTGGCTGGTAATGGAAGAGCCCCAAGTATCTCGATCTCGCAATCATGTGACGGGAACAGCCTGATCATCGAAGGCGAAATTAACAGAACACCATGCAAGCTGACATTGGACACGGGTGCTTCTCGCACAGTCATCGGTTTCCATCTGGCAAGACGGGTTCTTCGGGGCTGCTTCAGGAACAATGAATGTGTGAAACTGAGAACAGCTACCGGTCAGCACATAACCGTCCGAGGTGAAATGGAGGTGGATCTGAAGCTAGGCAACAAAGTTTACCGTCACAAAGTCATCGTAGCCGATATAGTGGACGACTGCATCCTGGGCCTAGACTTCATGCGGAAGTATCGCTGCGAGATCGATGTTAACCAGGGAGTAGTGAAGTGTGCCTCGGAAGAAGTCTTCATGGAAGGTGCAACTTCAGGAAAAGTGTACTGCCTGAAGAATGTCATTCTTCACCCGCGGTCGGAAACGGTTATACCAGTTTGTCTACCAGGGAATACTAATCGAAGGCCTAGAGAAAGAGGCCCCGTGAAAGATTGCACGAACCTTGGTAAGGGGTACCAAAGTTTCATCAGTACGCGCACTGAATGCAAGTGACAAGATAGTGTCGCTCAAGAAAGGGACGGAATTGGGCACCTATGAAGGAGCGGCTTGGATGCGTAGATGTCAAGAGCAACCTACCAGCGCCAAGGTTCAGGGTGCACGATTCGACGTGTCTTCACTTTTGGAGGACTGCCAAAGAACCCTGTCAGAAGAAGAGAAGACCGAGGCTCAGAAGATGTTGAACCGGTTCGCGGATATTTTCTCGACCAGTGATGCCGACATAGGGAAAACAGCACTAGTCCAGCACAAAATAAACACGGGAAGTGAAGCACCGATTCGCCAGCGACCAAGACGTGTGCCAGTAGCACGGGAACGTGAAGTGGAAGCTATGATCGACGGTATGGTGAACGAAGGCGTAATCGAGCCTTCGTCCAGCCCGTGGTGCTCTCCGGTTGTCCTAGTTAAGAAGAAGGATGGCAGCATGCGCTTCTGTGTAGACTACCGCCGATTGAATGACATCACGAAGAAGGACAGCTAGCCGCTGCCAAGGATCGATGACACACTGGATACGCTGACGGGGATGAAGTGGTTTTCTACCTTAGACCTAAAAAGTGGCTACTGGCAGGTGGAAATAGATCCTCAAGACAAAGAGAAGACGGCATTCTCCACAGGCAAAGGATTGTGGCAATTTAACGTCATGCCCTTTGGATTGTGCAACGCTCCGGCTACTTTTGAGAGACTGATGGAGCGAGTGCTTATGGGACTGATTGGAGACGCCTGCCTGGTCTACTTAGATGACATCATCATCGTGGGGCGCACCTTCCAGGATCACCTTCAAAACTTGGAGCAAGTGCTGTCAAAGATACGAGGAGCTAATTTGAAGCTGAGTCCGAAGAAATGCGCGTTATTCAGACGGCAAGTGAACTTTCTAGGACATGTGGTCTCGGAGAACGGTATTCAAACTGACCCGGATAAGATCATTGCCGTGAAGGAATGGCCAGTTCCAGAGAACAAAACGCAGGTCAGAGCATTCCTCGGATTATGCTCCTACTATCGACGGTTTGTGAAGAACTTTGCTGACATTGCTCGACCTCTTCATAAGCTCACCGAAGACAGAGTGCAGTTCTGTTGGAATGAGAGCTGTGACGTTGCGTTCCAGAAGCTTAAGGAACATCTGTGTACTGCACCTATTCTAGGCTACCCTGACAATGAGCATTGATTTATAGTTGACACAGATGCCAGTAACACCGGAATTGGCGGCGTGCTGTCACAGAAGAAGGGTGATCAAGAAGTTGTTATAGCATACTTCAGCAAGGCCTTATCCAAACCCGAAAGAAACTACTGCGTCACCAGGCGGGAACTCTTGGCTGTAGTAAAGACATTGCAGCATTTCAACAAATACTTGTTGGGCCGTAAATTCCACCTGCGAACCGACCATGCAGCGCTGAAATGGCTACTTCAATTTAAGGACCCAGAAGGACAAGTAGCTAGATGGATTGAACTACTGCAAGAGTTTGATTTTGTAATACAACATCGCAGCGGCAAGTCCCATGGTAACGCAGATGCCCTATCGCGTAGGCCGTGTCCCGACCAGTGCAAGCACTGTAGTCGACAGGAAGCAAAGCATGCAGCGCTAGTGAGGATGTCAAAGACGGATCTAAGTGACGAATGGAGAGAAGCTTTGCAGAGTGCTCAGCAAGATGACAAGGATGTACAGCCGATTCTTGAATGGAAGAAATCAGATGCGCCTGGGCCCAAATGGAGTGATATCGCAGCAATGAGCCCCATCACCAAGAGTTATTGGGCACAGTGGGAAAGCTTGGTCGTCCAGGATGGAGTTCTGTGCCGCAAATGGGAAAACGCTCGCGGTAACCAGTGCCATTTGCAAATGGTAGTGCCCAAAACTAAGGTGCCGGAAGTCTTGCAGCTCTATCACAATGGTGCTTCGGGAGGTCACATGGGAGTTAAGAAGACCCTTACTAAGATCCGGGAGCGGTTTTATTGGCTCCACTGTCGGGATGACGTCGAGGATTGATGCCGCAAATGTACAAGAGGTGCATTAAAGGTGTACAATGTGGGAGCTCCATGGGAGCGCATAGCGTTGGATGTCGCTGGGCCGTTTCCTGAGAGCCAGGACGGAAACAAATACTTCTTGGTTGTGATGGATTACTTCACGAAGTGGCCTGAAGTGTTTGCAATCCCAAATCAAGAAGCTACCACAGTGGCCGATAAGCTGGTGCATGAAGTCTTTTGTCGGTTCGGGGTGCCCTTGGAAATCCACAGCGATCAAGGCCGGAACTTCGAATCTGAGGTGTTCAAGGAGACTTGTCGCGTAATGGGTGCACATAAAACCAGGACCACGGCTTATCATCCGCAATCAGATGGCATGGTTGAACGGTTTAACCAATCACTGGAAAGGTACCTGGCGAAGGTCGTGGAGAGCAAATAAAGAGATTGGGACAAGCACATCCAACCATTTCTCCTGTCATATCGCAGTGCGGTCCACGAAACTACAGGAGTAACACCAGCTTTTGCCCATTTCGGTAGAGAACTCCGTTTACCTGCAGACCTTATCACCGGTATTCCACCAGAATCTCCACGCAATATAACGGATTACGCGACCGAGCTACGCAACAAGATGAACGACTTAAACGAGCACATCAGGGAGTCAGGACAACAGATGTCTGAAAAGATGAAGACTCGCTACGACCGGAAGGCAAACAACAAAGGCTTCGATGAGGGATCATTGGTGTGGCTTCATAACCCAGTACGAAGCAAAGGAAAACCGCCTAAGTTACAAGCCAGATGGGACCGGCCATATCGCATAATTACCAGGATGAACGACGTTACCTATCGAATCCAGAAGGGGTCGCGAGGTGCACCGAAGATAGTTCATGTGGACCGGTTGGCTCGTTACTATGGGTCCAACGATGTTCGAGACGAACAGGTTTAAGAGGGGGGCAGTGTTACGCCATCTATCGGTGAATGGGGGTACTAGAAGAGATTGAATGTATCGGTGGTTTAAAGGTAATTCAGCTACTCTGTACTAGATGGCGTTGCTGTATCGAGTATAGACTGTTCGAGATTATTTCGACAGTTTTGTGGAAGAGTCTAGAATGCGCTAGTGATGTTATCCGGCCAGTATAAATAGAGCGAGAGCGCGCGAGACAGGACAGTTACAATTGAATATCGAAGCGATCAACAAGAAGCGAAGGAAATAAGTCGGAAGTGTTTAGTGTTGTTCTAGTGGTGTGAATAGTGTGTTTTATTAGTGAAGTGAAAATTCAGTGTGTGTATCTAGTGTTATTGTGTTAGTGAATAAAGTGCAGTTTTTCTGGCATAGTGTATATAATTTATCACGAACCCCAGCTCGTAACAATATTGATAACTAATTATTTTGCTAGCATTGTGACTTCTTACGACCAACAAGACGGTTATAACAAGGTCAATGTAATAAGGCGATGTTCGGTTCATTAGCTTCGTATTAAGATTAAGAAATATTTGGTATTTGTTTTTGCGGGAAACCAGTCGTGGCAGAAGATCAGAAAAAGTGTAAATGCGTAATTACCCCAAGGACTGCTAAGACAACGCAAGTAGCAAGAAATTTGAGTTTTAAGGAATGGTGATTCTGAAATTTTCTTGAAGCATACTGCTGGTTTGCAACTTGTATTCAACAATTTATGGTAAAAATAATATACGACAGAGCGGTACTAAAAACTTTTTTCTTCATTTCCAAGGAACTGTAGCTCTCAAATGTTATAATAAACGAACACCCATCTAAGGGTTGCCGCTTCACTTTCATGATCTACTTTATTCGTTAAATCAAGTCACGCTACAAGCTGCACTGCTGTTTACAAGAAAATATGAATCAAAAGCTTGTTCAAGGACGTTACTTTTCACTCCTGTAGAAATAGGGGGTTTCAAAATGTCCTAGGATAATTTAGTGCATATTGATTAAAATTTAACTATGCTTTAAAGTAAAATGAAATAAGCCGCTACATGAAAATAATATGGTTAAACAGTTGAAAAAAAAAACACAGTTATTTCTGTTTTATTAAAGTGATATACGTGCAACCGTTTTAATTTCTTTCGTTGGTTGTAAGGAAATGTCCCACTGTCAGCGATTAGCGATGCGCGAGTAATACATAAAACCTACAATACCGTATCAATACCTACTGGTATTTATACTATTCTCAATATCGGTCTTGACACCATTCTCAAGAGGTATGTTATAGTGTAATTGCTAATAAAATCTTGGATGATGAAAAACGAACTGACTAACAAAAAGCTTGCGTAAATACGGAAGATGTTAGCTGAGTACAATTTTGTTTCAACAATAAGAGTCTTGTTAGATTGTTTTACAGGCGGAAGGACAGCGCCCAGTCCCTTTTGATGAAAAGCAATTATAATGTAGCATTAAAAGTAGAATTGTTTTTGAACTCACCGCAGGTTCCTGTTACGGATTCCTGTTACTATGTTACTGTTGCTGCGTGGCGTGGTGTTGTCAGTGACAGATTCTTGTCACTGATAACGTTACGTTACGTAACGTAACGCCAGTTTTGCTAATTTTCTTTCCTTTTTATTTGTACCCGTACCGCTGTTTCGCCGGGTGTAGCAGCGTGATTGGTGTATGTATATATATATGTTGAAATTAGCCTTGTAATTGTAATTTTAATATACCAATACCACTGTTTCACCTGGTGAAGCAGCTTTGTAATTATGATTGTAGCATTAAAAGTAGAAGTGTTCTTGAACTCACTGCAGGTTCCTGTTACTGATTCCTGTTACTATGCTACTATGCTGCTGTTACTATGTAACGTTCCTGTTACTGTTGCTGCGTACTGTAACGTTAGCATTGACAGATTCCTGTCACTGATAACGTTACGTTGCGTAGCGTAATGCCAGTTTCTGTTAATTTTCTTTCCTTTTTATATGTACCCATACCGCTGTTTCGCCGGGTGTAGCGGCGTGATTGGTGTATGTATATTGTGTTTGAGTTAGCTTTATAATTTTAATGTACCCATACCAATGTATCGCCAGGTGAAGCAGCGTGATTGGTGTATGTATATGTTTTGAATTTAGATTTGTAATTATAATGTACCCATACCACTGTTTCGCCAGTTGAAGCAGCGTGATTGGTGTATGTATATGTGTTTAAATTAGCTTTGTTATTATAATGTAGCATTAAAAACACAACTTTCTATCTCCTATTGAAATGTCGTGGAGCTCTGTAATTGGCTTAGAGTTAGTGTAAGGCAACTTGTAATGTATTTGTCTAAAAGCTGTTGAGTTTCCTTAAAATAAATAAATAAATATATGTTGATGATAAGGAAATGTATTTAGTAAAAACTTTTTAATTTAATTGATTCAATTTTCATACTGCATTTTATTTAATTTTCCAGTTTTTTGATATGTGATGCTTAGCTATAAAGACGTTAGTAACAATTGAAGTAAGATATACCTGTGTTAGCTCAGTAAGCAAGCATATATTTTTTCATACCTTTTTTATTTTTCGCTAAAACTTAGCTTAAAAGAGTCATAGGTGCTTTAGCCACTAGCCACTGGTGTAGGTTAAAGGGGTTTTAGTGCGGCAATCAATGTCAAAAAAAATGTGTATTGCTTAACTAAACCAAAAAATCCTGTTTTTTTATATAATTTCAGACTACGGAAGAGACTACGGAACGCCATTTGCAACGATCCTGACATATCTCTCTTGCTTCACTCAGTCCCATCAAATTTCTCATGCATGCTCTTCGGTTAAGGGTACTTCTAACTTGTCTTTTTTTTAGGATGTCTCCAATCTGGTCAGAGAACGTCCGTCTAGGTCTTCCCCTTCCTCCTGTCCCATTCACAATTGACTTATATAACTTCTTGGTCAGTCTTTCGTCATCCATCCTCTCCATGTGTCCAAACCATCTTAGCATACCTTTATGTATAAAAGTTTTCTAGAAACAACGATTCCCGCATTTTTTACGTTTTTCTCCAAAATAAATTTTTGGGGTTAACGTGGTTTTAGTTAACGGACGGCAGATTAATCATTAATTATTACAAGATATAATCTGTTTGTGTCAAGGACGAGTCAGAATTGTTTTGTGGATTTGTTTGCTCGCCATTAGGCAATGTTGCTACAAGGTAAGCTTTCTGATCAGGTTGTTTATCTTGACAATATGTATGTCAAGATAAATAACCTGAGCGGCGACAGCCCAATGGTGTACATAACGGACTGCCGAGACGATGGTCTTGGGTTCGATCCCCAGTTACCCCGCGCACACACCTCTGACTTTTCGAAGTTATGTGTGTATTTAAAATATTAATTATCGCTCGCTTAATAATGTGCCCGGTAGATGGCAATAGGCTCGCCCCCTATTACATTGGGACCGAAACATAACTGGCGAAACGTGGGTGTTTAATACACCTCTGCCTACCCTTCGGGAATAAAAGGCGTGAAGTTATGTTATGTTATGTAATATGCATGTAAGTTTCGTAGTTGTTTATGTCATTAGTATGTCTTGAAGTTTTTATATAGGTCGAGCGAATAGATCTAACCTCGTTATGTTTTTTGAGAAATGCTAAGATTTAGGAAGTTAGAGAAGGTCTAGGCGTACTATATACAGTGAGAGTAATCAGTTCTGCTCATGTAACCTGCAGTGAGTTCAAGAACAATTCTACTTTTAATGCTACAATTATAATTACAAAGCTGTTTCACCAGGTAAAACAGTGGTATTGGTATATTAAAATTACAATTACAAGGCTAATTTACATATATATATATACATACACCAATCACGCTGCTACACCCGGCGAAACAGCGGTATGGGTACAAATAAAAAGGAAAGAAAATTAGCAAAACTGGCGTTACGTTACGTAACGTAACGTTATCAGTGACAAGAATCTGTCACTGACAACACCACGCCACGCAGCAACGGTAACATAGTAACAGGAATCCGTAACAGGAACCTGCGGTGAGTTCAAAAACAATTCTACTTTTAATGCTACATTATAATTACAAAGCTAATTCAAACACATAATATACATTCACCAATCACGCTGCTTCGCCTGGTGAAACAGTGGTATGGGTACATTATAATTACAAAGCTAATTCGAACACATATACATACACCAATCACGCTGCTTCCCCCGGCGAAACAGCGGTATGGGTACACATAAAAAGGGAAGAAAATTAATAAAACTGGCGATACGTTACGTAACGTAACGTTATCAGTGACAGACAACGCCACGCCACGCAGCAGCAGTAACAGGAACGTTACGTGGTAACAGTAACATAGTAACAGGAATCAGTAACAGGAACCTGCGGTGAGTTCAAGAACAATTCTACTTTTAAAACTGTTTTTAGATAGAAGGAATATATCAATATCACTGAATTTATTGTTGTAAGTTCGAAGTAATCGCGGTACAATTGAATTGCTGCCATAATTAGTGCGATGATGAGGTACGGAAAAAAGTCTAGTATTTCTGGTACGTGTTTTAGGAGTATTGAACGGAACGGTAGATAAGAGCTGAGGACTATCAAATCCACCACGCAATACATCATACAAAAAGCACATATCTAGCATGACGCGTCTGTCAACAAGTGGCAAAATTCGATAATGCCTGCAGTCGTCTATGTAATCGTTATGGCGCTTACGCGATTTGAAGTTAAGATGCTTTATGAAATGCTTTTGAATGCGTTCAATTTGTTCAATATAGACATTATACTGAGAGGACCAGACCTGGCTGCCGTGCTCAAACAAGGTGCTACGTACATAGGCGAAGAAAACAGTTTTCAATGAACTAGTTTTTTTTAAACGGTGCACATGTGCGTATGACAAACCCTAAATTACGCATTGCTTTTTGTGTTATGGCTTCAATATGTTGTGCGAGTAGCAACTTTGAGTCCAGCTGTACTCCCAGATCGCACACAGACTGTGCTCTTTCAATCAGGCAGTTTCCGAATCTGTAACCGTATTTTATGGGGTCGTTCTTACGACTAAAACTGATTACTTGACATTTGTTGATGTTTACCGATATATTATTTGATTCAAAGTACTTGAATAATGCGTCTAAATCTCTCTGTACCATTTCACAGTCAATACGAGTACGAATCTCTTTAAATACATTTTTGTATCATCTGCGTATAAGAGATGGTTAGCGTACCTAAAGCATTTGTAAATGTCATATATATACGCACAATAAAAAAGAGGACCCAGGTGTGAGCCTTGTGGCACGCCGGAAGGAACATCAACAAAATCTGATTTAAAACCACCTATGACCACTGCCTGGGAGCGATTCGAGAGATAAGATCGGACCCATCGGACCCATCGAAGCAGATCGCCACGGATACCCAGACATTGTAATTTTTTCAATAAGATAAGGTAGTCGACGCGGTCGAAGGCCTTCTCAAAATCTGTGTATATGACATCCACTTTGCCTGAACTTTCCATACCACAGTACATCATGAGAAAAGGTTCCCAGATTCGTTGTGGTTGACCGGCCTTTAAGAAAACCGTGCTGATTGTGAGGAATACCGGCTGATATAACAGGATAAATACGGTTGTAAACAATTTTTTCAAACAATTTTCCTAGAGTGCTGAGAATTGAAATAGGACGATAATTTTTTATATCAGATTTTGATCCTTTCTTATGTATTGGTATAATATGTGCTTTTTTCCATGTATGTGGGAAAACACACTCTTTCATTGACTTATTGAATAGTAGCGTCACAGGATATGCTAGATATTTTGCACAATTAGATAGAAATATAGCCGGTATGCCGTCACAGCCAGGCCCTTTTGATTTATATATATATATATATATATATATATATATATATATATATATATATATATATATATCACTTATCATCAACATATACAGCAATTTGTAAAAATGTATATGCACAGCCTTGATTATTTTTCTAATAGCTTTAAAAAAATATTTTAAGGCACTATTTCCATAGTGGCTACTTAATATGGTACGGTTGTCACCAGACAACCGTACCAAAATCCGTAAAAAGAGGCATATATATGTTAAGATAAATAAGTAATAGATTGTTTCATCTAAACAACGTTAAAAACTAAACAAATCTGAAAAAAAACACAAATTGTAGAAAAATAGTATCGGACCAAGCCTGTACCGAAATATACCGACGATCATTGCTATTCATTGAGTTCTACTTTACACGCCGAATACAATGAAAAGTTTCATCCGATATTAGTTTTCAATTTCCTGAAAGATCTCATCTTTGCATAAGAAACATTTCGGTATTCTCGTGAATTTTTCGAAGCAATATTTTACAATTTAAAAAACAACACTACCAGAAGGAAACCCCAAAGGCAAGTTCACTATAATAGCTTGCCTGTGATACCACATCCACAACTGAAAAATGATGAGATCAAAAGCAATAAAGACAGTGTTTGCCGCGGGAAATGATATCCATTGAAACTTACAAAGGAAACTTGTTTACACAGTGCTTCGGGAGTTTAAAGTTTATTCTGCGCTACACATACTGAATATTAATTAAAGTTGACTTTTCTTTTAACATGTGAGAACCGTGATAAGCATTGTAAACTGCTGTAACGGATATTGTGCTAAGCTTATTGAGGAAGTTTAGAAACAACGATTTTAGATACTTCAATGGTTTCGTGGCGTATGTGCCTATTTATGCTTATGAATGAGGGTGAAGTTTTTGTTACATATTGGAAACGAGGCGCGTTATTTTTTTGTAATTAAGGCACCTATAAATAATTAAGTATTAATAATATCTTGGGACAAGACATGTGCCTTGCCTTGTTAATTTATTGGTGATTTTTTGAATTACAAATTCCGAAGTGTTGGATGAAACCAAACAATAAACGACAGATATTTGCAAAAATAAACAAAATATGGTGAAATAATATTGACCATAAATATATCGATACGACATGATGGATTCATAAGTAAAGAAAAATCGAAGCCCAAAAACAGAGAGAAAGACCAAGAAGGAAATATTCAGACCAGCTTAAGAACCAGTGGGTATTAGTACCTATAAGGAACTAAAAGATATGACACTAGTTAGAGAGAAATGAAAATTGCTAGACCAACAATTGCCTAGCACTTAAATGAGATTTAGAAAAATGGTTGGCAGAGCTGAAACATAGATAGTTGATAATAACGAGTTTTTTCTAAAAATACACATTCACATGATTACCTACCAACCACTAGCATTACAATATTCGATTTTTTACCATACCAAAATGTTATCAAAAACAGTTGCATTGTGCATGAATATAGGAAACGTTTACACAGTTCGAGAACAACGCTTATGCGGAACAGTGTTATCTGTATGGGGCCGATTGTATATAACAAATTGCCAAATCATTTAAAGGATTTGAATGTCCAACTATTTAAAAGAGAGGTCAAAAAATTATTGACTGAAAGAGCCTATTATAAGGTAACAGATTTCTTAAATGACAGATTGTAATCTTTATTTTATATAATTATACTGTATTTAATTTTACTATTTTTAAATTGACATTTATTATTATTGTTTTAAGTTATAATTTCGAATAACTTATGACATTGTATATTTTATCTTGGCCTGACATCCTCTTTATAATATCTATTTATTTTAATTAATTGATTCGTTAAAGAGAATATTATCACTCTACTGTCTTTTTTGTGTAATAGATATATTGTTTTTATTTTTGATTTTATGTGACATATTTGTACGCTACACAGGCAAAAACATGACGAACAATCCTGTACTTTTAAACACCTTGCATGCCTATCATGTTTATACCTACTCATGTTTAAACAAATAAATAAAAAAAATTAAAATTGATTGAATTGACGTCCTATTTCTACTTTCATACTCGTATGTATACAAAATTTGAACCCAATTGAATACAGTAAAGTGAGCCAAATATAACTTGCGATATGTGACCCAAACGCACTAAAATATCTTCAAATACAATACGTGCCACTAAGGTGGCGAGTAAGCGAGCGGCATCTCTAGTTATGAATTCATACATACATACATACATACATAGACTCACGCCTGTTTCCCGGAGGGTAGGCAGAGACTACGGAACGCCATTTGCAACGATCCTGACATACCTCTTTCGCTTCATTCACTCCCATCAAGTTTCTCATGCATGCTCTTCTGTTAAGGGTACTTCTGACCTGTCCTTTTTTTAGGATGTCTCCAATCTGGTCAGAGAACGTCCGCCTAGGTCTTCCCCTTCGTCCTGTCCCATTCACATTTGCCTTATATATCTTCTTTGTCAGTTATGAATTCACGCGGTCTATAAACAATTTCAATATAGGGGCTAGCATACGGCTCGGCGATTGCATTAATATAAGGAAGAGTCGATTGCCGAATGTATGTAAGTACATCGCTTTCACGGCTGTACTGAATTTCATGAAGGTATTTAGTGACCGTACTTTTGTAGGTTCTTATACTATATAGCTTAGATTCATAGTTGGATGTTATAATCAGTTTCCGAGTTTCAGGAATGACATAGATAAAACCGCCTAGGTAAAGTTATAAAAAAATGTTGTGTGATATATTAGACCGATTTTAATTAAAATAAGATTGAAAAGTATTCTACGGAAACAAAAACAGCAAACTTGGGTTTATGTCGATTTAAAAGTGACATCAAGTTTGAATCCACAGGAGACAACGCAGAGTTTGAGTGTTTCCTTTTCTCCATTTATTGAATGTTTAGAAGTCATCCTTGATTTACAAAGTTTTTTTTTACACTAAAAACAATAAAACAGATTATTAATTTTCTGTCCATAATAACCCTTACCGAACCATCAACGACTCAGTTTCAACGCTCATTCTCAAATGCCCTTTCTATTCAAATCAAACAGTTCATTAGTTATAAGCATACTTATTTCCAAAATCATTAACAAGAGCCTACAATCTTATCTTATACATTATATACCTTACTTATAAGCAATTTTCTGCTTTAATAACGAATAAATTACCAAAACCGAAGACAACATGATCTGGCTATCTCTGACTTTCATATTTTATAGGCTCTAAAATACATAACGGTATTAGGCCTTCATCATCGCGTTCTTCGAGCTTACGCTCGGTGTGCGCCCGGCAGGCGTAACGGCTTGGCCACGGGGACCGGCGACGTGACCTGCGACACGACCGGCGACGCGACAATTCAAGCGACGCGAAAAACATGCCACGGGCACACGCGTTCGCCGTGACGACCAGTGTAGAGACCAGGAGCGAGACGACATTAGCCGAGATCTTTTTATGAAATTTAGCTCGACATTGTACGAACTTTGGTGTCAATATCACATTAGTTTCAACACGACAATCGAACCCGAGACCTCATGATCCGCTTACACTACCGCAAGATCACAGAGGCAGACTTGATATTGTGTACCTAACCACGGTATTGAAATCTATAGGTACTGTATTTTATCTTTATACAAACGGACGGAACGCGATTTATACCTACGAGCGTCAGGCTCGGTACTCACCTAACCTACTGCATACCAAACTCAAGGCGCTTCGGTATACATTCTGTAGGTACCTACTGAATGCGTACTGAACCGACGCTTGTAGGTATTGTAACTCGAGTTTTGAGTTAAAATACGGAAATTATGTAGGTAAGTGTGATCTAACTAACTAGGTATATGCACTTCTAAAAACTTACTTAGGTATGTTGAAATCACAGACAGACACTTCAACTTTTTTTTGTACTGTATACATTTATGTAGATATAGATAACATCCAGACGTTCCATATAGCTAGCCTAACTAAAAATTCTAAGAATAATATCATGCTCGCGGAGAAATAAACTAAAAACTTTATACTGACTCAGCTCCGGCGCTAGTCGCCACGACTACCACTCGACGCCGTGGCGTGCGCCGTACTAATTCATACATTTGTTTTGGTCGCGCGACTCGCCGCGGTGCCGCTTGGTGCTATTCGCCGGTCGCGTCGCCGATCGCCGATGCGCGTGGCATGCTTAGAACATTTCTATACATTTGATTCAGTCGCAAGTCGCGTCGCAGGTCGCGTCGCGTAAATTTTCGCTGAAGCGAATTGTCCGTGGCCAGGCCGTAAGGCTTGCGCATACCGCGCGTTCGGTTGCGCGGCGGCGTTTACTTTTTACTACAGAGTGTACGCCAGCCTCCTCGAAAACCTTGGCTTTTTAGAAGTAAATTTGCTAGGCAACTATATAGTACGTTCTGACACACATCCCTGAATTTTGCTTTTCTGACGAAGAAGGCTAATTCACCTTATTGATATATTAGCGGCACAATAGAAAATATTGATCACATTCTCGTCGAGTGTGTTAAATATTATAGGGTAAGATTCATTTTTTTTTATATTAACCGATATGAACAGGTAAGATTTTCGAGCATACTAGAGAAATAAATGTCCGAATCCGCAAAATGTATTATAGAAAACATTATTTTTAACGACCGATTCTCTAATCTTTTGAGCATAACTTAGTACTTAGGTAATTTATTTTAGTGTGTAGAGAATGATTAGAAAACGCTGGGCCTCGCTTATCCTTAAATGGTTATATGCCCTAAATATGTATATAAAGAACTAGACTAGCCCGCGGTTACACCCGCGGTTACACCCGCGTTATTTAAGGCTACTGCTCAGCTTCCGTGGCTCATATCGTGATGTTATATAGCCTATAGCCTTCCATAACACTGAAATAATTTTTCAAACCGGACCAGTAGTACCTGAGTTTAGCGCGTTCAAGCAAACAAGCAAACAAACTCTTCAGCTTTATACATTAAAGTATAAGATTTCAAAAAAAAAAAGAGTGCACACGCGTGCCCGGCGTTCACTCTACGGGCGCACGCTCTAAAAACGCGCACGCCCAATGTGAGCTCGGCCTTACAGTAAAACATTCATGTTTATTTATTAGGGTTTAGGCCATCTAAATCAACAGTTCACTTTGATACACTGACATAAATTTACTTAACCGTTTGTTGCGTAAACATTTGGATTTCGTTTTCTGTAAACAATCGACTGTTATTGAATTAAAATTTTATTTTTATTTAAGACTTGTAATAGTAAACATGTTTATGTTGCGGCAGTTCTCGAGGATTGTTATTACAATTTTATTGATCCAAACTTAATAATAATAATATAAACCGTTTATTTTAAGTCAGTGTTTTCTAGAAAAGTATGTACCTACTCAACCTAAGATATACCTAATACCTATAAAATATTCCTAAAAAAATATTTTAAATTTTTTTTTTTTACAAAATTTTCATCAAAATCAATATTTCACAGCAACGTGGCGGGATCACGAATAAGATCTCACGAGCTTATTATATTCCAATACCTAACAAAATCCAATCAACAGATACAAATAATACTCATATTAGAAATAACAATTTGGTGTGAGACTATTTTTTTAAAAATAAGTACATAAAACCAATTACTCCGTTTATGTATATACATAAATAGACTGCCTCTGTGGTCCAGTGGATAGCGTATGCGACTGCTGATCGGAGGTCCCGGGTTCGATTCCTACACCTCTGCCTACCCCTTTGGGGACAGAGGCGTGAATCTATAAAAAGTGTATATACATAAACTTCGCCCGAGCCTCCATCGGTGTAAATTATACAATGAAATCTTACTCATTACTTTATTTATTAATGAAAACCGTAGAAAAATATGTTCGGTAGTTTTTAATTAATCGCGATCATACAGACAGATAGGATGCGGCGGAGGACTTCATTTTATAATAATTATGTTTCTTGTCGCAAAGTAGAGCTATTCAATTTATTCCTTTAGCTATTCAAATGCGAAACGAAAATAAATATATAATATACGTTACTTGACATAATGTCATATTCTTATACAATATTTTCTCCGTATCTTTCATAAACAAGGACTTTTTTCTATTGTGCATCTCTCCCCTACGTTCATCAACGTAATGAAGCGGAATTCCACTAGGATAATCGCCATACACTACCGCACTGCTTACAGATACCTATCATAAATAAATATGAGTATATTCTCTAGAATTCCGCGGCGACATCAGCATTATTTTCTAAAGCTCGACAATAGTGACATCTATTGTATCAGTAGTGAAGGATTACTATTTGGGGCATTCTAATTTTGGTCCTGGCTTCGTAGATTTTTCTGGGCTCCACGCTCTACCTGCTTACAGTAGACCTACACATCTTTTTCAGAAATCTAGCTCTATTGCTGAAAACAGTACATAAATCCCTTCCCTGGTCGATGTCGGTCTTACGGGCTAGTATAAAATTTTGCTATTTAACTGCATCATTTCCATCATGGTTCTGGGCATTTGCACGGATTGCCTACATTATTAGGCACTTAATGTAAGTGGATGCTCCTTTTTCACCATGTATATTTTCAGGAGGCTAAAAGGAACTTCAAAATTTAACTAAATTTTGCTTAAGTAATAAGTAGACTAAATAGATACAAGCAACATAGAAGGTGAAACAGTTGCAGCACCTTTCAAAATTGAAGTTGTTATGTATTATGCAAAACCTGGCGATGAAAAAGAGTGACCGTGAGTTTTATTAACCGTTCTTTCTCATGGTTCTACACCCTTGCTTTGCGAACGTGGCAGTAAATGTAAATGTAGAAGCTTTGAATAATTAGTTTTTAAATTTGACGTTCATAAGTGTCACGTTATGATTTAAATGAATAAAGCATTTTGACTTTGACTTCGGTAGGTTTTGAGTTTATTGGGCTCCTTCAGACAGACAGGACGCGGCGAGAACCTCATCTTATAATATGTATAGATAGACATACTTTGGCTTTCAGACTACTCTATATCCTAATAACAGTCTCAATAACATTGTTAAGTCGTTCTAAGGTTTACCCCGCTGTAGAAAGACACACATATAGCACGCTAAACAGGTTAACGACAATTATTTATGCTTGGTATTGTGTAAATGTATAAGCACTTCAGGCATCGTAGATACTTGAAGTCACAGACAGACACTCCAATTACATGTATATCAATATGTTACCGTACGCTATCAGGAGTCGTAATAAAAATGTTTGTCACGAAGAGAAAATCTCCACGCCTGCAGTATTAGGGTTGGATGCTTTCCATAATCTGAAGGCTCGACCGCTCTAGCGACATTAATTTTATATTAGAAACTACTATTACTGAGGTAGATAATATGCGGCACATGTACCGATTCATGTAGTGACACTTTTGTAAAATACATAATGTAAAAGTGTATCTTTAAAATCGTGTACTTTCGTCAAATGTAAGAAAATGTATCTTTGTTATGTTAAGTACTTTGAAGTGTTTAACGAATGCTTACTAACTTACACTTCACGGTTCTCCAGAGTAAATATCTGCAACAAAAAGAAAGAAAATTAAGTACACTATAGTGAAGCTGAAAAGTTGATAATAAATAATAATAATATAATAATATTCTACCACATACACACATCACCATCTAGTCCCAAACTAAGCAGAGCTTGTACTATGGGTACTAGATAATAGATAGACATACAAATATCCTTTTTTTGTACATACGTACATAATTATTATACATAGAAACACCTGGTCTGGGACCAAGACAAACATCGATGTTCATGCACACAAATGTTTGACTTGAGCGGGAATCGAACCCACGACCTTCGGCATAGCAGTCGCTTACACTCCTGCTGCGCCAACCGGTCGTCCAAGTTGCTTACATAAATTTAAAATCTTTGTCATAGAAATGATGATGGCATTGTAAGTTATTGTTTTTTAGTAGATAACTTAAGTGGGTTTCACTACAATAGAAAATAGAGTCCTATCAAAACTGACGAAAATTGAAAAATAAGACCAAGATTATTATTTACATTTTATACTTAAACATTCAAGGACACCTAAATTCAAAACTTCATGATGACATGTAAAACGTGCAAGTTAATAATATTTAAGGTTTTCAAAAATATTCAATTCAAAAATCGCTATAATTTGAAATACCCTAAGGACACTATTGTAGAGGCATATACAGTCATCATCGCCCTAGCGTTATCCAGGTTGCATCTAAGACTAACATGCCTTAAAGCCCCAGGTCCGCTTACTTACGCTTACTGGTCTAACCAGAGATGACAGAATATCAACTTTGTAGTAGATTTAACAGTAGGTATATTTTTATTGTTATACACAGTTATTGGCACAATTTCTAAAGAATCCATAAACAAGATGCAAACAATCCTCTACTACAACAACACAATTTTCCATCACGCCTAAAACATCTCCCCCATTTACGAAACCCCTAAAGTGTTTCTCCAAAGCCGAATTACAAGGGTTGCTTTTCAATGTAGAGAGAAATCATCACTTAAATGCTTGTAAATATTTCACTCTGCCATACATTGTGATTCACAATAACCCGTATCCCTTATAATAAGAGGAGCACCTAAAACATCCCTGGAGAGTTAAGAATATGCTGTACCCGCGAAGGTAAAAATGCCACGGATGTAAGATTGAAGATTTCCTGGAAGGGACAGGCAAAAATGTTTTTGAATATTTTCATTGCGGGAATGGTATAGTAGTTTAAGAGGTCGCCTTATTATTTAATGTGTGTTACCGTGTGTTGTGGTTTCGATGCCTAGAAGCAACAACAATTTGTAAATTTCATGAACTATTGTTACGAATGTTAGTGTTCTTTGTGTCCATGGATTTAATACTTGTCATGTAAACATTGTTTCTGTGATTAATTTTACAAAAAATAGCAAATATCAAGCTATAAGTGAAAAATTGTGTCCAAGAAGTGTCTTGTGAATACAAAACTGACCAAAAAACGTTTGTGGAAGTCTACGCTTCAGGATTACACCAAAAAAAATTCAGACATATGTTATCAACAACAACTGCTTACGGATAAATTATATCCAGTTTCCAACATTTGAAACCAGGTGAAAAGGCTTAAATTAAATACAACACGTATTTTTAAACAATATGACTGGCGTACAACACAGCCCTCCCAAGACTACAAAATCACCTATTAAAAATAAAGCCCAAGCATCGTCAATACTGGACGTTAATACTGGAATAACGGGTGAGTCTTCAAATATAAATATAAAAAGAAACAGGAGACCCCGAAAGGATATTTCGCCGAAAGATGTTGAAATCTTGAGTCAGCCGGATCTTCAAAATATGCTCCAGCAGTGGAAAGATGAACAAGATAGCCTTATGTCCAAGCTCGCTTCCGATATTGGCGAAATAAGAACCCAAAATATTCGGATTCAAGCATCAAATGCAGAAATCAAACACTCAAATGAAGAGATCGTAAAGTCTATTAGTTTTATTAATGGTCAATTTGAAGAACTAAAAAAGGAAGTAGAAGAATTGAGAAAAGAGCGCGCACAACAAAAACAATATATAGAAAATTTAGAGAAGAAAGTGCAGGATTTGCAACATAAATCAAGGTCTTCCGATATTGAGATCCGTAACATACCATCGACGTCTGTTTAATCAACTGCCAGCCTTGTTAAGACAGTTTGTAAGATCGGTCAAAGCGTAGGAGTATGTATTGCCGAACAGGACTTACGTGATGTCTATCGGCTGCCTGGGAAGTCGACCACCTTTCACGCTAGTCCTCGTCCGATTATTGCAGAATTTACTACTGTTCAGAAAAAACAGATGCTAATAACCGCTGTTCACTCCTACAATAAAGGCAAGGAGAACAAAGAAAAAATTAATACCTCTCTCATCGGCATCTCTGGAACACACCAACCAGTCTACATTGCGGAAAAAGTACCCTCTAGCACAAAGAAGCTATTCTATCAGGCACGTGAATTTGCCAAAAATAAAGGAAACAAATTCTGCTGGATAGCCAACGGAAACGTCTTCCTGCGGAAAACGGAGGGTGAAAATCAAATACTGATTACTAACGACAAATGCCTTAATGATGACCAAAATCTTAGCAAGTGACTAGTAAATAACTTCAAATTATATAACCTTTTTATAATTAAGCCACAGCTAATCTCTTATGTTTTTCCGCTATTAATATCTTTTTATTTACACAATACACTAACCAACACACACTTCATAGACACAGACACTACTAACAAAATGACTCTATTTTATTATTTTGTACACCCAGTCAATTGGGACAGAATGATTATTACTTACACATACTCACTACACGTACTTCCCTTCACAGAATAACCACTCTATTGCCATGCACTGTCGAGTATATTATTTATAAACAACATATAGCTGACATTACTTGGGTTTGTAGTAACTACAATGACTTCAATTAATAATATAGCGATCTTGATTCGTTGAACGTAGGTAACTCTTTTATGTGTATCCCTGGCGATTGCTTGAAGTTCATAAGCACCTCTAATAATAACATCACGTTCTTACATTTAAATATACGCAGTATAAACAAAAATATTAATCAACTTCAGGTTCTGTTACATTCAATAAATATTAATATCGATCTCGTTATTTTAACTGAGTGCTGGCTCAGCAAAGTGGGTAACTTACCAATCCTTAACAGATATGAAGCGTTCTCTACAGAGATAAACTCTAATCAGAGTGATGGTGTCGTAATTTACTCGAGATTAAGTCTTCAGGTATCAGTGTCTGAACCTAATTTTGTGGGCGGAAATTGTCTTACTTGTCAAATAGGTAATAAAAATATAACAGTAGTAGCGATATATAGGTCTCCGTCTTACAACACTAAAGAAAGTTTCGATAGTTTTTTAAACAGTCTGAACAATGTTTACAGTGCACTTTCCAACTGTCAGAACATTGTCCTAGTAGGTGACCTAAACGTCGATATAAAACCGGAGTCTAGAAACGATCGGGCTGTTGAATATTTAACAATCAATATATCTCATGGACTTCTGCCTACACATCTTTTTCCTACTCGTCTTGATAATTGTTTAGACCACATCTTCATTAAGACTAACTCATTGCCTACTACACTTGTATTAGACTCATATATAACAGACCATAAACCGCTGCTCTTGGCTATAAATAATATAAACACCGAACGAAATTCAATCCACTTTATTAATGAAGTGAATTACGACGCAGTAAAAATAGAATTAGAAAGCACGGATTTTTCTATTTTATATCAGATTGAAGTGCCGCATATTTTAATGACTACCTTTATAAATATGATCAATGCAGTTGTTACTAAATTTACAACACGTAAGAAAATAACTAAAAGGAAAAGGATAATTAAACCATGGATAACTCCCGGACTTTTAAAGTGCATTAGAAACCGTGACAAATTACACACACAGTCTAAAAGAGCACCAACTAACCTTATTCTTAAAATTACCTACACACGCTACCGCCATTTCTGTAATTCTTTGCTCAAAAAACTAAAGATCGCTTATGAAAAAAGCGAGCTTGAGAAAGCTCGTAATAATCCTAAAGCCCTTTGGAAAGCAATAAACGATATTACAAACACGCGAAAGTTTAAATCTAGCTCCATTGAATTGCTAAAAACACATGACAGCCCTAAATCATCCATTAACGCAGTTTGTAGTTTCTTTAGTAACATTGGTAAAAATCTGGCTAACGATATATTATCTCAATGCAACTTTCCTACTACTCAAGGTTCTGCATTAACCTACAACAACAATAATTCTCCTTGTAACTCTCTTGCTCTTCTGGAGGTGGATGAATCTGAAGTAGAGTCCCTGATCCTTCAGTTACGCAGTGATTGTGCTATAGGTTGGGATGGACTATCACCCCTTATTTTAAAACTTTGTCGTAAAACATTAATAACTCCTCTCACATATATCATCAATACTTGTTTAGATAAGAGTATTTTTCCAAACGCTTTGAAAAAAGCAGTTGTACACCCAATTTATAAGAGTGGGGTCAAAAACTGCGTTCAAAACTATAGGCCAATTTTGGTCCTAACTGCTCTGTCGAAAATCCTTGTGCGAGTACTTGTCAAACGTCTAAAAAACTTCTTGGACAAACATAAAATCATATCGAATAAACAATACGGTTTTCGTACGGGAATCTCGACAGAAGATGCAGTTCTGGATTTTACGCAATCCGTTGCTAGACACTTAGATAATAAAACCAAATGTTTAGGTATATTTTTAGATCTCTCCAGCGCTTTTGATACAGTTTCTGTTCCCTTACTCTTGTCAAAGCTAAAGCGCATAGGCGTACGCGGCAAACCTCTCGAAATCTTCAAGAGCTATCTCCTTAGCCGTACTTTACAAGTGAAAATTGGTGAACACCTAAGCGATGAGGTATATGTGAATTACGGAGTCCCTCAGGGAAGCATTCTGGGCCCAATATTGTTCCTAATATACGTCAATGACCTCTGTAACATGACCCTCCCCAACACCGAAATCTACGCCTATGCCGACGATACAGTCATTCTCGTCAGTGGCTCAACTTGGGACGATGTCAAAACCAGCGCAGAACTAGCTTTGAACAAAATAACAAAATGGCTGAGTTCAAATTTATTAACATTAAATTTAAAGAAAACATATTTTATCCCATTCTCCATCCGCCAAAACACGTCACCAGAATGCTCCTTTTCAATAATAGCACACAAGTGTCCGCAATTATTAGAGACATGTAACTGCCCAAAACTTACAAGGACTAATGAGGTTAGGTATCTGGGGGTACATATTGACGCGGGATTGAATTGGAGTAAAAAACTTGATGCGCTCACCACACGGACCTTAAGACTTATCCATATTTTTAAATCCCTCAAGCCTCTGCAAATCTTGACACTCTAAAAATGGTATTTTATGCGCTATGCCAATCAGTAGTGGGGTACTGCATTCCTGCATGGGGTGGAGCTTCAAAATCAAACTTCTTAAAAGTTGAAATAGCACATAGAGCCATACTTAAAGTTATGACACGGAAACCCTTCCGTCACCCCACAACACAACTATACCATGAATGCAGGGTCTTAACAGTTCGCCAACTTTACGTTCTTCGATGTGTTTCGAGAAAACATAGTAGTGTCACCCTACCAAATCCTCATAAACGTACAAATCTAGTCGTTAGCTCACATCATAACACCACTTTTGCACAACATCAATATTATATTCTAAGCACGTACATATATAATAAAGTTTACAAAAAAATTAACATATCAAAATTAAATAAACTTGAACTAAAGTCAATGATCACGGAGTGGCTTCTTATGCAGGACTACGATGAAACAGAGGCCCTTCTCACATTCATCGCATAAGAACTATCGTTCCATTATGTAATTCACCAGATTTATACACAAACATACATATGTGCGAGCATGCATGTGCACGCACACACACACACACACACACACACGCACATACATAAACACACACACTTTCATCCACATACATACATAAACACACACCCTCATACATTAAATTAGATGTAAACTCAATTTAAATTTAATTATAAAAATTTTCACTTTTATACTTATTTTCTGAAACTTGTAGCAAAACATAATAAGTAATCTTTAGTTGTACAACATTTGCTTCACACTCGCTATATGTCATAAGGTAGGTATCTGGTATAGTATATTTTAAAACTGTTCCTTAAGATACAGGTATAACCTAGTTTAAGGCACAGTGCTATTTCCGTGTATGATATTAGCAGCTTTATTATAGTTAATGTGGTTCTGTCTATCAACTATAATCTTGTTTTGTACAAGCTGTATCATTACTTGTTGATAAATAAATTTATTATTGTTATTATTATTACTTATCAAGTCCCTCGCAACACAGGATTTATTACAAGCGCGACAGTTGTCATTTAAAACCAAACAGAAAGTAATGTATGACAAAGCTACAACTATTTAGTATATTTATTATGTAAACTGATACAGTTTTCCACACAGTTTGGGCATTATTAGTGTTTCTTAACAACAGCCACGCTTGCCAAGCCCAATTTAGCGTTGTCGCAAAGTCCGCATGACTCGTAGCTGACGTCACCTATCTAAAAACTACGTACAAGACTTTCAGCTTGATGAAACAAGTTTACTAGTTCAAGATTACATGTTTAACTAACGAGTACCTGAATGAGGGCACTTTTGCTTTTATGTTAATAGAAGCGCTCGTATATAATAGAGTAAGATCCCAGAGCGTTCTGACATAACTTATTTTCACATGGATGAAACCTTCACGACTTAGTAGCGTCTAGTATACTTTAAATACCTGCCTACTTGTGGAGCTTGCCCGGTGACACCTGGGCAGGTACCAGGTGAGAAAGGTAACCAAAAATATGAGTTATCTAACTTAAATTTGTATGGCTGATTTATATATATATATACACCGCTATTTTTTAATTAGTACAAAAACTTTAAGGACAGTTTAGCGAAGATATTATTATCATATATGTGACGTAAGAATTTCATAATATCAATAAAGAGCAAAGTTATTATCATTTGTTTATTGTAGAAAATCTCACTTAAATCATAGTCATATTTTACAATCCATTCACTAATTCATTGATAATATTCCATCCTGCTCATTTGCATTCTCTCTGTCGCACTTATGATGTAGGTAGCAATAGAAAATAAAATGAAGAAAAATAATAAATGTAGGTAGTTATTTTTTAATTTTGTTAGTTCTACCCTCTCCTTCATACTTCATTCGGGCGTAGGACCGGTAAAATTTATCGTTTAACAAGTAATTAAATACGGAGGTATGTAATTAGAAAGCAAACAAATATCAAAATAAAAGATGGTGTTCTGGACTAAAAGAAAAGAGTAATTTTGGCGTATTTATGAAGTTAGAATCATCTGCTATTTATCAATCATGTTATCGTCATCATGTCAGCCTAGAGACGTCCACTGTTGGACATAGGCCTTCCTCAAGGTGTGTGGAGAACACAGACCGATTTTGAGGCGCCTGCATCAAATTATTATTTACTTAAGTACGTATTATTTACTAAACTTACAAGTATTTCCATTGTCCTTCGAAATGTCCACCACCGTTGTCAAAAGCATCCAATATGCACTGTTTTAATTGTTTGACACTGACCCGGTCACTTTTGTACACTCACAATACGATGTTTATGGGTACACAGCTGCACTCGCGATTTTTCCACTCAAAAAGTACGCACGAAGCATAGCTACATACTCCCGTGATATGAACTGATATGATAGGCCATCGCGTCGGGCAAACGTAGACAAACAATTAAGTTTTGCAACGAAATTAGATACGTTGACTTTCGCTAGTAATTTAGTACTGTTTTTCGCATCGTCGGGGCGTGGCGCAGGCGCAGAGGGGCGGGGGGGGAGGTAATTTATCAATGGTATGATAGTACACGGGTCGGTCATAGTATTAGTATTGCATTTACCAATTATCACGTATTTTTGTGGACAGTTTTGAGACAGTTTTGGGACTTAGTGTTTTTATTTTTCAACTACATAATTAAGATCAGTTAAAGATACTTAGTGCCCTGTAAAATTTTTTGTACTAATTAAAAAATAGCGGTATATATATATATATATATATATATATATATATATATATATATATTATCTTTTAATCATCTCAATTATCGACATTGGAATTTTCATCGTTCATGCAATCATGATATTGTCCATTCAAGTCATCCTCGTCGTCATCAGTGATGTTCTCGTTGCTGGCAGCGTCTTCTGCAAAAAACAGTTTAAAGAATTCAAAAACATAAAATTATAAATACAGTAAATTTAAAACTTAAGTCAAAGTATAGTACCTGAATTTTTAAGGAGTTCACTAATAATATAATAATAAATAAAATCGTTTATTAATTTCTCTCTCACACAGAATAGTTACAATGGTCTTAAATTACGTGTTACATTATCAAGTAGGTGAACCTGTGTGAGAGACTGGTATCTGAACATCTGAACTAGGAAAACCTGTATGACAGATTACCGGTCTCTCCTAACTAGACATGTCGGAGCTTAAGTGTAACTACATTGATTAATTGGTAAGTTACATTTTTATGAGTGAGAAAAAACAATTTTAACAAGAAAACCATATTATGCGCATGTGTGTGTGTGTGTGTGTGTGTGTATGTCTGTGTTTGTGTGTGTGTGTGTGTGTGTGTGTGTGTGTGTGTGTGGTGTGTGCATGTGTGTATTTTATTGTTTATATTGAGTGTGTGATTATATGCTATATATATATATATATATATATATATATATATATATATATATATATATATATATATATATTTATATGCGTGCTAACCCTACGACAATGAAGTATCTTGGGATCAGAGACAGCTGATGTGCTAGAAACTCTGTTAGCGGTGTATAAACTTACTTACATTTATATATTAAGTTGTAACAAGCTTTCCGTTTCCTCGTAGTTTAGGGATTTGAGCCATGCAGACGTGTTCTTTTTGCAAAGGTGCTTAGGAAGTGAAGAGATGTTCAGTTGCTTATTGACCTTATTATACAAGAATCTGCCCAGGAATCCAAAAAATCTGACAGAAAATACCGTAGACCAATGGCTACCAGTTCGTGGGCCAGCCGTGTTGCAGCCGTTTTTTAGGGCGCGAAGGGTCGTAAGGGGCGAGAGAATGATACCTTAGTATAGTATTAAGGACAAACAACTGGCGCACCGTTAGGACATCCGATAGTAGGTACAAATCCCTAGTAGGGTATAGGAAAGGCAAAGAAAGGCTTACCTTGAGAACTACCCTTTGTGCCCTTTCTACCTTTATCAGTTTGGTTTTGCATGCCCCACCCCATACTGAGATACAATATGTCAAGATGGGTTGACAAGGAGATGTGTAAACCATTTTTATTACTTTTTTGTCAGCTATGTGACGCAATCTTTTAAAGATGGATATTAATTTCCGTGTTCTGGATGTGAGAAGATCTAGGTGGTGTAACATTGTGTACATAAATGTCCTTTAGTACTAATTAAAAAATATATATATCTTAAAAATCAACAAAAAAAAAACAACTTAAAAATAAACAATTTAATTTAAACTATTTACAAAATAAACAAATGAATTTAAACTATTTACATACTAAACAATTTAAATATAACTATGAAAAAAAAAAAAGAAAAACGGCAAGCAATGCGGACAACCACATTATTTTATATATATACCGAAGTACCGGTTCCTCATCGCCGCCCGCCAGCGGCCGCATGCCGCGCGCGCACCTAGCTATCACAGGCAGTCCGTAGCCGAACCTCTCGAGGCACGAACGCTGTCGCCTTGACTAATTTTCTCACTGGTTAACCGTCATTACGAAATATCAATCTTGAACGTAAAGTTATTTACGAATATTTTAAAACTTTAATATCAACTTAAGAGTGGATTGCCTTTCTCCATATACTTAAAACTGTTGTAATTATTAATTTAGTGATCGTGATTCCCAAACTTGGGTAAGTTGTGCACATTTATTTATAAAGATTTCTAACGGCCGTTACCTACCTGTTGTATTATATTCTTTGTGTTAATTTTAGAGGTACGAGTCCGACTAAATATTGTAGCTTTATTCTATCCTGTGTGTAATGCTTATAGTTGCCTTTCTTCCACTATGTTATACTTAAACTTTCAAAGCTCAACGTTTGTAACCGTCTCTGCTTGCTTACATTTACTATTAATTTAGATTTTTCACACTTAGAATTCTTCCGCCATTATAAGCCCTAAATTGCCAATCTAGTTCTTGCCATGCATCCTAGCGTTTCCCGTGCACCCCTTATACCGGCAGCTTAATGATTCGGCCTTTGTTCCTAGGAATTACGTCACGGTTCAACTGACGTAACCGGATTCCCAGTCTTCTTCATCGCCTGAGTGGAGTGTCCGAGCTGACCTGGACTACGCCTGGAGGACGGGACCTCGCCAGGGAAGTGTGGAAGGCTAGACAAGTGCGCAACGACCTAGGCCGAACCTTACAATTTTTTTTTAATATACCTTAATTTTTTTTTTTAATTTCAAAACTTAGTTTTATTTCTTCCAAATTCTTTGTTCACGTCTTATATACGTGACAATGGCGCCCAAAAACGTGGTTTAAGGTCTTTCGCACTTGGTTTTGGTCTTTTTAGTGGTTTTATGTGGTGGTGGCTTTAGTAGTGTTTGTCTACTTGTCTTAAATTTCTTAGAACTTTAAGTAATTTCGTCATTTAAATAATAGGTTTATTTACATAGACTTTGTGTAGTTTACCGTTATTTCTATTATGTTAAACTGTAGTTATAAAATTTTGAGTCGCTTAAATAAATGTAACTTAGTGTATTTCACCTGACTTCACCTGTCTCATTATTTTATGTTTGGTTTTTGTTCCCAAATAAATTGTAACAGAGCGGATTTTACTTGATTTATGTTTGTAAATTGTGCATAACCTACCCAGTTCTTTTACTTTATTTTTTTATTTAAATAACAATATGGCAATTCCAATAAAATATTTACAGCTTCAGAAATCTGAGCTCATGTATGAAGTTGCTATCCGTGGAGAACTTCCCTCTGACAACGTAGCGGGTTTAAGACGTCAAGTCACTAAATTAACGCAATTATATTCGTCTGATGACATAATCGATTCGGTTTTCCAGTTTTCAGAGGATAGTAAAGGCTCTCAAGAGACACTAGAGAAGTTTAAGGCTAATCTGGATGCCTTAAAACTTAACTTTGATGAATCTCTTTTTAATAGAACTAAGTCTCTTCTACATCATTTATATTATAGGCTTCAACGTATTGAAAAACCGCAGGCGGCTGATGATATATCGAAATTAGATAAAATAAAGAAAATTTACGAGGGGTATTATGAGATGCTTTTGAGCCTTGATAAGCCAAAAGTCAAAGACCAGAAGCAGTCCACGTCTTCAGTTATTTCTGAAGAGGATTTTTTAAACAAACCTAATTTATCCGGGATGAATATTGCAGTTTCGTGTGATCGCGGGTTAATAGGAGAACTGAATAAGTTAAAATATGACGGAAAATCTTGTGTCAGATCATTTATACAGAAAGTTGAAGAATTCCGTACGTCTAAAAATATTACTGAAAATAAAATGCTAAGTTCTGCTACCGATATTTTCATTGGTGATGCACTTCATTGGTACCGTAACATTAGGGGCAGTATCGGTAGTTGGAATGAGGTACTAATTGCGTTAAAGAATGATTTCGACGTCCCCGACTACGATTATCGCATGGTTTCAGAAATTCGTCAGCGTACGCAAGGCGAAGAAGAGAACATAACAATTTATTTATCTATAATGCAAGGCATGTTCTCCAGGCTAAGTAAACCTTTAGAGGAAGACGTTAAACTCGAAATCATTCTGCATAATATTCGTCCTTGCTACTCAACTATCATAGCTGCTAGTACTAATATTAAATCACTGGAAGACTTAAAATTAATTTGCAAGAATTATGAACGCATAAAGGTTCGTTCAGAATTTTTTAAGGAACCACCTTCGGTTTCAGCTAATACATTGGCTCCGGAATTTGGCTACCAGTCTTCAAAGCGTAAGTCGACGACTAGTAGCCAAGGTAATTTTTACGCTCGTAATAGGTACGACGGTGCTCACCATCAAGGGTCACAAAAAGTCTCTGAAATTCAGGCTCCTGAAGTCGAAACTTCGGCTATCTCCAAAGTTCTCTACTGTCACCGTTGCCGTGTTAATACGCACTCTATGAAAGACTGCACAGCTGAGCGTAAAGTCTTTTGCTTTAAGTGTGGCATGAAGGAAGTTCGCACACCAGAGTGTCCAAACTGCAAACCAAAAAACTAGTTTCTGAAAATTGTAGGAAGCATGCGGTTAGTCATACAGATAGCTCGAACTGGAATGATTGGCTCATGTTTGTAAAAAACTTCTTTTCTAGGAAACATATTTCTACAATTTTCAATGTCAAACCGAGTAATGACCCTAGGCCTTATGCGAAGGTAAGAATCAATAAGGATTTGTTTTTGTATGGTTTGTTGGATTCTGGTTCCGCCGTCACTATCCTAGGTAAGAACTCTCATGAACTTTTAATAAGATTAGGTCTGATTTTATGCAACGATGAGAGAATAACTGTTACTGCAGCAGGAGGTCAAAGGATAACATCCCTTGGTTATATTCTTCTACCCTTGACCTTCGAAGATAAATTTTCTATTATTAAGGCGCACGTTATTCCAGCGATCGAAACCGTTTTAATCTTAGGAATCGATTTTTGGAACACATTCAACCTGTGCCCTAAGTATTTATCAGAGAAAGAAAACTTATTCTTAACTGATCCCGGGCTCTCGGAAATTTCTTCGTCATCTACTCATCATCTGTGTGGCTATGACACTTTGAACTCTTCTCAAAAACTGTTAGCTGACAATGTCGTTACTAATTTTAAGGACATTTCGTACGCAGAGAGAGGTTTAGGTCGTACTCACGTCATAAAACATCGTATAGATACTGGTGATGCTGAACCTATTCGACAGCGATACTACCGCATGTCACCAGAAAAGCAACGTATTGTTGCTGAACAGGTTGATGAGATGTTAGCGCTAGACGTTATTGAACCTTGTGAGAGCCCGTGGTCTTCTCCGGTGTTAGTGGTCGGCAAGAAGGATGGAAAGCCCCGCTTCTGCTTAGACAGTCGTAAACTTAATGCCGTTACAAAGAAGGACGCATATAAGCTGCCATATGTGTCTGAAATATTGGATAATCTAAAAGATGCGCGTTATCTTACTAGCATTGATTTATCTAAAGCTTTTTGGCAGATATTAATCGATGAAAAGGACAGAGAGAAGACTGCGTTTTATGTTCCTGGTCGAGGAACTTTTATGTTCAAAGTCACAGCTTTTGGACTTACCAATGCCCCTGCTACGCAACAGAGACTTGTTGATCTCTTATTCGGGCCTGAGTTCGAGCTCAAAGTCTTTGCTTATTTAGATGATGTAATTATCATTAGCAGAACTTTCGAGGAACACGTAGAACTGCTTCAGAAGGTTTTCCAAAAATTACGTTCGGCTAATCTCACTGTCAACCTGGACAAGTGTCACTTCTTCCGAAGTCAATTACGTTATCTTGGCTACATTGTGGATGCTCATGGCTTAAGGACTGACCCCGATAAGGTCAAAGCCATATTAGACTTTCCCACTCCTACCAATAGGAAGGAGGTTAAACGTTTTCTGGGTACAGCGTCTTGGTATAGGCGTTTTATTCCACATTTCAGTACCGTAGCAGGTCCTCTAAATAAGCTTACTTCTAATAAAAAGAACGCCTCTGCGTTTCAATGGAACCCGGATGCTGACAAGGCTTTTCTAGAATTAAAATCCAAACTAGTTCAAGCACCTGTCCTTGCTTGTCCTGACTTTAACCTTCCTTTTGAGGTACACACTGATGCTAGCAATTTTGGTATCGGTGCAATGTTAGCTCAAACTATTGATGGTGTGGAACATCCAATTGCGTACATGAGCCGTTCTTTAAGTAAACCGGAGAGGAACTACAGCACAACAGAACGGGAGGCTCTTGCCGTTCTTACTGCTCTTGAATACTGGCGCTGTTACCTTGAGACCGACAAAACCTTCTTAGTCTACACTGACCATTCTTCGCTTAAATGGTTTATGTCTCTCACTAATCCAACTGGTCGGCTTGCAAGGTGGGGAGTTCGCCTTTCTTCTTTTAATTTTGAAATAAGACACCGCCGTGGCAAGGAAAATATTATCCCGGACGCCCTTTCTAGATGTCTTCCAGTTGACGTTATTTCAAACGACGATGTTTCCGCGGCTTCAGGCCCTGATACTCAGGATTCTTGGTATCTGAAGATCTTCCAGGGCTGCCAGTCTAATCCTATAAATTTCCCAAATTACAAGGTGGAAAATAATGAATTATATAGGTACATGAAAACTAAGGTTGACCTTACGGTTGAATTTGCTTGGAAGAAGGTTATTCCTAAAGAACAACAAGCAGACATTTTAATTCAGTGCCACTCTGAACCTATTTCTGGTCATTTCGGCGTGTTTAAGACATATAAGCGCTTAGCACTTCGTTTCTATTGGCCCGGTATGTATTCTAGCGTAGTTCAATTTGTTTCTAACTGTGAAACGTGTCTAGCTCATAAGCATTCTACCCATGGTGTCTCTGGAAAAATGGGTAGGCCTAAAGACGTTTCTCGTCCCTTCCAGGTTCTATCAATCGACTTGGTTGGTCCATTGCCTTCTTCTCGGAAACAGAATCAGTTTATTTTCGTTGTGACTTGCTGCTTTTCTAAATATTGCCTTCTTTTTCCACTTCGTCGAGCTACTTCAAATTTAATAGTCAAACACCTAGAGGATGACGTCTTTCTCGTTCACGGAATACCTCAAACTATTATTCTTGATAATGGAAGTCAGTTTATTAGCCGAGATTTGGATAATCTTTTCAAAAAGTACAAAATTCCTAGCATACATTTTACTCCCAAGTACACTCCACAAATCAATACAGTGGAAAGATATAACAAAACAATAATAACTGCTGTTTCCAGTTTCGTAGATGGGGATCATAGATCTTGGGACACCAACCTTCCACAAATCCAATTCGCCATTAATAATTCTGTTAACGAAAGCACGGGGTATACTCCATCCTTCTTGGTACACGGAAGAGAGTTAGTCGTTTGTGGTTCTCATTACATCGAATACCCAGATCCAGCAGACCTTATATTTCTACCACGCGATGCTTATGCTGCAAACTTAGGTCAATTATCGCCAATATTCGATAAAGTTCAGGTTGCTTTGTGGGAAGCTCATGTAAAAAATACACAGCATTATAACTTGCGCCGCAAACATGCCGAGTTTAGTGTGGGCGATATCGTTTGGAAGCGTTGCTACTTCCAGAGCGATAAAGATGCTCATTTTAGTAAGAAGTTAGCCCCTAAATTTCAAAAATGCCGGGTAAAAGTTAAACGATCACCATTAGTTTACGTTCTAGAAGACATGAATGGTCGCGACCTTGGCGTTTGGCATGTTAAGGATCTCAAGCTTAAGAGATACCCGTAGTAAGTTAATTCATTTTTTTTTTCGGATTTCAATAAGTTGAAATCCTTTTTCTGGGAAGAGGGGTAATGTAACATTGTGTACATAAATGTCCTTTAGTACTAATTAAAAAATATATATATCTTAAAAATCAACAAAAAAAAAACAACTTAAAAATAAACAATTTAATTTAAACTATTTACAAAATAAACAAATGAATTTAAACTATTTACATACTAAACAATTTAAATATAACTATGAAAAAAAAAAAAGAAAAACGGCAAGCAATGCGGACAACCACATTATTTTATATATATACCGAAGTACCGGTTCCTCATCGCCGCCCGCCAGCGGCCGCATGCCGCGCGCGCACCTAGCTATCACAGGCAGTCCGTAGCCGAACCTCTCGAGGCACGAACGCTGTCGCCTTGACTAATTTTCTCACTGGTTAACCGTCATTACGAAATATCAATCTTGAACGTAAAGTTATTTACGAATATTTTAAAACTTTAATATCAACTTAAGAGTGGATTGCCTTTCTCCATATACTTAAAACTGTTGTAATTATTAATTTAGTGATCGTGATTCCCAAACTTGGGTAAGTTGTGCACATTTATTTATAAAGATTTCTAACGGCCGTTACCTACCTGTTGTATTATATTCTTTGTGTTAATTTTAGAGGTACGAGTCCGACTAAATATTGTAGCTTCATTCTATCCTGTGTGTAATGCTTATAGTTGCCTTTCTTCCACTATGTTATACTTAAACTTTCAAAGCTCAACGTTTGTAACCGTCTCTGCTTGCTTACATTTACTATTAATTTAGATTTTTCACACTTAGAATTCTTCCGCCATTATAAGCCCTAAATTGCCAATCTAGTTCTTGCCATGCATCCTAGCGTTTCCCGTGCGCCCCTTATACCGGCAGCTTAATGATTCGGCCTTTGTTCCTAGGAATTACGTCACGGTTCAACTGACGTAACCGGATTCCCAGTCTTCTTCATCGCCTGAGTGGAGTGTCCGAGCTGACCTGGACTACGCCTGGAGGACGGGACCTCGCCAGGGAAGTGTGGAAGGCTAGACAAGTGCGCAACGACCTAGGCCGAACCTTACAATTTTTTTTTAATATACCTTAATTTTTTTTTTTAATTTCAAAACTTAGTTTTATTTCTTCCAAATTCTTTGTTCACGTCTTATATACGTGACAGTGGTTATCAAAATACAGAGCACTGTCTAGCATAACACCAAGATACTTGATATGAGACGTACATTTGAGGTGGTCACAGGAGCAGGAGTCATAGGTTAGGCAGGTGTGCGCTGTGATTGAATAGTTTTTAAGTATGTCAGATGGAACTGTTTTTATAGCGAAAGGAATATATTTAGTTTTTGTCACGTTAAGTGTGAGACCATTAGCTTTGAGCCATAAGCATACTGTATTAAAACCCAATTGTGCAAGAGCATAGGTCTCCCAAGTATCCCCATGGAAGACCAGAGCTGTGTCGTCTGCGAAAGTTACAATTTTCCCATTTTTAAAGTGAAGTTTGCACAGATCGTTAATTAATACAAGGAAAAGTGTAGGGCCAAGTACGCTGCCCTGCGGTACGCCAACGGTAATAGGTAGGTCGTCGCTAATCACACCATCGACTCTCACTCTGTGGTACCTGTCAGCCAGGTAACTGGTAAACAATCTATGTTGAGCATCCCGGATACCCAACCTATGCAACTTCTCCAATAAGAGTGGGACAGAGACCGTGTCAAAAGCCTTAGCTAAGTCTAAGAATATTGCAATAACTTTTTTCTTAGTGTCTAGTTTGCAGACAATATGGTCAACCAAAGAATGTACAGCATCATTTGTTGATTGCCCAGCTCTAAATCCAAACTGTGCATTTGACAATAAGTTTTTTGTCTCAAGGTAGTTAATTAGTCTTTTATTGAGTACTCTTTCTGCCAGTTTAGATATAGTAGGTAGAATAGAAATAGGCCTGAAATTATTGACACAGGCTCTGTCTCCACTCTTATGGATGGGAACTACTTCGGCAAGTTTGAGCTCTTTGGGAAAGACTCCTGTACCGAACATTAAATTAAATATGTACGAGAGGGGGTTCGCTAGAATATGGTGATAACGTTTCAAGAACACGCCTGAGATATTATCCCGTCCTGTCGTATTGACTTTTTTTAAGTTCAGTATAAGGCTGCGCACCTCTGCTTCAGAAGTTGAGGACAGGACAAACGAAAAAGGTTGCGAGTCAATGTCAGTGACACGTAGCAAGCTATGGCTAAGGGCTTTTTCAGCTAAGTTTTTACCTATCGAAGTGAAGAATTGGTTTATGTTATTAATCGAGGAAACTGGCTTTGTGGGAGACAGTAAATCTGTAGCAGGATTACTACTTTTGTTATAATGGGTCACATTCTTAATGGTGTCCCATAACGACTTACTACTTGTATTAGCTGCTGTTTTTAATAAATTAGATTCGTAATCTTTTTTAACCCTTTTTAATAATGAATTGCGAAATTTCGGTATCTTTGGTAAGTTAATTTTATAATCTCTGTTTGAAATAGAACTAGTTTATTATAAGTCAAACCGATTAGATCGCTTGAATAACATTTTGTTTAGTCTATTGAAAATTTCTGACAATGGTCACACTGAACTGTCACTTTTTCGTTCCCACCTTGAAAAATTACCACGTTGTCGTCTCGTATGTAAAATATCGCCTTTTGAATTAACGCGAATTGAATCAACTTGTAATTAACTTAATACGTAATTGCCGCTTTTGACTTCCGGCAAAGTTTGTGATAATTTGTGAAACATTGACATTTGCAAAACTGTAATTGTGAGCACACCTTTTTGCATTTCGTGTGAATTGTTTAATTGAACTAAATTGAGTAAACTCTCGTAAAACTGCCGCTTTTGATTTGTCCGGCACTGATCAGTCCGCAGTGTTGATCAATTTGTGATATGATATACATGGAACACTGGCATTTTGAGAAATTGTGAATTCTACTACCACTTGCATCGTGCATTGAAGACGCTGCATTGGAGTCTGGTAAAGTAAAGATAATTCACTTGCTAATATTGGCCAATTTTAGTCTTGTGTGTATCTAGCTTGCCTCAAGGACTCCACTCAAGAACATCACCAGGAGATATAAGGTAAAATTTTCATGTACCTACTTAATACTTGTATTCGCTGTGCAACGCAGTACATTTGTGTCTGAGATTTGTTGTGGCTGACAAGGGCTGATGAATAGAGTCACGCTTCTACAAATCTGCTGCAATTAATCCCAGCTCCTTCTAGCCAAACTCTAGACATAATTTTTGATAGCAAGAGCGTGGTTAACTGTGCCTATATTGTAAACTTGTATCTGAGCTAAGCATCTCATTTCTTAACAGGTTTAACAGTGTTGTAGTGTTCTCAGGTCAGTATTGTCTAAAATACATAATATTTAATTGTATCAGTTGACTTAGATAATTTGAAACACATGTCATACATAACCTCAATCAGTAATTGTTGATTTGTATTGTTGAAAAATCTAACTTAAATTTGTTGTTGCATTAATAGTTAGTTTATTGCATATATTCATAAACATTATAACAACCAACTGGACCTTGCCACTTGGGCGGGTCACATTAATAAATTTTGTTTTGTTATAATATAGATAATATTGCTAGGTAACACATATTCTGTGCTTACTTACTATTGTATATCTCAAATAACACAGCCAGTCTGTCTGTTGCAAATAATTCATTAATTAATTTGAAGTTCAACTTTTAATTTGTTATAAGTTACAACTTTTGATAACTTTTGTGTTTGTTTCAATATATTGAAACTATTAATTTTGTTGGATAGTAGATACCTGTCACTTGCCTGCACTTGCAGTAAACAGGCTAATACTTTGTTGGTTTCAAAGAATTAAGAAAAATTAAGTTTTGATTGTTAATTTTATTTAACGCTTGTCCGGGCTCTTTTGAATTTTGATTATGTCAGCTATCAAGGACTTGCGTGCGGCTGCTGGTGCTATTGCATCAGATTTGCGCTGGTTTGCCTCGGCCAGTGCTTTAGTGAACCGGCCTGATCGCCAGCAGGCCTTACTTCAAAGGTACGAGCGGATCGATGATCGCCTGGCAAGTGTGGAACAGCAGTTCCGCACTTTCAGCGCTTGCTGTCTCGAAGTGTCAGTCACTGATTTCACTGCTGACCAGCGAAATAAGGTCAGCGAAGACTATGCCCAGGTCTTAGACCTGTATGATGCTGTCTCCAATAGTGCGAGACAACTAGTTGCCGATAGGGAAGGGCAACCCAGCCTGAAGCAGGAGCTTCCTAGGTCAGCACCGGGGCTAGTGAGTAGGCTCCCTACTTTGGACCTCCCCCATTTTGATGGCTGCCTAGGAAGCTACCTGGGCTTCATTAATTTGTTCGACAGCCTGGTCAATGACAGGGCTGACCTTCGGCCAGCACAAAAATTGGCATATTTAATGTCGGTTCTAGATGGGGAGGCTAAGGGCCTCATCCAGCATCTGCCCGTGTCTGACGAGGCGTACCAGTTGGCTCGGGACCTAATTACCCGTATGTACCATAATAAGCGTGGCCTCACCGACAAGCACATCGAGCAGATTTTGGGTTTGCCGACGCTCACCCGGGTCTCTGGGTTGCGCACCCAACTTTTGAACCCGCTTTTGGTGGCCATCAACGCACTTAAGTGCCTTGACCTGCCTGTGGACCAATGGTCCTATCTATTGGTGCACATTGTGTTAAAGAAGCTGCCTGCCGACCTGAGGTCGCGTTTTGAGCAGCGCTTTGGTGGGGATAGCGCGACCCATCTGCCCCCCTTTGCTGACCTGGAGAGGTTCCTGGAGGATGAGTGCCGGGTCTTGGACAACTCCGGTGGTGACACGCCGGCTAAGACGCAGCCGCCCAAGGTCAAGGAGCAGGCTCGCGTTCACACCCGAGCCAATGTTGACCGGCGCCCTCCTCGCTTTGCAGTCACGCAGAGCCCAGCGGAGTGCTCTTATTGCAAGGTAACGGGGCACAGAACGGCCAGTTGTAGGGCATTCTTGGACCTCCATGTCGCCTCTCATAGGCGCATCGCGAATGCCCGCCGCCTTTGCTTCTCTTGCTTGGGGTCCCACTACCAGCGAGACTGCCCAAACTCTCGCCCCTGTCCTCACTGTGGAGGACAGCATTTGGACATTCTGTGCATGAATGCCAGAGAGGTAGGCCGCTTGTCCAACCAGACGACGCCGCGCACGGGCGCGTGTTTTGAAGGTGGCAGCCGAGGCTCACCGGCGCGTAGCCGAGAGTCGCCTCGCTCAATTGATCGCCACTCACCCCGCTTGGAGAACCACCTCCTCTCTCTCGCGCACCTGAATGTGCGATCGCTCAACGTCACCAGCACCATGACTGCTGCCCCAGGTATTCCCCTCCTTTGGCGGAGCGTCCCCGCCTTGACTCGCACCCACCTCGTTTTGGGCGGGTGCGTCATTATGACCCCCCACAGATGGCGCGCGGATCAAGTCATCGCGCCTTTGAGGACTTCAAGCCGCACCCTCGTTTTGACTTGCCTGGTCCTGGCCAATGGTCGCCGCCCAGGCAACAATAGGTCATTGACCCCTGCCCTATAACGCCAACCTCCCCCATTGAGACCGTTATCCTACCAACGGTAGCTGTTAGGGTCTGGGGACCCACGGGGACCTCTGTTGTTGTCCGTGCTATATTGGACACAGGTTCACAAGGTTGCATTGTTTCCACTTATTCGGTAGGGCAGGTTAAATTAAATATGGGTTCTTTTCCAAATTGTATACGGGGCATAAGGTGACGTAGCCTCTAATGTTGAAGGGCAAGTTAAGGTTTTGTTTGGCCCTGTTGAATCTTCACACCCGAGGATTAGAACCTCGGCTATTGTGCTGAAGAATATTTTGGGTATGCACCCACAGAAACAGCTACCTGCTGCTGTGGTGAATTTGACATCGGGATTGGAACTGGCAGACCCCAAATTTGACACACCGGGACAAATATATTTGTTGATTGGGTCTGATGTCCTAGGTGGAATTTTGATTGGTGGGAAAAGGGTCTTGGTGCCAAATGGTTTGACTGCCATCCCGACCATATTTGGATTTGCTTTGATGGGACCTATACCTAGGGACCCCCCTCCACCTGAACTTGATAATTTGTTGGCTGTAGGCTCTGCTCTCTCTGATGCGGTTCAGAGGTTTTGGGAAGTTGAGGAGCCCCCTCAAGCTGCCCGTTTGAATCCAGAACATGAGGAGTGCGAGCTGTTCTTCCAGAACAACACTGGTCGACTCCGTTCTGGTCGGATTATTACGAGGATACCCTTTCTGTCTGTTCGGCCTCCGCTTGGTGAGTCACGACCTTTGGCCGAAAAGAGATTGTTGGCTATGGAGCGCCGCATGGGTCGTGATCCGGAGCTCAGACAGAAGTACATTGAGTTCATGAGAGAATATGAACAATTGGGACACTTGTCTGTGTCAAACTTGGATTGGCGTTCGGTGGAGCACTACTTTCTCCCGCATCATGCGGTATTGAAGCCATCAACTGGCAAGCTGCGCACAGTGTTTGATGGTTCTGCGCAGACTTCAACAGGCGTATCCTTGAACCAGTGCTTGCATTCTGGTCCCAAGTTGGTCAAGGACCTTTGTGACGTCATCACCAGCTTCCGACGACATCAGGTTGTCTTTGTGGCCGACATAAAAATGATGTTCAGGCAGACTATTATCCACCCTGATGACCGTCGCTTCCAGCTGATCCTTTGGAGAGAGTCTCCTCGTGATCCCATGGTCGTCTACGAGCTCAATACTAATACGTACGGGTTAAGGTCAAGCCCCTACTTGGCAATACGTTCTCTTTGGGAGCTCGCAGACCGCGAAGGCCTACGTTTCCCACGAGCCTCTGCCATCTTGAAGGACGATATTTACGTCGATGACATTTGCTCGGGCGCCTCCACAGTGGACGAGGCGATCCTCCTGCGGGACGAATTGATAGGTATTTTGGCCTCCGCTGGTTGTGAGTTGCGCAAATGGATTTCCAACTCACCAGCGCTTTTGGAAGGCTTGCCAGAGGATCATCAGCAAGATCCACATCTATTTGAGATTGTTGACAACCCCGCCATGATGGCTGTTCTCGGCGTTCAGTACAGACCAGTCCAAGACATCTTTACATATAACGTAGACTTGAAATTGCCGTTTTCTTGGACTAAACGTCTCGTATTGTCTACTGTCGCCAGAACCTTTGATCCGAATGGTTGGATCTGTCCAATTATATTTTGGGCAAAATGCTTCTTGCAGAAGCTTTGGATAGCAGGATTGACCTGGAACGAACCTCAGCACGGCACTCTTGTTGAGGAATGGACCTCCTTTGTATCCTCACTTCCTGCCGTCAACGAGATCTCCTTGCCTCGTCCCATCCTTCCTCCCGGGAAGTACAAGGCCACCCTTCACGGGTTTTGTGACGCCTCGGAACGTGGTCACGCGGCCGTGGTGTACTTGCGCACGGTTAGTGCATCAGGTCAGTTGAGGGTTTCCCTGATCATGGCGAAGAGTAAGGTTGCACCCCTTCGGACATCTTTGACCATTCCGAAATTGGAGCTCTCGGGAGCAGCCCTACTTGTACGCTTATTGAACCACGTGTCCAGTACTTTGGGTAAAAGCATTTGCATTAATGGGACCTACGCCTGGACAGACAGCCAAATTGTTCTTTGTTGGTTTAAGGCTTCTGTCCACACCTTGGAGGTATTTGTTGCTAATTGCGTCTCCCAAATCCAAAAATCTGAACTCAAGCTTGTTTGGAGATACGTGCCAGGTGAGCTCAACCCCGCTGATTGTGCCTCGCGCGGATGCTTGACGCCTAGTTTGATAGGTCATTCGCTGTGGTGGGGTCCGGAATGGTTGAGTCAACCAGAAACTGATTGGCCTCGAACGCCAGTTTTGAATACTTCTAATTTGCCGGGTCTACGAACACTCGCTCTTGAAAAGGTGGAATGCGCCTTCGACCCCGATTTTTTGTTGAATCGTTACAGCTCCCTCGACAAGTTGTTAGTTGTCACTGCTTGGATAAAGCGTTTTGTTTTTAATTTTAGGCACCCACAACAGAAACGTCTGACACCGTTTCTCTCACCACAGGAACGACAGGAGTCTCTCACCTTTTGGGTTCGTTCTGTGCAATTGGCGCATTTTGAAAAGGAGATTGCTATCCTTAAATCAGGGAGATCGAAATTGTCGGGAGCTGTCTCTAAATTGAACCCCTTTTTGGACGATACGGGTCTCTTGCGCGTTGGAGGGCGTCTCAAGAACGCCAACCTCCCTTACGGAGCACGTCACCCCCTTTTGTTACCTAAGGACGGTCATTTGGTACGCTTGTTGGTAACTAACCGTCACCTTAAAAATTCGCATGCTGGTTGTAATGCGCTCTTGACCATTTTGCAACGCGAATTTTGGATTTTGTCTGCACGAAGAATAATTCGGAGTGTAGTCTTTCGCTGCATCCTTGCTATAAGCTCGAGGTTTCTACCATACAGCCCTTGATGGGGGACTTACCGGCAGATCGCGTAACTGAAAGCAGGACGTTTGACGGTGTTGGCACGGACTTCACTGGTCCCTTCTTGGTGAAAACGTCGACACTTCGAAACAGCAAGACTGTTAAGGCCTACTTGTGTGTTTTTGTTTGTCTCTCCACAAAGGCCGTACATTTAGAACTGGTCTCCTCGCTTATGACCGAGGCGTTTGTAGCCATATTTGACAGATTGGTATCCCGCAGAGGGCTGCCTTCCTTGATCCGCTCTGACTGCGGCACTAACTTCAAGGGCACCTATAATTATTTGAATGATGTTGTTAATTTTCTTGAAACCAACAAAGCTGATATAGGTGATAGGCTTGCCCGACGTGGGATAAATTGGTTGTTTTCCCAATCAAATTGTCCACACTGGGGCGGTATATTTGAGGCCGCCGTAAAATCGGCCAAAACACACTTGCGTAGGACAATCGGTGAATTTGTCCTTACATTTGAGGAACTCGCAACTGTGTTTTGTAAGATTGAGGCCGTTTTGAACTCTCGGCCATTGTGCCCGATCTCCTCAGATTCGAATGATTTGGAGGCCCTTACGCCGGGCCATTTTTTGATTGGTCGCCCACTTGTCGCCTTGGCTGAGTACCCCTATATTGATAAGAGACCTGGTCGTCTCTCGCGTTTTGAATTGGTACGCCAGATTACTCAGAGCTTTTGGAAACGCTGGACCTTGCAATATTTGCACATACTCCAGCAACGCGTTAAGTGGACCGACAAGACCGATCCACCCAAGATTGGTGACCTCGTTTTGATCAAGGAGGCTAACCTTCCGCCACTCAGATGGCGCAGGGGCCGCATCCTTCGTTTGGTAACTGGGGCTGATGGAATTCCCCGATTTGCTGAGGTCTTGGTGGACGGTTCGATTCTGAGGAGAGCGGTTGCAACATTGTCACGTCTTCCAACCGATTAGCGGACCGGTAGGCCGGTCCGGGGCGGGTGGATGTTTGAAATAGAACTAGTTTATTATAAGTCAAATCGATTAGATCGATTGAGTAACATTTTGTTTTGTCTATTGAAAATTTTTGACAATGGTCACACTGAACTGTCACTTTTTCGTTCCCGCCTTGAAATTTTTGTATTGAAGGTTGTGTGTGGGTTGGGGTGTTGTGAGTGGAATATTGTAAAATTATAAGTGTATAAGGGTAACAGTAGTGTTGTGAGTACAGTAATGAATAAGTTTAAGTGCGTAGGAGTAGTGTAATTGTATAAGAATAACATTGTGTGAGTTATATTTCGTACATACCAACAAATATAAAGTTTAGTATTCATGTTAAGGTCGTAACATATTTTGTTGATATTAGCTGCGTAATGTGTATAGAAATGTAAATATAGAAATGTGGAGTATGACTGGGTTACAATGATAGCAAGTAAGCGCATGGTTAGTATTTTAAGTAGTACAATATGAAAAGTATTAAAATAAGTATTACTTAATAACAAAAAATGGCAAAACGTGTTATGAGTAATAATATTAAGAATAAAAACCAAAGATAGTCATTTCTGTGACAAACGTGCGAAGTCCTGCTCGGAGTCTATGCGTATGGCTGTCGAGTCCTGTAGTTTTTTAATATAAATTTTACCATAGGAGGTCCAGGTGCTGTGGTAGTGATTTTCTTTCACGAACTGTCTGGCCATATAAGCAAGTCTTCTCCCAAGGCTTGTCAAAGACTCGTCGACATAAAAAGGTTTAGGAGTGCCAGATAAATTGAGGTGAGAGGTGTTAAGCTTATTCTCCTTATTCGTTTTGTTAAAGTTTCTACATTTCTTAATGAAACCATCCTTACAGAATGTGGTGGAGAAGTTTACAACTATATGGTTGCTGGACTCACTTTTAGTTTTAAGGCGGTAAACGTCATGGATATCGGAGTCCGAGATTTGGTGATGTACCACCTCACCTACAGTCTTTGCCAGTAAGCCTAGTGTAGATTTATTTTCTGAAGGTAGTTTAGGAATATTCCTGATTTCGACAGAAGTAGAGCGTGTATTTCGTTCCAATACCTCAACCTTACTTTCGAGCGATTCAATTTTAAGTTCATAAGCCTTATTTTTTTGTTCCAACAATGTCATTTTCTCTATCACCTCATCGTACTTAGCGGAAAGGAAAGCAATACTTTGTTGTATCTCAGTGTTCTGGTCTTTGATAACCCTAACTGATTCGATGATCGTCTCTAACTTGGCGCTCTGTTTAGCCTCAAAAGACGTAAACATTGCTTGGATCTGATCAGTCAGTGAGGGGTGGGCCAATTCACCCTCATTATGAAGAAGTCTACGCTTTGTCCTATGAGTGATATTAAGATCCGCAAAGTCGGATGCCGCAGAGTCTTGTGTACCAATATCCAGGTGCGGTGCCGATCCATACGTTAATACAGGCGTCTTTGATAGATTTGGGTGATTTATTGGCTTTGGAGGAGTATGTTTTAGTGACATTGTTTGTCAATCAAAACAAGTAGCAGTTATAATCTCGGTGTGGTGTACAAAAAACAAGTTTTCAAGTGGGCTGCGTATGAGTTTGCGTCGTAACAGTAGGGCCAAGTAGGCGCGGCAAGCGAGGCGGCACGCAGCACTAGTAAAAAAAATATAGTTATCTTGCTTACGCGCGAAGCGATGCTCGAAGCCGGGGCGGAGCTAGTAGTCTTCGCGGTGAAGGGCGTGGCACGACGAACTTGTCAGGTATATAGCTGTCACTTTCCAGTGATGAATGTCTCGCTCAGACTGTGCCAGGCGACCAGTTACACCTCCTCGCGGTTGCTGCGCTCAGAATATTTTGATTCGATTTTCAAGAGAACTTTTTCTTTTATTTATGTAAATTATTTTGTTACGGATTATTGTAGACACGGCCGTACTCCGCGGTATCCAGGGGGGAGAGGATAAGGGACTAATGTCTCTGGGCAATTGATGGTCATCATCAAACCAATGAAAGTGATATTGGTTTTCTTCTCGCCTCCACCCATTGCGTTCAGGAGTTAAAATGGTTGGTAGTTTTTCATTTGCGTTATTCAATATACTAGAAATGTAATTCGCTCGGAGAAGTTGTTGAAAAAAATCAGTTTTACATGGTGGTAAATTGCTTGCATCAAAATTTTAATTTTTTTTTCTCGATTGAATTCTTCGTATATATAACACGATGCAAATCCCATCTTTGCGTAGAGACGGAAAACTCGACATCAAACCCTATACGACTGCCTCGTTGGTCTCGCGGCATAAATGTGCGCGTGGGATCGAGAGGTCCCGGGTTCGATTCCTGGGTCGGGCAATGTTATTGGGATTTTCTGTCACGAAATTCTCAGTAGCAGCACGGAGTCTGGAAATGTGCCCAGTACGGCAATAGGCTAGCCCCTTATTACGTGGGACTAAAGTATATCTGGCGAAAAGTGGGTGTAGAAATACACCTTTGCCTACCCCTTCGGGGATAAAAGGCGTGACGTTATGTATGAATTCTTCGTTAGTACTATTTACGCTGTAATTATTTACAAACAGCTGAAGTCGAGCAGCATCAACATCGAGTACACCAGGAGCACTGTAAACATTAACATGTATATTATTGAAATAATTATTATTTAAAAATATTTTTATGGAGAAAAATTAAAAGATTTTTTTTTAATTTAGAAAGAAATATTATAAAAATAATTAAACGTGAGAATAAGTGATTATGTAAAAAAGTGAGTTCTACTGTCATCTAGCGCTCATCGTATGTAATTAGATGAGGTTCTATTCAACTATGATCTAAGTTATAAAACCATGTAATACACTGTAGAGTGGAACAGATGGTGAGTTTAAGGAGGAGAACCAAGTTGTTGTAAACGTCTCACTCGCTCTGAAATGCATGCGCATAGTGCTCTCGCGCTCGCACTCCCGACTGATTAATTTTGTGTTTAGGAGATTTTGTGTTTAGGGGATGTTTGGTCACTCGAATTTGTCTGACTGATGAAATATAACTTTGTAATAGTTACTTGAATAACATATTTTAAAGTCAGACATGAAAAAATAAGTAAAGTTCATTAATTTTTTGTCGAGCTTTAAAGCGTCTGACAAAAGCTCTGGTCCATGAAAAGTATCTGACACTTTATAATTCTAGTTTAGAATAATATTCTAAAATATATATATATATATATAAATTAGCCATACAAAGTTAGATAACTCATATTTTAGCTACATCTTGAAGCGAGCATCAATCAAAACTTACTACAAGGCGCCAACGAAGATAAGTCAATTCTTACCACCTGTCAAGAGTTAGTTACCCTCACAAGAGGTCGGCGTATGCAAAACAGACTGTGAGTGTGGGCTCTCATACATTGGACAAACCAATGAAAGCATAGGCCGAATGCCTATGCTTAAGGAACATAATAATATAGCTGACAATAAACACAAACGTTCGACGAAGTCTGCTGTGTGTGAACATGTAAGTACAACAAGGAACCAACCATTACCTGCGATTTGATAAACCACAGATACTCACAATTTTTTTTTTATTTCAAGGATGAAACGTGAAACTATTGAAATTAAGAAACACCCTTATTTCAATAGGGAAGATGGTTGGAATGTTCCTACAGCTTGGAACCCTCTGTTCAGGCTGCGTAGATAGTAACACCAATAGTTGAAAAATGTGTGGGTACTTTGAGATAACTTTTAAATTCAAGGCAAAGACAAATATCAACTGAGTCTGCCGTGACCACGATTCGTGTAAAGAAACTGGAACATCGGCTAGTAATAATAAAAAATGTAGTTCTAGATCATTCGGCAATTCGTTAACCGTAGTTTAATTTCAATGCCAATCACGTCTGATAGTTAATTCATTTAGTAATCATCATCACCATTTCCATTAACTCATTTTGATGTTCCCCTTTACATTTGCAAAATTGTCGCTGAACGATGGAGACATTTTAAGAAAAAATCATCATTATCACCATGGCATTTCTTAAACTTGCTTCTTAGAGCCAGGGCTTACTACATTTAATATTGATTTAATATTGATCCGCGGCAATTTATCTGAATATCAATACGGTATTAAAACCACCATATATGAGTTATGATAATATAAGTACATCCGTGTGGTGACGGATTAAGAATACTGAATGTCACCACCCCATATCATCCCATAGGTGTCGTAAGAGCCGACAGATAGATAGATAGATAGATAAAATGTTTATTCATTACATAATTACTTACTTATAATTACATTACTTTTGAAACCATGCTGGTCAATCTTGTGCCCTCTTACAATCACATTATCATAATGGGTGACTTTAATACCTGTCTCCTTAAAAATGATTCCCGCTCTTCTTCTCTTCTTTCATCATCTTTAAGTTGTAACTTGTCAATTCTCCCTTTAAATGCAACTCATCATTTTCCAAATTCTTCACCTTCTCTTCTAGATCTTATCTTAGTTTCCTCAAGGGAACATGTCGCCACGCACGGGCAATACCCGGCAGACATGTTCTCTTATCATGACTTACTTTTCCTATCTTACCAAATCCGCCCTCCAAAAGTTAAGCCTAAAATTCAATTTAAATAATCTCTGTAATGATGCTAGTGATATTGACTAGAATCATCTTTTTAACTCGAACTCTGTTGATGAAAAAGTTGCCATCTTTACACGTCAAATCACAAAATTGTACGACAAACATGCACCTATACGACCCGTTAAAATAAAACATCCTCCATCGCCGTGGCTCACAGAAAACATCAAACAGCTGATACGTAAGAAAGCTGCAGCTAAATTTAAGTATAAAATTAGACCTGATGCTTTAAATCTCCAAAAGTATATCGCGATTAGAAATCTCTGCAATAGGGTGTGTAGGGACGCACAACGCCAACATATCCACAGCTCTGTAAAAAACGGAGATCCAGCAAAGGTCTGGAAATTTCTTAAAACCCTGGGGGTCGGCAAAGCACGTCAACACATTAATCCTACTGACTTCAATATTGACTTGCTCAATCAACATTTCTCTGCTTCATCCTTCATTGATAGGACTACTAAGACAAGCACTATTAATTATCTTTCATCATTGCCTACCCCTAGGTTTTCACCGTTTGTCTTTAATCAGTTCACTGATAGTGATGTTAAGAAGAGCATAGTATCAATCACGTCCAACGCAGTTGGTAGTGACTGTGTCAGCCGTAACATGATCATTCCTGTACTTGACGCAATCCTACCCATTATTACCCACATCTTCAATTTATCCTTGTCCAGTAGTATATTTCCATCGATGTGGAAGGACGCCCAAATTACTCCTATACCAAAAATTTCCCATCCTTCATCCTTTTCCGATTATCGGCCCATTTCTATCCTGCCATTCCTCTCTAAAGCCCTCGAACGTCTCGTGTACTACCAAATCAACTCCTTCCTCTGTAAGAATAATCTTCTTAATCCCTTTCAATCCGGTTTCCGTTCGGGTCATAGCACAGTCACATCCTTGGTCAATGTTACGGACGACATCAGGACTGGTATGGAAGGCGGACAGTTCACAATTTTATGTCTACTTGATTTTAGTAACGCCTTTAATACGGTAGATTTTGATATTCTTTTTGGACGCCTTTGTTGTCTTAACATATCTCCTACGGTGATTGATTGGTTTCGTAGTTAGCTGTGTGGCCGCCGACAACGAATACATATCGAGAATTCACTTTCTTCTTGGTGTTATACAAATGCCGGTGTGCCCCAGGGCAGCGTATTGTCTCCTTTACTCTTCTCAATATTCATAAATTCTATCTGTAATAACCTTCGCTGTTCCTATCACCTTTATGCAGATGATCTCCAGATATTCACACAGTCAACACTGTCGCAGATGTCACATTCGTTAGATATCATTAACAGTGACTTGGCACAAATCAGCAAGTGGAGCAAATCTTTTGGGCTTAAACTTAACCCTACCAAAACTCAAGTCATTGCTATTGGTAGCTCTAAAATGAAAAGTAAAATTGACTGGTATTTACTCCCTCATATAATCTTTGATGGCACTATTATTAATATACAAGACAAAGTAAAAAATCTGGGTCTCACTATCGACTCTACTCTTACTTGGGGACCGCAGATACAAGAAGTGAGTCGTAAGGTGTTCGCTTCAGTTGGTTCACTGAGGCGATTAAGAAACTTCCTGCCCACTGCTACTAAAATTGCCCTCGCTCAGTCTCTTCTGTTACCCATTATTGATTATACAGATGTCAGCTATCTAGACCTCGCCGAAAACCAGCTAGATAAACTTGAGCGAATTCAAAATGTCTGTATAAGATTCATATTTGGCTTGCGCAAATACGACCATGTTTCACAATTTCGAACACAGCTCAAGTGGTTACCAATTCGACATCGTCGGAATGCTCACATTCTCACTTTACTGTACAATATATTGTTTAACCCTTCAACTCCCTCCTATCTTAAAGGAAGATTTGAGTTCCTTCATGATACACATAATAGATATTTAAGGTCATCAGAAAATTTGAGGCTTGACAATTCCTTCACCGTAACTGCTGTTCGCTTGTGGAATAAACTACAGCTGCACATTAGGCAAGCTAAGACGGTAGCTAAATTTAAATCTTTAGTGAAGGAATATTACCTTTCATTATAATTTATTATAATATATAGTTATAATTTCTAAAATATTCTATAATTAAGACATGGCTATAGTTTATGTGTGTATAATTATGTCCCTTATATATATATGTTTTGTATGTTTATGTATATATGTATTTGTATGTATGTATGTATATGTATATTTGTATGTAGGTACATAGAGTAGAGTTTATGAATAGGTATATATGTATGTGTTTAGAAATATATATGTATTATAACTGTTACACCTACAACTACCACTATTTTCTGACCAATAATATTTCCATCCAAAGGTTGCCTGGTAGAGATCGCTATAAGCGATAAGGCCGCCCATTGTACTTCGCTTTTTTTGTATGATATCCTATGTAATATTTCTGGTGTACAATAAAGCATAAAATAATATATATATAATACTGATAATTATTCTTTAATCTTATCCAGATACATATTTTTTAATTTTGTCCTGAACATAGCCTTACTTATTTTACAACAATCGAAATTTATTTCATTAAATACTTTTGGTGTTATATACTTAAGTGTCCTCTCACCGTAATAGTTACACACTCTTGGTTGTACATATTTAGCCCTAATGTCTTTCCTCAATGACTTGTACACATTGTTGTCATGTTTGAAGTCGTTACAATTAAATTGGTCTATGGCCATCAAATATTTTGCTTTCTCGTTAGTTGGGAGCACCTTGCATATCTTGTATAGTATTTCATAATTATTGTTACTTTTAAGTTTTGTGTCCCTGCTTACAAGCATTTTTAAAAACCTAATTTGCAACGCTTTTATTCGGTTTATATAGGTAACAAAGGTTCTTCCGTACACAGCGAGTCCATACGATATTAATGATTCTACCATAGTATGATAAATAACAAACATTGTAGACTTATTTATAACATTGTTAAGCTGAAATAATTTACCAAGTATTATTCTCAATTTATTACATAAGTTATCTATGTGATACTTCCAACTAAAACTAATGTCTATTGTTAAGTAAAGAGAGAGCATATTACGCAGAGATCAGCACTGTAAGAGAAGGATAACTTGATGCAAACCCTATACCAACCCGTTTGGCCAGCGTAGTAAGGCCAATTCCTCCTTTCAAAGGAGAGGCCTAGTCCAGCAGTGGATTGTTAAAGGCTGATGATGATGATGAGTTATGAAATCAAAGTACTATGCCAGCACCGTTTCGTCATTCCATACCTGCATTTTTAGAAATATCCTCTAAGCCTACACAGGAAGTTTACATACTAGAAAAGTAAATTTAATATCAAACACCGCCTCATATGCCGAATATTCCTATTTTGCGTGATAAAGGTGTTTTGCATCCCGTATGAGCGAAGCTACAAATCAAATCACGGGTGACCTGTATTCCTGAATTACAGTCTACTTTAGAACATGGGCTTGGCAGGCTGAATTGTAATCGCAGCAAGATGTCAGTTCAAACATGTGAGTTGCTGTTGCCCGTCCGACTGTTACTGTGTGTTGCCAGATTGCTGGTGCTATAATAGAAGTGATGTTAAGTATAGTTTTTGCTTTTAGTGTCTGAAACTGTTGTGTATGATTCATATTCTCGTTAAAGTTTAATTCTGTGCTGTCGTAGAAGTATCAATGCCAGCTTTTTTTATAGAATGAGGTACTTTGGTATCTAGCTTACTTGTTGAATTCTCGAACATATTTACTAAATAGGTGTCTGAAGATAATTTATGTTCCAAGAACTTACTTACCCTCAGAATTTGTTTGATTTGATGTCACGATGTATTTATCAATGATCCGAACTGAAGACCGTACATAGAGCAGGGATATCAATTTCAATTTTAGTTTTAAGGGGCATTTTCGTTAACAGGAATTATAAATTTAACCGGCGTTTTAAATATCTAGTTGCAAAAATCATTATCTTATAAACATGGTCAAAACACTGTACAAATTATATTATAGAGAAAAGAAAATAATTATCGCATTTCTTTTTTGCCACTTCTATGAAATTTAATTCTTTATTCCTTTGGGTAACCTACAGGCCAATAATAAAGATCATCTTTTACACCCCTGTAAGAATCCGAACAGGGGATGATTGAGGTGCTATCCTGATGTGTTGGCATCGTAAATATTGCACACCGTATTGGAAACTGCTTAGGGGCGAAAATGTTTGCCTGATTACTATTTGATGGTTTTGGTTAGTAATTTTTGGTAGTAGTTTTGAGAATAGTAATTACGGGGAGGGTTTTAAGAGAGGTCCAAGAAAATGTATAAGAAAATATCCTTACAAGACAGATTTTTTCTCACAGATTTTTTTCAAAACTTATTCGAGCAAGATTTCCTTCACTGAATTTTATATTTAATGTTTTTGCCTCAGATGAAAGTAAAGTATAATAAGAATATTTTCTTAGAAATATTCCGTGTACTAATAAAACAGATGGACTCGCAATTACGTTTTGTTAATTTCACTCTCATTGTTTTTATTAAATTATTTGACAAAAAGTACCTTATTTTTTAAAAAGTAATTTTCATTTAATTAAATAAACAGGTATAAGAAGGTAACAAGAATTCTTGTAAATAGTATTCGTGGGGTGGGGTGTCCCACCCCAGCCCACGTGTATAACTGTTTCCACCTTCACCATGATTTCATCTCAATCGATATCGTTGCGTAAATCTCAGGACAGATGGCGCTAAAAGCAAATACAACAAACAAGCTGAAATGCCAACTACGGACCTGAGCTGTCAAAAACTTGTCAAGCACACGATGCCCCTAGCGCACACAGTTTCGAAACAATCCTATCTAACTTTATCACAAACTTCTCAGAAATGTATTAAGTTTGTGCTTTAAAGTTTCCAAAAAATCAAACTCTACCATCACACACCAATAATGAAATTGTATTGTGTAATGGGTACTTTTGTCTAAAACAAAAGGTTGTGTCTAGATACTAAGGAAATCTAGCCACAACAATAAACGTCCAAAATATCCAACCCAGGAACTTTATTAACTAAACCAAAGCTAACTTGATTATAAAATAACGCTTTCTCAAAATCTAATCCCGCCAAGCACAACTTACCCACCTAATTACAAGAGTTAGAACATTCACTTTATTACATTTAAACTGTTATACTTTCGTGAAATAGCACCATTAATACCGTAAATATTATTTATTAAGCACATATTTAAACCAAAACACTTTGAAGGCTTTTAAAGCCTTTCTGCCTATTACAAATAATTCGATTCATCATCAAATTTTACAGCTCTTATCACTTCCGACATAAATAACAATATTCCATGTCTCATATTGATGCTTAGAATTTGAGCTCAACGCGCAGGACCATAATATTATGTATCCAAAATTAGATAACCAATGTTATGAAACTTCGAAAGTGCAGGTTTTAGTATAAATTTCATGAAATAGTACCGCCATGAATGGGTTGTTTGTTATTGTTAGCTTTTGAGATTATTGTTTACAGAATAAGAAACCAAAATATCACGTGTGTTTTGAAGTTGCAGCTACAAGTCCAGTCTAATTTGCAATTGCAAAGACGAAACATTTGCGATATCTCGGACGGACACAGACTAAAAACGAACTGAAAAACTATAAATGACCTTTATTGTATTATAGCTACCGCTACAATTTGACAGCTGAGATTGTCACTTTATGATAATCTGTGACTTTTATAAATAATTGGTCAACTACATCGAAATATATGTATTAGATGTAACATTCAGAACATGTACTTTATTCAAATATTCCGTTGAAAAGTTAGGCTAAAAGCGTTAGACAATTTGAACTAAATATTTATAGGGAATGCTCCGTCTATCGTTAGAATGCATGTCAATGGTCACCTATGTATAAACCAGACCATGGAGATCGCGCCTAATCTCACGAATCGATAGATTTGAGCGGTCGTCCATTTGCCGCGGGCCTCTCAAATTACACGATCATAATTACTAAGGACATTTGATTTACACAGGTATGTATGTCATTTACCTATTATCTTGTTTGTGGTTCCATCAATACTACTTAATAATATTGAAAAAAAAAACACAATTAGACCGCTGGTATAAGCTGGTGGCTATAATTCGGGATTGCTTACAAGTGTAATGATGACTAAAGTAAATGTATCATTCATCGAAAGCTTTAATTTTTTTTTTAAATTAATATATTTATTAACATACCAAGATTGAAAAAATCTCTGAATGTATTGGTCTGACTTCAACAAAACTTAGTTAAAGTAAGTTAGTATAGACGGACTATGAGGAATTCTCTTTTCACAAGAAGTATCTAATACAAGGCCTTATGGCATTAATATCTTGTTTCGAGATTAAGCAGGAAATACTGGCCATTATCAATATATTCACGCCAAAAAAGAAAGTATGTATTTTATTCGTAACATGCTAGACAAACTTACTGATATTTAAAATACTAATGTGTATTTCTTTGTAACACATTCACGCGTCGATAACTTAATAGATTATCATCGCACATTTAAAACAATAGTCTTTTTTGTACCATGTGATTGCTTTGTCCAAAATTAGCACTTATATGGCTAATTTTGTTGTTTCTAACATTTCTTGTTACAAAACTTGTAATCACAATGTTGGTACTGACTGGTGTACAAGTTTGTAGTTCGTTGTAGTTTGTTCCAATGCAGTGTGCTTTCTGAGGACTCTGGTAGCATTATAACACTTTAATCTGCCTGATGAAGCCGCGTTGTAGGTCCGATTGCAAAATAAGAAATTACCACATAGTGCAATAGTACTTTAGTGACTGCCAATCGCACTCATAAGATAAATGCTTTCGAAATTTGTTAAAGCTACATATTTGCATAAGGATCCTATTGAAAGATCTTGTTGGTGTGATTATTATATTTACATATAATTCAAACATCTTGTTTGAATAAATGCAATGTCAAGCGACGCAAATTAACCAAATTGAATAATAAATTCTGGCCTATGTAACGTAAAAAAGACCTTTAGGGTGTCCCCTGTTACGTTATCCTTACTAGGGTGTGTTTAAATGAGAAACGTGGTTAAATGTTACAATAAAAATTGATTTAATTGCCAATTAATCTTAGACATCATATAGCAAGCGTTACCTTAATGAAAAAAATTACTATTTATATGATATTAAATAAAATTTACACAGGGTCGCGTGGTTCGGCGAGGGGGTGGGTTGATGTGGAGAATCCTGCTGCCCGTTCGTCCAGGAGTTGGTGACTTAACTCGGAGCTGTAGCCGCCGCAAAAGGGCCGAATGCAGCCAGCGCTTCAATATTTATAGGAGCTCGCGGTGCGGTGGGGCGGAGGTGCAAGCGGCCGAGAAGTGGTGTCCTCTCGACGTCACAGCGACGTCACACCTAGTTATCGTGTAGCTGTTCTTTATCCTCGTTTCTGTAAATTGCGCATTAAGAAGCGCAATATTTACCAGAAACATGGAAAGATAATGTTATATCACTGTGAATAAAAAAGAATTAGGATCTCGACTTACTTCGTTTATTTCATCATCCTCTAAGCGTTATCCCAGTTTTCAATCTAGGGTCCGCTTCCTATTCTAACCGGATTTGGCTGAATATTAGCTTTTCCACAGAGCGACTGCCTGTCTGACCTCTGCAACCCGAAGGGATAGCGATCTGCCATGGTTTAGACTAGTGTCAGTTTATTTAGAAGGTACTGACGCCCTGTAACCGGGAACGACGGATTAACGTGATCTCCGAGGCACGGTACAAGCGATAATTTACAATTCAATACGCACATAACTCCGAAAAGCCATTGGTGTGCGCCGTGGATTCGAAACCGATACCCTCTGCATGGCAGTCTGTTGGTATCTCCACTAGGCTATCGCTGCCACACTTACTTCATCTATTTAAAATTCAATAAATAATCCAATAGGCATTGAACTGCTTCAATGCCTATTATATATCTGCATACATACGTATATTTCTGCATACATCCAAGTTTATGGTGCATTAAAATATTGTATACCGTATCTGTAAGATCATAATGCTATATCGGTTGACGTTTAAAATATCTTGTAGAGGGTGCGCCAAAAAGGTAAGCAAAAATTTACGATCTGGATGATAAAAAATCTTGGACATTTTTATGGTGGATTTAATGGGGTTTGCTGTATTAGTTGTTATCCCTAGAGTGCATTATGTTTTTGTTTATTATGGGTCCGCAAAACACATAAAAATAACTCGTCGTATCGTAAGAGAATCGCAGTGGTTTCGGTCAGACTATGGTGAAATGATGTAATTAATTTGGAGCTTATGATATAGGTAAATTTGGATTATCTTATGCAGTTGTCACACCAATACAACACAAAAGATACATATTTGACATGGAACCCAAATCCATGGATAGATTAAATTGGGACCGGCTGTAAGGCTAACAAACCTTAAGACAAAATATCGCGGATGACTGTTAAAGAAATAATGTATTGCAATATACAAAAATACAGAATACAACAAAAAGTAGTATATAATAAGTACGAAGTCATGCTTGGCATAAAACTGCTAAGTCATGACAATTGAATCGACATCTAATATTAAGTCCTAAAAACATATTTTATTTATTTTGTTTTACAGAAGGTTAACGGATTAGTTAACAGACATGAAATATACCAATTAACATTTTCAGTTTGCCAATTAAAAGTCCTCACATGTAGGAATTATATTGTAGGGTAGAAACAACTTATTGTATGCAGGTAATTATTTAGCAGCAGGGACTCTGAGGTTCGAGTCCTGGATTGACCAAAAGTGTAACTGAGTTTTTGCGAATTCTCAGTTGCAACACAAAGTCTGGCAATATTCCCGGTAACGGCAATAGGCTCGCCCCCTTTTACGTGTGACAAAAAAATTCATAACGTGACGAAATTTGGGTGCAGTCTGTTAAAAAAATATCTTTATAATTATACATACACACATAGACTCACACCTGTTTCCCGGAGGGGTAGGCAGAGACTACGGAACGCCATTTGCAACGTTGTTGTTAATAATTATTATTAAATACATATATTCAATTTTATCTCCAGTTTCCAATAGAAAATTTACTTACCACCTAATTCTATCTACCCACTGCCACTTATTAGTAAAATATTCTAACTACGCTAGGTAAGGAAATTATTTATCAGGAGTATGGAACGATAAGGCGTACCATGAACATTAGTTCCCTTTATCTGTTACCTACTAGGTTATACTGAGTTATAATAACGTTTAAAGTTATTACAGTAATAGTCTATGATTATTATAACTGTACTTATAACGATAACTAACGATCTATGATTATTATAAGTGTACTTATAAGGGTAGTTTTCTTTGTCGCAGATTATTTTGTGCTAGGGACTCGTGATCTTAAAGTAGCAATTTCATTAAGCTGAATAATAGCATAATAATAATGCTATATTAAGACGGCTGTTGTAATGTAAAAATAGCAATGTCTCAGTCTGTATTCATTTACAGCAAAAATATTGAACTTGTTAAATTGATTTAACTTTATTAAAGAATTGTGTGGTAAGAGAGTGTTGTTGGGTAAAAACAGATGTGGTGACAACTATTGAGAAAGGTATGCTAAGATGGTTTGGATACATGGAGAGGATGGATGACGAAAGACTGACCAAGAAGTTCTATAAGTCAAGTGTGAATGGGACAGGAGGAAGGGGAAGACCTAGACGGACGTTCTCTGACCAGATTGGAGACATCCTAAAAAAAAAGGACAGGTTAGAAGTACCTTTAACCGAAGACCATGCATGAGAAATTTGATGGGAGAGAATGAAGCAAGAGAGATATGTCAGGATTGTTGCAAATGGCGTTCTGTAGTCTCTGCCTACCCCTCCGGGAAGCAGGCATGAGTCTATGTATGTATGTTTTAAATAAATGTGGTAGATATAGCATTTAATGCGTAGGATTTTATTAATGCCTTAATTTACCCGTCGTACGGTGAATCTTTTGATCCAGTTTTGAGCGCAGCGTTGCCTTGTTTTATTTTATTGATGTTTTGATTACTAGGTACCGGCTCTAACATACAAAGGTACTCTGTGACCGCCTTCAGACGGCTGACACTTTTGACAGAACAATCATTCAAGTAGAGATAGTAGGCCAAAAGCGTTCGGAAACGCGCTATAAATGTATTAAGAATGCCTGTCTGATAAACAACAACATGTCAACTAAAAGGTTTTAGTATTTATATTTATTTATTTACATAAATAATATAAAAATGTATGTGTATATATTATATTATTATTGTCATATATATTTTAAATAGCATTTTATTCATAATTATTATTATTTAAGTATATACATATAATTATTATATGTCATCTGGTTCTGCAAGAACACCAGCGTTGCAGTTCATCTGCAACAATAGCTGACGCAGGTTCCAATTTGTACTCCAATCCGTTTGTCGAAACGCACAACTACCTAATTGTTTACCAACGAATTGTTAAAATATAGACATGATACGTGTTTAGTTTTAAGGGTTATGGAGATACAAATAAAATATTTCTTTTCTTTCTTTTCAGTTAGTTTTAACGCAATATAAGTAGGTCTGCTTGTTTGTTAAACTTTCACACATAAAACACTTGATCAATAAATAAACATAACACTTTAAAATACTCATTGCCAGGTATAAAATAAAAGAGATTATAGGGTACTTTTTAGTTACGTACTACGTAAATGTAACCACGCAAACAAAGCCAGTATTTGAATTAAAATAACTATATCCCCACATAAAAATATGTTTTATTTATTTATCTTAAGCCTGTTGAGGTAGCCATATAAAAATTATAAGGGACCATGAGTGTGGGACTATATAAACAGCAATTCCACCAATTTTGTGGACTTGGCTAGCGCACACCTTCGCAATGTGTTGGCAAACAACGCTAAATTGGAATAAGAATAAATATTCATACGGTGGCTTTTATTTGTATTTAGTTTTTGGCCAGAATAGTTGTAACTTGAATAGAGGCATTTAAACTATTGTGGTATATACTTTTTCAGGATTATATAAAATAATATTGACTGGTATGTGAAGATAGGCCGGGCATATAGAGGATTAATAGCGACAAGATAACTTTTGATACTGCCCATTCCCGAAATAATTTCAAACAGTAATAAATCTTTTATGAAAATTTACGCTCATGAAGTTGATCAAAGTACATTTAGTATTTTTATCATCAACAACAATAACGGGCTAACTGGTTTTTAAGGCATAGCTATTTGATATAAATTAATGAAAATATAAAAAAAATGGATTCGTTAGACACCGAACGGATATAGAATCTTAAGACATTGAATCAAACTTATACTCAAAAATATAAATGTACTATCCTAAACAGGAAAGTAACCAAAATAAATAAAATTTAAATAACCATGTTACCTAAAACGATGAAATGTTAGAGCTATCTTTGTTGCTCTATTAATATTGACATAAACGTCAATCCAAGAGAAAATTATGAGGGTGATATTAAATTCACTTACTGTTTTACAAAGACAATAAAATTTCGTAGTAATGACCCAAAAACAAATGATTTTTATTATTTTGATCATTTGCTACGTTATGTTTAAAGATAAGACATTCTAGTAGTAGATAAGACAGGTACTTCCATAGTCCTACATGGCGTAGGTATAAACAGAGATGTACAACAGATGTATGAAGACACTGACAGCTATGGCTTTAAATCATGCCCCTATAAAAATAAGGCCTGCTCACTTTTCCATTCTATTTCATTTTTATTTAAACCTGTTCCACAGCTGGGCATAGTCCTTCCCAGCATCCTTCCACTCATGTCTTCAGACTTTAGGGACTAATCGTTCACTATTTACGTTAAGATCTGCTACGAATCTACTGTTATAACATTGTAAAAAGCCTTTTTGGGAATTACATAATGCTGTTCATAGGTAACAACTTTCCTACGTAGGCACTGTAGATTGGGTTTTCAACATGGCGTCTTAAAAATAGTTAATTCACTTCTTTCACTTCATTCACTTCATTCACTTCATTCACTTCATTCACTTCATTCTCTGTTCAAAGTTCTAAATTCTACGCCAAAGAAGGCAAGAGCTAGCCATGTCATTGTAATGTTCTAGTTTAGTATTGATGTGTAATATATTTAGCTACTGCGTCCGTGGTACAGAGGTAGGTCCCGGGTTCGATCCCCGGTTCGGGCAAAAGGGTTACTGGGTTTTTCCGAATTCTCAGTAGCACGGAGTCTGGTAATGTGCCCGGTAACGTCAATAAGCTCGCCCACTATTACGTGGGACCTAAAAGTTCATGGTGAAATGTGAGTGTAATATTACACCTCTGCCTACCCCTTCGGGGACAGAGGCGAGAGTCTATAAAAAAAAATTTAGCTAACCTCTGACTTTCCATAGAAAGTCACAGACGCTTGTCATAGGTTTCAATTCGAGAGATCTTTGTTTGTAGTCTCAGTCTCTCCACCAGACTATCACTACTAACCATATTAACAAGTCTTTTTCATGTCTTTATTCTGTACATATAACGGACAATTATCATCAAAAAAATGTGGCTAATACCGGTTAACCAAAAAACATTACCCAGTATAATTTGACCTATTAAGCCTATTCTTGTCTGGATTATTTCTCTTCACAACAAGTTTCAACGTAAGCTGGTGTTATGTAGGTAACATTATTACTTGCTTTATGATAGTCGAATATCTTTTTTAGTATAACTCGAGTTACGTACAGTAAATTCATAGTATTAAACAATAAACTGTAACCATATACTCCCCTTTAGAGATAAGAACCGTAGTACCGTAAGTTAGCTGTAAGAAATTTGTATTGAATTAAATCAGTTGAGATTAAAGACTCAAGGAGACAACATCGTGTCTTTTTTAAAAGCTCCCTCGGTTCGCCACGAACATATCTGGCGCAGTCGGTAGGATAGTGGCAGTCGTCGTCCTAGCGAATCAAACTCTTTGCGAAGACACGGCGCGAATCAAACTCTTTGCGTCCGCGCCGCTATCCCAACAAGAACCCGTCGCGAACTCTGGGCAGCAAGAAGCACAGTCACCAGTCACCGCTCAACTCACCAGGCAGATGGAGCTCTACTGGAGGTAAGATCAAACTCTCATACTACTCAGTATCCCATCTTTTGCCATTTCCCACCACTATAATTACCTTGTGTATTTTATATTGTGTGTGCGTGTATAATTGCCTTTACCGGTAATACAAATAAGTATATAGTGTATATCTGTGTGATCTAAAATCGAAACCAGATACTTACACATACTTACCTTAGTTTTAGTTATATACATTTATTATAAATTTATACAATGGCTCAGAACGCCAACGCGCTCGCTGACCTAGCCGCAGCAGCCTCAGTAGTAAATAGTTCAAAACCAAATTACGAACTATTAAATAAACTTATACCGTCATACGATGGCAGTAACAAATCGTTGAACTTTTATATAAGAAATGTAGAAAGTATATTAACCGCGTATGGTATAACAACAGATGATTCGATAGCGATCTGTCTCATAAGAAATAAGTTAACTAACAAAGCTCAAGAAGCTATTTCATTGGAAGTTGATATCGAAGATTGGGCATCCATTAAAGCCGCTCTAATTAATCGATTCGGCGAACACCGAAGTTCAGTTACTTCAAGAGTTATTACGTTGCACGAAATACCAAAACGAGACGTGCGAACAATTTGGTAAACGAATAGGAGATCTTTTAGACTCACTTTGCGGAGTAGGCCTGTCCACCAACAAGCACAGTGGTTACTATCAAAACCCTAGCAATCAGCACATTTATAGACAACCTAGATTACAACGTAGGCTTAGGCGTACGTATTAACCAGCCGACAACTCTTGTCAAAGCTATAGCGTTAGCCAGACAGGAAGAAGCTCGAATCAAACGTTCAGATAGGAAAAGCATTACGCAATCCGCCCTGAAACCTAGCATAAAGCCAAACAGTAACTTTAATCGTCCAAACAGTAATTTCCCAGTGCGTCCACAGCAGTCATTTAACAGTCCTCTGTTATCAAACGTCCCGCCGTCAAACAAACCTAGCTCACGTCCAGCTTTACCAAGCTCTAGTAATCAATACAATAATTACCCTAATAATCAGTAAAGTAATTACCCCAGAAATACTCAATTTAATACCCCAAAACCTGCTACAAAACAGGAAGAAAAGGCGTTAGTTCCCGTAAATAGATTAAATCATAATTTAACTAATAGCGAGGACCGTAGCGAGTCAGTCAGCTGCGACACCTACGCCGCAGAACAGGAACAAGACGTAGACTATTCCCCAGATAACGATTTTTCACAGGATTTTCCCCAGGATTGGATAATTCAGTAGAAAACATAGATTACGTAGTAGATAAATTACCACATATTTACATCCGCGAATTTGGTGGTCCGTTTCTCATCGACACCGGAGCCACTCACTCATTAATTAGTACCGCAGTAATAATTATACTATCCCGACACCGCACGGAGAATCATATCATGAGAACGTCGCGTACATCCCGTTACCAGAGATATTCGGATCAGGTAGCATTCATAAGTTTTTGATTGTAGATTTCAGCGAACAGTTTCACGGTCTTATAGGAAGTGATATTTTAGACAGTTTAGGTTGTAGAATAGATTACAGTGAGAAAAAACTTTATACTAAAACAACTTCAATAGATTTTATCTATCAAAATATAAGGATCATACGAAAAATTTACGCATTATCTCGCGCAGTAATAAACTCGATAGATTTAGTAGAACCAAGCACCTCTGCTGATCCCCAAGTAGATTTAATAAACGAAATTGACTCATTGCAACCTTCACCCAGTAATATTCCCACGGTTAGCTCAGAATTCCCACGGTCTTCGGAACAACCGCCAGAAAGCGAAAATTTAGACCCTAACGCGATAGACATAAGAACGCTTTTAGATATGCCCACTACACCCGAGACCGAGCCTATAGAGAATAATACCAGTAAGATACCGAATAGTCCCGACGCAATAGATAAACAGCTAAAGCAGTTTCATGTTAGAAAGTCACCCGGAACAGAGTACAGAGTAGAGGATAAATCTAAAAATAATTATACAATTAAATACGTTTACATACCCATTAATAATACGAAAGAGTAAATAATTAGATTTTTACGAGAACATACAATAGCCGATAGAAAATGTCATATATATTTCCATGACGAAGAATTGTTTCCCTTATTTTGCGAAATATACATACATACATACATAGACTCACGCCTATTTCCCGGAGGGGTAGGCAGAGACTACGGAACGCCATTTGCAACGATCCTGACATACCTCACTTGCTTCACTCACTCCCATCAAGTTTCTCATGCATGCGAAATATACGATAACGTTTTCGATCAACGCGGTCCCAAACTGATCCGTTGCCTAACTAGAATAACATTGGTACATGAAAAATCCGAGCAAATAGAAATAATAAAACGATATCATGAAGGAAAAACTATCCATCGTGGTGTCCAAGAAACATATAACAGAATACGGAAAAACTACCTTTGGAAATTCAAAAATATATAAACGAGTGCGAAACTTGTCTTAAAGCGAAATACGAAAGAAACCCCTTACGACCCACGTATTCAGAACGACACGTTTATCGTGAACAGATTAAGTATATGATTAGTTTAATAGAAAATAATTTATTTTACATTTTACCCAGATCTAGTGTTAGAAATAGACGTGGTTTAATTAACGGTTTAGGTTCAATTATAAAATCAATTAGTGGAAACTTAGATAACGAAGATGCCCTACGTTTTGAAAATGAAATAGACAGTTTAAGGAAAAATACATTCACGTTAGCAATTAATCAGAAGAATACTATTAGTCTTATGAAACAGTATATAGATGAATATACCGAAAGCTTACATAAAGTTCAGAATAACTTAGATTTATTAGCAATTAACTTAACTAATATAAACAGTAACTTAACTTCGCTTAACTCGCGAATAGATATACTTCATATCCACTTTCAAATTGAAAATAGTTTTCAACAAATTTACGATAGAGTAAACACATTAGAGACAGCAATCTCTTTTGCTTCTTTAGGTATATTACATCCTAGTATCATAGACCCTTAACATCTATTAGCAGAATTAATTAAAATAAGTAAAAACTTTAACTTACCTTTTGAACCTAGAAGAGAAAATATACACTTGTTAGAAAATAGTATTATGGTCAAGGCATACTGTACCTTAACATCACTTACATTTATATTATACATACCTATTATAAGCCCTATTACCTTTGACCTTTTACACTTATATTCCATTCCTAATCTTAACAACCTTACCCGTATACCCGAAGTACCCTATCTTATACTGAGTAATAAGAAGTTTACTTACCTTCACGAGCCCTGTCGCCGCCTCACCGATGACCTCCAAATCTGCGATCATCTGAAATTAGAAGACGTCGACAAGAGAGCCGATTGCATCGTGCAAACCATTCGACATACGCCCGCAACCAATTGCAAGTTCGCCCATGTCGTCACTAGCAATAACAAGATAGAACAACTTCATGAAAACACCTGGCTAGCAGTCATCCCGAAGGAAGACATCATAAAAACGTCCTGCAACGACGAGAACAGTTATCAACGGATAAAAGGAGTCTATCTACTCACCACTACTGAAAGATGTACCATAACTATAAATAGTATAGTACTACAAACCCACCATAGTACTATCACTATTCCAGAGACCATTCCGTTGCCTAGAAATGAAATAGCCCAAGAAAACGTCACTGTGCACAACATAGAGTTGCAAAACATACAGTTGGATAAACTACACTCGCTTGCTACTCTAGCCCGCGAGATGAACATCACGCCGATCACCCCCGGTATCGCCAGTCAACCCAGCTGGACTTCAATCGCCGCATTAGCCGCAGTACTAGCCCTCATACTATACTGCGCCTACAAACGACTCAGATCAAGCCTATGCAGACGCCCGGGACTTCAACCGCCGCCGTGCGTCACCATGGAGATGGACTACGCGCCGCGTCCGTCGGAGTCAGCAGCAGAGCCTCAGCACAGCGCTTCGCCCTTGCATTGTCGGCCCTGCGTGCAATCCTCCTCCGTACGCAGCCCTTTGGGAAGGGAGGAGTTACGTACCTACAGTAAATTCATAGTATTAAGCAATAAACTGTAACCATATACTCCCCTTTAGAGATAAGAACCGTAGTACCATAAGTTAGCTGTAAGAAATTTGTATTGAATTAAATCAGTTGAGATTAAAGACTCAAGGAGACAACATCGTGTCTTTTTTAAAAGCTCCCTCGGTTCGCCACGGACATATCTCTCGGCGTTTATTCATGTTTTATTATTGAACAAAATATTTCTTTCTTCCTTCGAATGAGAATAGGTTTTTTATTGTAAGAAACGGTCGAAATATAAGCGAGAAGCGGCGATGTATTGTAAGGGAGCTTTTACATTAGAATTGTATGCATAAATAAGAGGTTTTCATTCACCAGGAATTTGGACTCATGAATACTATGGATCTATGTTTAGTCATGTTACTAGAAAGGAAATAGGAAGTAGATCAATATATTTATAAAACATTACAACTCCATCTTGCGTCCATTTTTATGTGTTTAAAAATGCAAAATGTCACTAACCCATTTCATTCCGTATGTATCGTAAGATGAGACTAAAGGAAATACACGAAGTGATCTGTATCTTTTCGAAGAGACGGAAAATTTGACATCATACTATTTGCCAGCCCTTCTGGCCAGAGTGGCACAGTGGGTCAAATGGGCTCGTACAGACTCACAATGCTTATGCGTAGCTCATAAGGAGAGGCTGTAGCCCAGCAGTAGACTGCGGAAGACTTTATAGGTTCTATATGAATAGTTACGACTGAAATTGCGTAAAACCTTATCTCCCTGTCTGTACCGTTATCTAGCGCATACTGATGGATACCTGCATGCAAAGTTGTATTTCCACCCTCGTCGAAGAAGCACCAGTAAACAGTTTGGCCATTGCAGAACACTCATTTGAACCAAAGAACTCACTGCGTTGAATTACTACGGTAGCATATTATTAGCGCCTTCTAAAAGTCAACGATATTACGCCAGTTTTATTTGAAAAGTGATTGAATTCTCACCCAATATTATTATCGCGCAGTGGACTTCAAGATCAAGATCGAGGAACCTAGTGCTTATAATTACACACTGTCACTGTGAGTCTCTAAATACGAAATCAAGGTTAGTGTGAAGAATCATTAGAACTTATAAGTGCATTTGAAAAAATAAATCCTACAACTAAAGATGTACGGTACTTACTGGTTAAAACGGCAAGCGTTTTACTTATGTGAATATTAAAATGAACTAAATCTATCGGTAATAATAAATGAGGTAATGTGAAACCTTAAATTATGGGTACGTATTGATGAGCAGTATGAATATGAATAGTTATTCATACTCATTTTATGGCCGATTCTAATACTTTAATTGTTTGGCTACTAGAGATAAATAATTGACATATTTTGTATGAAGATAATCTCCAATATGTAGTCACGTCCATCGATAGATCAGATATTGGGACCGGCTGTTAATCTACAGCAAGTAATCGAACATTCACCTGTAATGAGTACCTATTCTTTCGAATGTAACATAACAGAAAAACAAACGAGAGTGTTGTAGCGAGCATTCTAGCGACCGTTCGGGCGAGCATTCTAGTTTAATGTAAGGGTGCTTGTACACGGCGCATGTAGCTTGAGCATGTTGAGGCACTTGCGCGGGTTACATGCACCGTAAATATATCGTTTAAAACAATGTGCGGGTCCAGCGACTCGAGCATGTACCAAAGCGAGCCACCCGCGCAAGTAATTCGCGTGATCTGCGACGAGCGCGGGTCACTCGCGCATGTTATCTGTTAAAATTACATTTTTAACATATGATTTTAATATAATTTTCGTTCGTCGAGACATTTGACGAATTCAAGTCATAAAGCTACCGCGCGAATAGCATGCACATGTAGCTCTTGACCACGAACAAATAACTTCTACATAGGTACAGCTTGCGCAAGTAGCCCGCGTCTTTACTTGTTCCAATTATTTGCACCATGTACAAGTACAAGCGAGTAACTTGATCAAGTAGCTTGCGCATATTACCCACGCGTGTAACCCGCACCTTTACTTGCTCCAGCTACATGCACCGTGTAGAAGCACCCTTATATTCATTTGTTAGATTACACATACAAAATTTAGTTTCAATTTTGAATTAATGGACTGCACGGTTGGCGTAGTGGTTTAAGCGGTCGCCTCGCCGCTTGGTACTGCGCCGCGTGTCGTGGGTTCGATTCCCACACTAGACAACACTTTGTGTGATCCACAAATTGTTGTCTCGAGTTGGTGTTCTTTCTGTCCGTTGATTGAATGTTTGTAAAGTCGCCCGCAACACAGGCATTTCTCCATAGTGCGGGAGTTGCCTTTAAAAAAAAATCTGGAAGATAATACAAAGAGGCAGAAGTGGCAAAACTGGGCCTTAGTATACTTTGACAATTGTTTCTATCTTTTTTTGTGAGTGTGTGGCCAACTATGGTGTAGGGTGTTTTCAGGCTGCCATTTCACGTTTTTATTGCAAATGTTTAAGTAGTAATTATTTTAATACGTCGTGTTTATACTTTTGTATTTTACTAGTCCTTTGAATTTAACGCTGCCCTACAAAGGAATGGAGCGCTCGCCTTATAATTATGTATATTATAAACGTAATTAACAATGAGGTTATTTAATTGTTTAACGTTACGATTAGTGTACTTATATATCAAAAGTACCTAATTAAAATCACTTAAAATATATTAATCAAAATGAGGAAAGTAAACATTTAAGTATTTTATTAAATAATATTTTGTATAAATTGACTGTCTCCGTGGTCCAGACTCCCTCCGTGGTCCAGTGGATAGCGTATGCGACTGCTGATCGGAGGTCCCGGGTTTGATTCCCGGGTCGGGCAAAAGTGTTACTGGGTTTTGCCGAATTCTCAGTAGCAGCATGGAGTCTGGTGATGTGCCCGGTAACGGCAATAGACTCGTCCCCTTACGTGGGACTAAATGGCGAAATGTGCTGCCTACCCCAGGCGATACAGGCGTGAGTCTATAAAAAAAAATATGATGAATATTATCGATATCACATATCACAGGCATGGTAAAATGTATTCTCGATGAATATCAGTAAAATACTTTTGCAAAATAATATTTTAAGTATCCAGTGACCTTCACGTTGCCCAGTTTAACTGGATTTTATAGCGGAATTTATTTGAATACTTTTTGGCGTACATTTAAATTGTCTTTCGGTATTCGTATCTTTGTTTTGAGAATTCGATATTTTGGCTCTGTTGTAGGCGATTACGAAGGTACTGAATTGTATTAGGTGTTAAATTTCTAATTAATTCAATTATTACAGGTGTTTAACACGCTTTTAGTAGGTCGTCATGTATGTAACTAACTATGTAATGGAATCTAAGCTAACTAATTTAACCATCTTCCAAGGGTCGTAGCGTAATGAAAATTGGCACTTGTATGTAGTTCTGATGACGATACAATAATATGGTAGTGTCAAACCGATCTGATGGTGGAGCTGGAACACATGAACCTGGAACTTCATGATGGAACTTCATGATGGAACATCGTATCATAGCTGTTTTAGATTTCTTAGAAAAGTATTATAATGAACTTTGGCCTCGATTAGGTTTGATGATGAAGCTGGAAGATAGGCACTGGCATTCCATGATGGAATATCGTATCATAGTAGTGTTTGCACTTGTGAGAAAGGCCATGTAATGGACTTGGAACACGATCAGGTTTCAAGGTTATATCTACATATACATATAAATAAAATTGAAGTGTCCGTCTGTGATTTCAAAATAACTTTGTTTTTCAAGTGCATATAGTAATTTACACGATTCTTAGTCCAAAATCACCCTTTTTAACGTTTATGCCTGTCTGTCTGTCTTTCTGTTTGTCCGGAATAATCTCTGGAATGGCGGAACCGATTCAAATGAGACTTTCACTGGAAGGTAGAGGACTTTATAGCGCTACATATAGGCCACAATTTGATACGTTAGGTGGCGCTGTTTTCGCGATACCGAGTATTTACTTCTTCCACTCATCTATACATATAAATAAAATTGAAGTGTCTGTCTGTGATTTCAAAATAATTATGTTTTAACACGCTTTTATTAGGTCGTCGTGTATGTAACTAACCATGTAATGGAATCTAAGCTAACTAATTTAACCATCTTCCAAGGGTCGTAGCGTAATGAATATTAACAGCTGTATGTAGTTTTGATGACAATACTATGGTACTGTCAAACTGTTCTTATGATGAAGCCGGAAGATATGATCTGGAACTCGACATGTATGTAACTAACTATGCAATGGAATCTAAGCTAATTCAACAATCTTCCAAGGATAGTAGCGTAATGAAAATTGGCAGTTGTATGTAGTTCTGATGCCAATACAATAATATGGTACTGTCAAACCGATCTGATGATGGAGCCGGAAGACATGAACTGGAACTTCATGATGGAAAATCTTATCATAGCTGTTTTGGATTTCTTAGAAAAGTCTTGTAATGAACTTTGGCCATGATTAGGTTTCAAGGTCTGATGATGAAACCGAAAGATAGGCACTGGCATTCCATGATGGCATATCGTATCATAGTCGTGTTTGCACTTGTGAGAAAGGACATGTAATGGACTTTGAACACGATCAGGTTTCAAGGTTTTAACAACCCAATTATATATTGTAGACCACGCAGTGGTGTAGTTAGGGTACTTTTGCGCCTGGACAGGCGTATGTGGCCCTGAGTAGAGTAAAATCACTTAGTGGTCTCCTGATTGAAGAGCTAGATTTTTATAAGCTGACAGATAAAACACCATGTAATACATACGCACAGGCGGAGATGGAGAGGATGCGGGCTCATTCGCCTACTTAAAATAAATGTATAAATTTTAAAAATATTTCGTTATCAAAGACCAAAACGTATAAAATAAATTAATAGTTTAAAAAACACTAGAAAAACACGCTTTTATAAATGCATGTAAAACCAAAAAATAAAGTATGGATCGTTCAAGTTGTCTCTATTTCTGGGCTGAAGTCATTGAGATAACTTAACTACTAGAGTTACAAACTCCTACAATTGACGTTCGAAATAGCGTAGCAACCAGCTGACATAGACGACGTAGCTTTGAAACCAATATGCACCTTAGAAAAAAGCTATATTCATCTCTTTCACTTATTCAAAAATTACGTTCCAAAACGTAAATTTGAATGAGACAACAACTGAACGTCAATCGTGAAATACGGTGTTCTCCAGTTGTAAAAATGTTTTCCCCGAAAACATTACGGAAAAAAGAAGCTCCCATACATACATTGTTAAATAAATGAACCCTAAAAATATAACACACCTTTTTTGAGCAGTCGTGTAAAAAATGGTACCGAATTGTGTAGGAATTCAAGTGAACAATATAAATGTCCAAAATAAAAATATTTTAAGGCATTTTGTTTTTGATTGTATCTCGTCGATTTCTCGTTAAAAATATTTTTAACGAGAAATCGACGAGATACAATCATTTTTTTTTTTATAGATTTAATTCCTTTATAGGAATTAAATCTATAAGAAAAAAACGGGAACAAAAAAATATTAAAATAATAATTTACTGCTTCGTATTATAAGAGGAAAAAGTCTTAGTAGGAAACAAGGATTGAGTCCTATAATTCCGGTACCAAATGACAACGCTCATCAAGTTACAAAACTCCCGTAAAAATGGGAAATTCAAAATTTTGTTTATTGACAACAACGTGAAGTTCAATGATTTTTTGCGATTTTTATTGTAATTTGCAACAAAATGTCGTGCTAAACAATTAACACGAGCGTGAAATAAAATATCCTGCCTCTTTATCAACGTAATTTGCCATATTCCACTGCGTATCTACCCTTTTTACGATCGTTGCCTTTTCGTATCGACAAATTTGACACTTGAGGACAATGTGGCAGTATTAGGTCCACGGACCCATAAAACATGGCAACAAATGTATGCGCTCTTTGCTAATCTAGTTGTTATATAGATCAATGGCTGAAGTGTAAACTATATTATGCTTTTAATTATAATATTTGATTGTAAAAGCGTGGGGCGCTGGAACAGGAAAGACTTTATTATTAACAAATACTAATACTACCTTCCTGACGGAAGCTGCATGAGGTCACACAAGAGCATAGCGTTTATGCCGCCAAAGGGTTACCAAAGGGAACCAAAGATATCTCATCCACGTACAAGAACTCTACATTTTGCCACTGTTGACGTTTTACCCTTAGGTATATACTTAATTTCCTGACAGAAAAGGCGGTAAAAATGTCGCTGAATGTCGTCTTCCTCGCTGATGACGTATGTTTTGTCTGAGTTCGACAAACTGGAACTTTGAACAGACTGCTTAATGTAGAGCCACTTACTACTCGTGCTGCAACTCCAGTTAGAGCGCCAATCTGTGTAATCTGCTTCCCGTAACATCTGTTCACTTGATTTTTGAACAAGTTAAACAAGAACGTCTTTCCTGTTTCAGCGTCCCACGCTTTTACAATCAAATATTATAATTAATAGCACATAGTTAACACTTCAGCCCAGAAATAGAGATAACTTGAACGATCCATACTTTATTTTTTTGTTTTTACATGCATTTATAAAAGCGTGTATTTCTAGTGTTCTTAAACTATTAATTTATTTATTTTCATTCACTGTGTGGATGATGAAACATTTATAGTAATTATCTAGCCATTTAGAATTGCATCGTCAGCCTTAGAATGGTCCACAGTCCATGAATATTAAAATTGTTCAGAGATTATTTCTTGACTTAAAAGACAACGTCAATTTAATCAATCATTCACGCTATAGAAATTGGCAACCTCAATAAACCTTTCTCTTCATTCATTCATCAACCTTGTATATGTACCGTCCCCCTGCTGGGTACGGGCTCCCGGAGTGAGAATAGTTCACTGTGAGAAGGGTAAGGCCACAACTTTGGCCAAGTGCGTGTTGTCAGACTTCACATGTTTTTTGAGAACATTATGGAGAACTCTCAGACATGCAGGTTTCCTCATGATGTTTGCCTTCACAGTTAAGCAAGCGATAATTAACAATTTAATACGCACTTAACTTCAAAAAGTCATTGGTGTGTGCAGTGGATCCGAACCCGAGACCCTCTGCGTAGCAGTCTGTCGAACTCTCCACTAGGCTATCGTGCTTCCTAAGGTGATTTATTCATTTCCTCAAATTAAGACCTCTGTCTTTTCTTTTTTAAATCGACGAATTCCACGTGTACTCTTGACAATAAAATAAAATCTTCTAAGATCTTTAAGAAAATTCTATGAAAAAGATTAGTAATTAATAATTTCCAATACTATTGCAACATATTTTCAGACCATATCAATTCGATACACAATTATACATTATCATAACTTCACTGATATAGTTAAACAGTCCATGATACAGCAACTCAAATGTAGCATTAGCTATGGACAAATAGCTTGTGTGCCGTCAACCAGAACTGTAAGCGTGAGAATACATGAACATAACTAATCTGTTGAGATGCACACGACTTAGTACATTTCCTTGTTCATAATATACTAAGTCATTTGTAACAATTAGATTTCATAAGTCGCTTGCTCGTATTATTAACTTATCGTGTTGCTTTCACGAAGTAGGTAATACGCATGGTTAGTACAGTGGTATATGTATATTCGTTATTTAAATTCGATGTGATTTCACCTGGTTTGTCCTTTTTTCAAACGTTTTGTCGAACGCGCCAACGGATACCACGAGGGTAAGCGATTATCATCGCCCATGGACACAAGCAACTGCAAAGGAGACACAAGTGCGTTACCGCCCTTTGGGCTGGGAAAAGGAATAGGAGAAGCAGTGGGATGAGAAAGAAGGAATAGAGGATGAGAGCTTCAGCATACCGAACGAAATGCAACAGTATAAGTACTGTTACTGAACATCGATTTTGGCAGTCAATATGCAAAGTACGGAGGCTTATCTTTACCAGAGGATGGCTTCGTGCTCTCCGAGGCACGGGACAAGCGACAATTAATAATTTAATACGCACATAACTCCGAAAAGTCATTGGTGCGCGCCGTGGATTCGAACCCGATACCCTCTGCATGGCAGTCTGTTGGTATCTCCACTAGACTATCGCTGCCTATGATTACAAATTCCAGACGTTTATAATATTTTTTCTGCTCTGTGGAAATACGGCCCCGTGTTTAAAAGAGCTCATTCAAAAAAGTCGTTTTACTACAGATTAAATAATAATATGTAATACTTTATTTATACACACAAGAATACAATACTAACTTAGAAAAAATATTTTCGGTACAAACATAACACATATTAAAGTTTGAAAGTTTACATTCCTTTTATTGTCCACTTGTACCCAAATTAAGATTGAACTTGTGTTATGGGTACCTTCGATAATGTGGCGGAATTCCTGGTTGCTATTTTCCGACTGAATGTTAGAGATCATTTTACATTTTGCAGCTCCTCCAAAGCACTTCTTTTTAAACTCATTGTGGGTACCGAGACATTTAATCTTCCTCTGAGACTTCACAAATATCAAAACTGGCAGTTTTATAGTTTTAATTAGTTATGGGATTGTGAAACTGTAACTATCCAATTGCCAGGGCTAGTTAGTAACCCAATTGCTGAGGATTCTTTTCATCCAATTTATATTAGTTAGCTTAGAAGTTCTGCACACACAGATTAAAATGTGTAAAATCTTCTTAAGCCTATAAAAATATAAACCTTGGTTGTCACCACACTGACAGATTGTCCAATCAACATCCTATTTTTACCATAGAAGTATGAGGATATACAAAGTACATAATACATATCATTTGAAATCTACAAATTGAACTCCATTAATATTAATTTCCAATATGTAGTAACACCTCACATTCCATCCAACATCTTTGGCCCCGTAGGCGAGGGAGCCTTCCAAACTTCAAAGAAATCTCTGTTCCACCGGGATAATCCTTAAGGAGCTTACCTACCCCTAGCTGAACTGACAATTAACTATCAACTATTTGTATGAAGATAGTTTGGGGTTTTGTGGTTTTATATAATAAACACAAGTGGTATTCAGTTCCGTCAGGTAAGCGTGATATTTGAACCAAGGGTAAAGATAAGAGATTTTGAAACTGATACAATTTTGAGCGTATGATAGTTTGATATTTGGTTTGGTGATAGCATGCCTTTGCAGGGTCTATTATTTGTCTTGAAGGAGCCGGAGTAATTTCAAGCTTAAAACTATTTGCTAAGTTTATATTCAGTAATATCTGGTAAGACAAGTAAGTGGACACCAGGCACCAGGCGTGAAGTCTTGGATGCATCCGGGGCAAGGAGGATGATGTTGATGAATTATTGACTTAAGAAGTAAAGTATCAGCAATTATCCTATGTGAACAGTGATTTAGAAAATATATTCCATAAACATTAGTCATTCATGTTCTCAATATATAATTATGTTTATCCAAAACTATCTCGTGAATAATTGAAATAATTCTCCAAAACTTTACAAGTGTCATTGTCGTCGCGGTGACATCTACATACAGGAAATGTCACACATACAACACACGTAGTTAAGATACACAGGAGGAACGTTCGTTTCTCTTGCTCTAGAGACAGCTGTCACAGCGCCACTGCCTCGCCGCCAAGCGGCAATTTGAGTCACAGAATGTTTGTCTTCAGAGCGCTCATAAGAAATGCGCCTCAATGTAAATATCTGATCTCTTTGCTATTGATATGCATAATAAATAGACAGTGTTTGGAAAACATTATGTACATAAACATGAAATCAGTACATAGCAAAACTCATATAAATACATACACGTAAGCAGACACTACAGATATGTACTAGAAAATGAGTAGTTATTTTAACAGACGCATATACTTGTTGAAATAAATTGTATTCTCTTAGCATGACTGAAGCAGATTAAAAAAAAAAACAAGTACGAGTCGAAATTGCTCGTGAAGGGTTTCGTATGAAGGGCCTAACGAAATACCACTATCAGTTCTTTGCGACCAAAAATATGTGCTATATCTCAACAACAGCTGCTGTCTACATCTAGTTCAAACCAATTTTGTTGAAAGTTTTCATTACGATCTATGCTATGTATTTTTCCAGATTTTTCACTCTGAACCAAACGAAAAACATTTGGAGCAGTTCTAAAGGACGAGGCGTATACTTACATCGTCTTTGTATTGCAAGTTCAAGTTCAAGGTGACTGTGAAGGAAAAGTTTTATTTATGACTAGCCGTTTCCCGCAGTTTCACCCGCGTACTTCGCGTACCCGGTTAATGTACATCAGCTATCTGCCAGTGAAAGTCCTGTCAAAATCGATCCAACCATTCCAGAGATAAGCGAGAACAAATAGACAGACAGACAGACAAAAATTGTAAAAAAATGTCAGTTCGGTATATGTACCATGTATACATCCATATGCATTTAGTAACAAGCGGTTATTTTAATATTAAACAGACACTCCAATTTTCTTTATGTGTATAGAGTAGAGGATGCCTGCATTGATTTGTTTTAATTAAGCCGTTTGTGCTCGATCCCGTAGAAATTTTAGGAAATCCCTTCTTACTGCACTTCCACGATCATCAAGGAACACAAATGTCGAATTTCAGCTTCATGTGCCCAATAGTTTTGGTTGTACGTTGTCTGTATATTTATACAGACAGATAGTACTCTGTAAAGGGATCGTGATTTCATAGTCAACTTTGTTCATTTAATACTTAAATCACCAAAAGTACCTGTAGGCCTATAGCACAAAACAGTAGGACTTTTAGAGTTCTCGAAGTTGTTTCCAAAGTCAATTTGTCGTAAACATATAATACTCCATAGTTTGTTCTGTGCGTTTATGGTTTCGGTCCCCTTTTGGAAAAAGATAATACGTAGCTGTATACAATTAAATGCTAGAAACATAACATAACTTCACGCCTTTTATCCCCCAAGGGGTAGACAGAGATGTCTTACACACCCACTTTTCGCTAGTTATGTTTCGGTCCCAATGTAATAGGGGGCGAGCCTATTGCCGTACCGGGCACATTACCAGACTCCGTGCTGCTACTGAGAGTTTCCTAACGGAAAAACTCAATAACACTTTGCCCGACCCGGAGATCGAACCCGAGACCTCCCATCCCACGCGCACATTTATACCGCGAGACCAACGAGGCAACAAGGATCTGCTAATTAATATATCAAACCAAACGCTCACAGAATATCCCCGGGATATAAACTATTAGCAACCGAAACGCCTTAAACCTCCAAATCATCTGATCGTAATATAGTGCAGGGAAACGCCCAAATGTCCGCCTTTCTGTTTCCTGCTCACTTTGTATACAGTGTAAAGGCATAAAACATTTAGATGCAAACTTGGCACGTACTAATTTGTAATTGGCATGTATTAAGTCATAGTTATATTTGATTCCAAAACGTAGCTTTAAACTCCTCAAATAAAATATAAGAAGCGATAAATAAGTTAATTCATTGGACATGTTCGTGTCTCGACTGTACTGTGAAAAGTCGGGGCTGGTAGAAATATGACAAGCGTACATTTTTTTCAGTTCACTGCGATAAGTACGTCCGTCACCACCTGGACAATTATAGACGGATTATAGATGGGCGATCAGAAAGACGCTAACTCCGTGCCTTGGCGTAAAGCATACCTACTATGTGGATAATAAATGTATGGTTAGATTTTTTGCAGAAAGAGCATTCTATCAAAAAAGAGCATATGCCATGCTATTTTCTATAAAAATATTCTGTAATAAAATTCGCATATAATTTTCACGTGTTACAAGAAATAAAAAAGAGTTTTATTTAAGTCAAATTTGCCAGTGGAAAAGTATACAAGTTTTTTGCGTCTAATATAATTATGCTTGACCACTGTTTGCGCAAACGGACTTTAAATATCATGGTTCTAGTACTTATTTGCATAAGCAAAACTATGACATAGCATGTAGGTGTGATGGGCAATTCAGGATAGGTGGTTAGCGATTTCGACTGCATAGATACTGCATGACGTTTTATCAATTTCATGTCTTTACCAAAACCTATTTTACTATTTTTTACGTGAAGACAAAGCTTGTGTTATTGTGTGTGCTCAGCTGGTAGTGTATGAGCGTTGCTTATGATTGCATGAATAAGTCGTGATTGTAACTAAAACATGTTCGAATTTCATGCAATATTTGACATCGACGATTCAATTATTTGCGACCTGATTGCACTAGTCACAATCAAGTTGCATGTTTTTGTTTGCATAAAAAAGCTAAACGTATGAAATAAGCACTACGCTTGCTTCTACCGAAAGGGACAAAAGAATATTCAGATAGCGAACCACCCACGAAGAACCATAAGTTGTACCTCATATGTTTGTCCCATGGATATATTAAAGCTTTACTTAGGCAGTACTACATGAAACTGTGTACTAAACGAATGAAGTTACTACATCAACCAGTCAATAATAAATGAAATTAATCGAATGCATTAATTCAGTCCATTTATAAGACAATAGACAGACACCAAAAGTGGTAAAATACACTTAAAAAATCTATTCTGCCAAGGTCACTTTCCCCAGAACAATTTACTGGCGCAAATTAATATCTCCTGCAAAAAGAAGTCCTTTCTACAGCTGCATATCCAGAGGAGCTGAGTAAAAACACAATATATGTCCGCCAGCATCTGGTCGGCGAACTATCTCGGATCTTGCCAGCGATATTTTTTACTGAAGGAACGGGCTTACGAGAAAAAATGTGAGATTCAGATAGTCGCTGATATTTCATGGTCAAGAGTCTGATATTCTTTTTACTGGTTCCCTTTTTGTTGCTCCGCTTTAACGTTTTGGTAGTATTTCTTTTGTATGAGAGGCAATTTTAATTATTGTAAGGTTTTCTCTTTGCTACAATCTCTATTTTATTTCTTTTCCTATCAACCTATACTAATATTATAAAACTGAAAAGTTATTTTGTTTATTTGGTTGGATGCGGTAATCTCAGAAACCACTGCATCGATTTGAATAAATCGGATTGTGTTCGAGAGCCCATTAATCGAGGAAGACGATATAGCGTGGTTTTATAAAACCACGCTATGAGCCCCGTGTGCGCAGTAATATTTCTAAACAACGCAGATGTAGCAGCTAGCTCACCTAGTATTTTTTTTATAGACTCACGCCTGTATCCCCGAAGGGGTATGCAGAGGTGTAATATTACACCCACATTTCGACATGATTTTTTTTAGGTCGCACGTTATATCGGGCGAGCCTATTGCCGTTACTGGGCACCTCACCAGACTCCGTGCTGCTACTGAGAATTCGGGAAAACCATGTAACACTTTTCCCCGACCCGGGAATCGAACCCGGGACCTCCGATCAGCAGTCGCATAGGTATGCTATCCACTGGACCACGGAGGCAGTCAGTAAATAATAATATGAAACTAAAATGCTTCCTTTGTTTCAGTTCCATACTTCTTTACCACTTTTACAAAGTTTTACAGAATCGCTGAGCAGAACGTTCCAGGTGTCCTACGATATGAAGTAAGAAAGGTGATCCCTCTTTTCACAGTCTGTGGTACTATTAATCTCAGTCGGCGTGTTGCAGTCCCTGTTGAATAATGTTACTACAAGAAACGAAAACTTATTTTAGTTTTTAAATTCAAACATTTCTTCATTGGTTGAGGTTATTTTTCAACCGATTTTTTATGCACATAGCGATAGCCAGTTTTATATCATGGGACCACAACACTACTATTTTTTTATATTCATTTTACAGCCTGCCTACTTAGCAGGTTGTGAAATACATCAAAACATTAAAACACGGCGCTAAAGAGACATCAAATCTATTCAAAAGCTTCACGTCACGTTCTTTTAATGCCCATGACGGGGGCTCATATGCGGGCTTACACAGAAATCATCGGTGCGAGAATGATACAAGGCAGTTTATCAACCCCTCATGTCATATTTACTCGTGTTTTTTTTGGGGTTGGCTAAGCGAAATGCGTGCCGAATACAATATACATTGACCCAATACCGCAATCACGAGGAAAATGTTTTGCTAAGTAAAGATATAATATACTGATATTTCAGGTTCGGTAGTTGATTAGGGTTTTGGTGTTAGGTTTATTCGGCGCCTTTCTGTTCATATTTTTCGATCTAATTCAGATAGAATATAGTGTTGTCTTACAAGGAATTTTAGGATAGGCTTCCAGGATTAAGGTTTAATGTTGTTGTAATTTTGGAATAATATAGAAGCTTTTTGTTCAAATTGAGCTGATATAATTTTTTGTGTTTCTCAGAGGTTTTCTTTTTCAGCAATTTTAGGATGAGTTCTTATTTCTCTTTACGTCTAAAGATTGCCTTAGCTGTAGTTGCGATCGCGTGGAAGAAATTTCCACTAGGCTTTTAAGGAGTCGCGGGAACAGTTCTTTACATATATGAGAGTTTCTGGTACTATTATTAAAGTGCATTATATCTTTGCTTCTCAGCTGTATGTATGTAGGTATATAACAGTCGTATTGCTAAGGCCGCGCGCACTATGGACACGAATTCGTATCGTACAGTATACGTACGATCGTGGTCGTACGAATTGAGTGCGCACACTGGATACGTTTTATTAGTCAAATGAGCAGTGTTCTAGTGATATTGGATTTGTGAAGTCTGCTTTTGTTGGACCGCGATGAATAATCTGTATCTTCATGACAATTCTCTTATCACTCGAAGACTGCGGTGGCGTCGTCGCTATCGTAGAACCGAATGGGTGCGTGAAATATATTAAAAAATACACGATTTTGGTGAATTTCATCACATCATGGAAGACTTATAACATCACTTATACAATCACTTTGGTCTCACATACATTTATGTTCGTGAATCAGGTTTCATTAACTTTTCTACATCCATTTCTTATATTAAAACGTACGAATGTGTTTTGAAATCCCAACACGTTCGGATTTTCTTCGGACGTCTAAACTACACGTACGTATACGCACGACTAACTCGCACCCAGTCTGCGCGCTCCCATAGTACTTGGAACATCGGGATCGTTCGTATGTGTTCGTACGTGTACGCACGAGTAAAATTCGTACGAAAACGTGTCCAAAGTGCGCGCGGCCTAATAGGGAGGACCTATTCTACATTTATATCCATCGATATGAAATCTTGTTTAACATTAGAATAATTATTGATTTATATATTTCATTATATCATTAATGAGCATTGCCACGTTAGATGGCAATGCTTATTCAATGCATTGTCATCCAACGTAGCAATGCTTCCAGTAAAAGCGAAAAGAAAAACAAGGTTTTAGGAAATTCTGTGGTGAGAGGTGCAAAAAAGGAATATCAAAAATAAGAAATATGGATCTTTCAGCTTAAATGCACATTGAATCCGCTATAAATCAAGATTTAATCCATAAATAGTTGTTTTATTTCGAATTCAGAATAGATGTAGGTATATCTTATAGACGGCATTGAAGCTAAACTTTTACATATGCACTTGAGACATGATAGTCTCAGAAATCAAATAATAAGTAATAAAACCATTTCACATTTAAAACTTTCACAAAAATCCAAAACAGACTACTCTCTAGTCTACAAGCACTGAAGAAGCTTCATAAAATATATCTCGAAAGAGTACATCAAAACATTAAAACACGGCTCTAAAGAGTCATCAAATTTTCTATTCAAAAGCTTCACGTCACATTCTTATAACGCCCATGACGAGGGCTCATATGCGGGCTTATACAGAAATCATCGGTGCAAGAATGATACAAGGCAGTTTATCATCCCCTCATGTCATATTTACTCGTTTTTTTTGAGTCGGCTAAGCGAAATGCGTGCCGAATACAATATACATTGACCGAGTACCGCAATAACGAGGAAAATGTTTTGCTAAGTAAAGATCTAGATATTTCAGGTTCAGTAGTTTATAAGGGTTTCGGTGTTAGATTTATTTGACGTTTTTTTGTTCATATTTTTTATCGGTCTAATTCGTAAAGAACGTAGTGTTGTCTTACAAGGAATTTTAGGATAGGCTTTCAGGGTCAAGGTTTAATGTTGTTGTAATTTTGAAATAATATAGAAGCTTTTAGTTCAAGTTGCGTTGATATTATTTTCGTGTTGCTCAGAGCTTTTCTTGTTCAGCAATATCGGATAAGTGCTTATTTCTCTTTACGTGTAAGGCAATGCTTACTGATCCTCCACGATCGCGTGGAGGAAATTTTCACTAGATTTTGAGGATTCGTGGGAACAATTATTTATATATGTGTGAGATATCTTTGAGTTTCTCAGCTGTATGTATGTTACCGACATATCACAGAACTATTGCCTAGTAGGTAAGACCTATTCTACACATAAACTTATCGATGTGATATCTTGTTTAGCACAAGAATATAATTAAACTTTCTTATGGATGAAGACTGAACTTGCCTGGACCGCTGATTTTCAATAGAATTTGTGCAGACTACGGATTAAGCGCTCATGTGCACGCTCCGTGAGAAATAACGGTAAATTCGTTGCAATCACGAGAAATTCTACGGGTCGATGGATATAGAGCACTACTGAAGCTTCTCTACGGACACTTTAGGTGACAATTTTACTTAAGACGCAGTAAAATTGTGATAAAATAGTGCTGCATTCAAGAACCCTAAGACAGGGAGAGAGATGTGACTGAATTTTCAGAGTTAGGTGCGTATTGAAATTTTATTTATCGCTTGCCCCGTGCTTCGGAAAACACATTAAAGTGTCGGTGCCGGGTGTCATAAAGATATCTGATAGTCGTTATAAGTACCACTGAATAAGCTGACTGTCTAAACCCTATCAATCCTTCTTTTCCTTTGTATCTCAAAGCTCGCTTTGAATATATTCACGACACACATACGAAGTGCTTAAGATCATCGGAGAATCTTAGACTGAAAGTTCCAGCTCACTCTACAGTTTTCTACGACAAATCTTTTACTGTCCAGGCTGTACGACTGTGGAATTCGTTGCCTGAGACAATAAGACAGGCTCCATCCTTGACAGTATTTAAAAAACTTGTCTACGACAAATCTTTTACTGTCCAGGCTGTACGACTGTGGAATTCGTTGCCTGAGACAATAAGACAGGCTCCATCCTTGACAGTATTTAAAAAACTTGTCACCAATCACTCATCATCATCAGCCCTGTATATAAACTGTCCCACTGCTGGGCACGGGCCTCTTCTCACTATGAGAAGGGTAAGGCCAAAGTCCACCACGCTGGCCTAGTGCGGGACCAATCACTACTTAGGAGATATCCCATGACAGCTCTTTTAAACTTGCACTAATATTGTATTTATTCATGGTATCCATTTATATATGTTATAAAGTATATATTTATGCATGTTGTAATATTAGTATGTAAGTACATAGTATTATTATTAGTTTTGTTGAGCTCATCAGAATACACTATTCCTTGAAGTACACCAACGTACCCATTCTCACAGTCACTAATTCTTGTATTCAATTCTTGGTTGTTTGGAAAAAATCGCAATTTGCGATAAGACCGCCCTTGTACAACTAGTTTTAGTTGTGTAAATATGATCACTGTACTCTTGTATCTTTTTTGTTTTCTGGTGTACAATAAAGAGTTTTACAGCCGGTTGCAGAAAGCTTCACATTAATTATTTATTACTTAAAGGGAGATTATCGCTAATGTGTGTCATAATTTAATGGCGTTGCACAAACACATTTTACGCTTGATTAAACATCATTTAACTAATGAAGAACTAATGCCTACAAGTGAACGAAAAGAGTGAACATTTCCGTTTAGTTATATGCACAATAATCTATGAAATGTACTATGAGTAAAAATTTCATTAAACAAAACGTAATGGTCACATATATCAAAGAGGTGTAATTCTAAATAGGTATACATATTTAGTAAATCTGTGGTCAAGACTAACAACAATATAAAAACTTTTGTCAAAAATTGACATGTTTATGTTATTGTTGTATTGAATCATTTTTACGATTTTAATTAAAACTGTTACGTTTTGAGCTGAAAAGCCGAGAAAATTCATACAAAGAGGGAGCCTGGCGCTTATTATAATGATTGACCATATAATGCAGTTAATACCATTCATGGATGATGATTTTCTATAACCTGAATAGGTACATACGCTACTATTGTATTTTGTATTAACATAAAATCAAATATGAAAATGCCCCATTTCATTTATGTGGAAGTCACAAAATGAGAGAAGGAAATAAGCTGTTATACTATTCAAGCACAGAGTACATTGGTATATACGGGAATAGAGGTCAATCTCAAGCGACTTACGGGGAATGCTAATATTCACACCATCTGTTATCTGTTGATGGCTACTTTCTAAGCCACGTGTAAACACGACCCTTCGTTCTTTTGCAGATAAATGGTAACAAATACATTTTTATACATTTATAGGAAGATATGCATTCCCATGTATGTATAAAATGCATTCGTTACCACAGACTAATATTGTACTGACGTAAGAGCCATCCATCTCAAAGAAAACAAACCATTAGCATTTCTGACAATTTTATTTTAATTACCAATCTTTTTAACTTTTGTTATTAATTATTTAATTCATCAACGATTATGATTTTAGGTACACAACTTACAAAAATACAAGGACAACAGATTAGCAGACTTATAGAATTTGAATAATAAGCAAGTTTATTAAAATACTTATGTTAGTTATATGTATATAGATAGAAAATAGTAGGTAGGTATATGAAGTAGGTTACCCACACATTATTTGTATTATCAAGGTTTATATGTACTTATATGATTTTGATGCACAGTAGGTATTATTAATATTATGGCACAATGTCGTTACACATTCTGTTAATATTAAATAATTAAAATTTTCAATAATAATTAAAGTTTTAGAGTACTACATATTCTGAATAAACAAAACCGTGGGCTAAATCCTTGCACACATTAAAAACCATGGTGTCCATGGTTTTCATATAAGCGCCTTAAACAATTACGACATAATATACCTACAACAAGTCCTCTTTTCAACATTAAAAACCATGACTGTCTTTCCTATACAAAAATATAATAATGTAGGTAGCTCAAACGTACAAATCTGTTCAGGTATTTGAAGTTGTGGCGGCATAAAGTAACTTACATACTACATATATGAACGTTTAAAATATTACACTCTTCTGCCTTTTTCTTTCTTTTTAAGTTCTCTAAATTGTAATAAAGTTATGGTTCTTGCAGCAGTCGGTAGGCTGTTCATTATTCTTTCAAACGTTGGGTGTGTCATACATTTTTTTGCCATACCTATTCAATTCCCTGTTTTTTTTGTTTCCAACGATATTTCGATAATTGCTTTTTGGTGGCAACTAACTTGTTATACATGTCTTTATTTTGTTGGATTATCGTTGTGCGAGGTTGTCGCCTACATTTATTTAAGGGTTCAACAGATGAATCTGAAAAATTGAGTGATTGTGTTAGAATGGTATGACTGAGGCCGCGTCCTGGACTAGAGCGACGCGACAGGTGAAACAGCAGCGGTGAGCGGGTACGAGTCCCTGTCATCCAGGACACTTCCATAATAAATATATCATCATCATCAGCCTCTAACAGTCCACTGCTGGACTAGGCCTCTCCTTTGAAAGGAGGAATTGGCCTACTATACCACGCTGGCCAAACGGGTTGGTATAGGGTTTGTATCAAGTTTTCCTTCTTTTACAGTGTTGTTCTCTGTATACCTAATATGCTCCCTCTGTCGGCTCTTACGACACCCATGGGATGATACGGGGTGGTGACATTTCGTATTCTTAATCCGTCACCACACGGAACTAATAATATAACAAACAAATAAATTCTGACTGCCTCGTTGGTCTCGCGGCATAAATGTGCGCGTGGGATTGGGAGGTCTCGGGTACGATTCCCGGGTCGGGCAAAGTGTTATTGGGTTTTTCCATTAGGAAATTCTCAGTAGCAGCTCGGAGTCTGGTAATGTGCCCGATACGGCAATAGGCAATTACGTGGGACCTAAAATTCAGGCGTGAGTCTATAAATAAATAAAAAATAAATAAAATAAATTCACATGCTCATGTAGGCACTTTTGTATCAGATAGCATCATAATATTATGTTTCAACATACCAGGTTTAATCAAAAAGGTACAGTCCATTTCTTCAATTTTATCCATAGCCCCTCTTATTGGTGTATTGACTGAAAACATAGATGTAGATAGGGATTTAAATGTATAGTCATGAATGCGAATCGATCACTTTTGTTCTAGGTAATGTCGTTCTATGGTGTTAGTAGACCTCGCAAGCCCGCCTCGTGGGTTTTCCGCAACATTTTCTATAGAATGAAGCCCTTACTGTGAATCTCGAATATAATTGAAATGCGTCAATAAATAACGCTAAAGCAAACTTCCCCCATTTCTCCCCTATTTTTCCCACAATCAAAAATCGCAGTCGCCTAAAAAATTTATAAATCAAATATCTTTTGTGCCAATTTTCGTCAAAATCGGTTGTGAAATGCGACCGGATTGCGAATGATGAGAAAACACAGACGGAAAGAAAAAAGTATTTTGGCCGATCGCGAAACTGAGACGCTTCGCTCGCTTGGTCAATTACCCTACATATCATATCAACAGCCTTTTGCAGTCCACTGCTACACCTAAGCGTCTCCTTATAGTATGTAGGTTTTGGACTGCTACACCATGCTGGCCAGACGGGTTGGTTTTATATCGAGTTTTCCCTCTCTTTGCAATGATAAATAATCTTTGCGTGGTGGTTTCCCTTAAGCGCCTCATACGACACCCTCAAGATGAAATGGGATGGTGACGGTATTCTTATTCCGTCATATAACCTAAAATAAAAGTGATCGAACCATGATAAATTTCTCAATTGACTTTTCTTGCTTTTGTTCTGAGGCATACGTTTCGAGTATTTTACTAAGTAGGTATTTCTAGTCTGAAATATTACTTTTTGTTGAGTTAATCTTTCGGGTTTCGAACCCGAACTAGTTACCATGATCCTTAGCCACATACGTTAGCCATTACACACACAGAGCAGTAAATCAGTAATCATTGATTCCCACTTCTTCAGCTTAGCGTGTCGTTGGCAAACACTTATATATTTGCTGCCCAAAAAGCAGCCACGGTTATTGCGTTATCCGAAGCATCCATTAGGTCTTCCTGCGTGCATTTTTTTTCAATGCTCAACTATGTTAATATGCATTTAAAGTTACTTTTTTATTTTTTTTTATTTGTATGACTTTCTGACGTGTCCAAAAAATTTAAACATTTTTATGGAAATAAACATATTTGAGTTTGAGTTTGAGTTTGTGCAGGTTTTCGGGCACGCAGGGCACGATGTAAGATGGGCCATCGTTTGCCTTGCACATTTCAACTAACGACTAGCAAATATCGTAAGGAGAAAATAATGCATTCATTCAATACTTAGATAGGTACCTTTTGAAATTAAATCTGATTTATTTTCACTATTTTCGATAGATACGGATAATTTGGCTTTGCTATATGTAAATGTTGGTAAAGACACTGGTTCTGAAATAATGAAATTACAAGGAATCAGTGCATGTGAGTAAATGTACTATACTGATATGAATATTGAATAAGTCAGCCTGGGTAGGCTACAACTTATTTTTTAACCTGTCATAAATAGTTAAGAATAAAATATATGTATCTATCTACTGAAAAAAATTACATACCCAACATACTTTCTTGAAGGCAGTTATGTAAGTTTGACGATGATGAGGGACTGGGATGAGGTTTCATATTTACAATATTATCTCCTAAAAAGCATTTTATTACTACTTAGTGTGACTTCAGTTATAGAATAGCGTGTATTCTCAATAACATATTACAAACAGCAGCACTGGCTCAGTAATTAAGCTCGGAGTAGGTAGAGCATTCTTTTTGCATTGTATTTGTTGCACGTCATCTAAATAAGGATATGCCTTCATTTAGCAATAGACCGGCATTGCTGGACCTAAATTTCACATCACATCAACAGCCTTTTCCAGTCCACTACTGGACTTAAGCCTCTCCTGAAGGAGCTTTTGCCCTGCTATACCACGAGGGCCAGACGGGTTGGTATAGGGTTTTATTTTGAGTTTTCCCTCTCTTTGCAATGATAATCTTTGCGTGGTGTTTCCCTTAGTCACCTCATATGACACCCTCGGGATGAATTGGGGTGGTGACACATTGTATTCTTATTCCGTCAACATACGGAAAAAAAATATATGTTACTAAATAAGATATTAGGTTTTTCGGGTACGCGAAGTAGTTCCCTCAGGACGCGGATGAAACCGCGGGAAACGGCTAGTGGCGGAATAAAGAAACTCACATACATACATATTTACATACATATTTACATATATACATGCATACACGTCTAGGTATTTACAGGAATAAAAAGTATTTTATAAAAATGTTAGCCACTGTAATAAATTATCAACGTTCCAGATTTCATACATTCCTTTTTGAGTAATTGAGTGAACAGATCCGCCTCACCGCTTGGCATTGCGGTGAGATTGAATTTTGAACCCCACTCGAGCCAACATTGATTTACAAATTGTTGTTTCGAGTCTGGGTGTGCTTTGTTCTATGTTTCCAATTGTAAACATCTTTTAATCTTGCTAGTGGTGTCTAGGGGTGTATATTTTTTTGGTGTATTACTTAACTATTATTCTAAGCTGTACGTTTACCGACTTGCTTGACAAAAATCGATGTGGCTGCATTTAAACACACGAGATTTTTACAATTTAAAGCCCTTGTGTCACCTATTTTGATGTTTATGGTATATTACTAAATATTTTCACCACATTCCGTTCAGTAGCTTTGGCGTGGAATTATAACAAACTTTCATTCATACTGCATCCTCACAAACTTTGGCTTTAAACACGTACCTCTACATCTGTGTATAATATAACAAGTCGACAATTTAAAATTTAAAAACACGACTGCCATGGATTAATCCATGAAAATCTTTTTGGGCGACGTACCACATACATACGTCAAACGGTACGGTTAAGGGTTAAGCGCGTTCGTCACCATCTGGTTTATTATAGATGGGTGACCGGCTACAAAAAGTCATACCCCTCCGTGCCACGGAGAGCACGTTAAGCCGTCGGTCCCGGATGTCATCAGAAGATCTTTGACAGCCGTTAGAGGAATCAGTAACCACATATCTAGTCTAAACCATTGAATATAGCTATCCCTTCGGGTTACGGAGGTCAAACGGCAGTCGCTGTGTGGAAAAGCTAATATTCAGTTAAATCTGGTTAGACTAGAAAGCGGTTCCTGGGCTCCAAGACGAAAAACCTGGATGTAACCGGGATAGCGCTAGGAGGATGATGATGACGATTAGGAATTTTTATTTTATACTTCCTGTGCCCGCGGCTTCCTCCGCCACATTTTTCAGGAAGTCATCGGCTTTAAGCCACTGGCGTAGCTAGCATGGGTGACACCCGGGTGGCAACGAGCGGGGGGACGTCGAATTATTCGGGTGTCACCCCCCAGTCGGGTGGCCGGGGTGGACCTCCCCGCTTGCTATGCTACTGTTTAAGCTATACCATTACTAACGGTTACATTCAGTACTATAGTACCCGAAAACAACTTACCTTGGATGTGTAAAGTGGGAGAGGCGATGTTTGAAAGTCTATTATTGCGGCACCAATATTTCTTATCAAAATGCACATTACACACACGGCGTCTCCTAAAAATCCTCTCGTTTGTTAGACTTAAAATTTCGCCGCCAATGATGAGGACCCACCGGCGAAATCTTTCAATGTCTTTTTTTGGGTCCGGGAAATTATGGAGAGGCTCTGTAGGAAAGCATATATCTGTTATTAGATATCTGTATAATATCAAATTAATGTATAGGTATCCAAGAGAGTTTTTGCCAAACATTTGACTATAGGCAAGTATGAATTCTCATGTCTGAATTGAGGCACACAACAACGTTTGCAAGTAATTTTGCATTACCTAATTAAATATAATATATCACACATAAATCTGTCACATAAATTATATAATATTAATTTAAAATTTGCACCGCTTTGATTGATTTTTGATTGATAGTTGCCAGTGTTGCCACAGATATTCTGATTAAATTCTTATATTATAAATTAATATTCAACGACAATAATTGAAAAATACGTGCTCCAGTATACCTTTATTAATATTCAATTGTATCGGGTAATATAAAAACAAGATCTTGTATTGAAAGGTTACTTCTAAGATTTTATATGTATAGAAATGTAAAACAACCTTTCATAACTGATGGGACTGACTTCATCAAATAACTGCCAAAATCAAAATAAGTACAACATAGTGGCAACATCATATTAACAATCGTCAAATTATTATGCAAGCTAAAAGGAATGATTGCTACTCTCGTACAATTTTATAGAGCTTAACTCATTTTTATTTTGTGTGGTTAATATCGATATAAGCGACTTCTGAGAACGAACGCCAGCACTTCTGCATTCGCGCATGCGCAAAAATTGTCTAAATACGGCATGTGTGTCATTATTAGTATGTTGGTACAAAACGAGAACTACTCTATGTAGCATCTTTAAAGTTAGAACATTCCATATAATGTTGACTAAGTTTGTAAAGCCTGTATTCAAGACATATTGGTTAAATTGCATACGATAAAGAAATATTTTTATATATTTTGTTTATAATGTGTTTTGTTGTGATAATTCAATTAGATAGAATAAAGACAATTATTTTTACACTTATGGAGAAGTATCTCTTCTTGCACTGGTATCTATAGCTTGGATGATGACCTCCTCTGCTAATAGGTAATAATGTTAACATGAGTACAATCCAAAGCGCCTAAGACACGTGGAAATCCATCAATTTTTAGCTGCAACTCGCCGTAGATCTTAAATGTAGACGTAGAACTTTCCTGTTTGGCAATTTAATACATTTTGAGCTTAATTTTGCTAGGGCTTGAGAACTCTTTGCACTAATCTACATACTGGATTTGTGTTTATTTGATAATCACCCAAGACCTGTTCAGTTGATAAGCTCCTGTGGCAAAAACCCTCAAACAAATTAAAAACTGTGTCTGACCATCAACATAATTATTTATTTCTTTGAGACATGGGTTCCTTTTTTATAGTAATAGGCGGCAAACGAGCAGACGGATTACCTGATGGTAAGCAATTACCACCGCCCATGGACACAACCAACACCACAGGAGTCACAAGTCCGTTGCCACCCCTTAGGGTTGGGAAAAGGTATAGGATAAGGAGTGGAATAGGGGAGAAGGAATAGGAGCTAGGGCCTCCGGCACTCTCACTCACTGAACGAAACGCAACAGTTTAGGTACTGTTACTTTACGTCCATTTTCTGTGAGAGGGTAGTACTTCCCCGGTCGAGCCGGCCTAAGTATTCATGCTGAAATCAGCAAAGCTCTACCACCTAAAGCCTTCTAAAACCACCTAAAACCTCCTTATCTACAATGTTTCGTATTTGGTCATCTGCTTCTATGGATACCCTGTATGTAATACGTAATTCTCCGCCGTCATGCCTTGAAAATATATTCGCCTTGCCGGAATTTGACCGCGAGGAAAATCTTCTTCGGGATCAGACAAAGATGAAAGACTAGTTAAGACATAACTTAGGTATTCATTGTAAACCACTTCAATACCGTAAAACACTACAATGCATTAAAATATATTATTTAATAGAGCTATGTTTGGCAACAAACACTTCAATGTACAATTAGATATTATGAAACAGAGATAAATTCAACAACAATAGAGCTTTAATACCTCACTGAGCTCCAATTAGATTTTAAAATTCACATCCGTCATATTTAAAATTCTCACGTGTCAATTCACGCTAATGGCTGTTTGTGCAACGTAAAACGCGCTTTAATGTAGGCTTTGACTCTTTAATCGTAAATTAAATTTAATAAAGGATTAAATTTTACAAGAATTTGACTTTGTGCCACGACTTAATAAAAGATTAGGGTTTAATCTCGCTTTAAAATTTTAAATATCGTTTCTGCAACCGGCTGTTTATCTAATCTAATCTAATCGAAACCATGGAACATTGCTATCTCTTTGGGTTGCGGAGATCAGACAGGCAGTCTCTTTGTGGAATAGCTAATATTCAGTTAAATTCGGTTGGACTTGTAAGCGGTCCCCGGGTTGCGACTTCCCAGTTTCAACCCGGGCTTCGATTACTTATCATTAGGACAATGATGATACTGACAGAGAAACAAGATGTTACACTAATTTATGTTAATAATTATAATCTGGAAATTGTACCTCCAGTTCGTATACCGTTGTCGTCATGCTCACTAAAATGTCATTTCTTGTAGTGGCATCGTGTGTCGGGTCATCCATGTCCCTCTAATATGGCGAGAGGGATGATGGCTGACACATGTGTCATACTCGTGAACGGGTGCTACTTGCGATGACTGGTCGATGACGGTCTTGCGGGCTGGTATTAAATTTTAATATTTAACTGCATCATTTCTATCATGGTTCTGATCACTTTCGCGGATTGCCTGCATTATTAGGTATATATAATGTAAGTGGATGCTCCTGTTTCACCATGTCTATTCTGAGAAGGCTTACTAAATGAACATCAAAATTAAAATTAAGTATTATGCTTGAGTATTATTATGTAAATATATACAAGTGATATAGAAGGTGTAACAGTTGCAGCACCTTACAAAATGTAAATTATGTGTATTATGCAAAACCTGGCGATAAAAAGAGTGACGGTGAGTTTTATTGCCCGTTCTTTCTCATGGTTCTACGCCCTTGCTTTGCGAACGGGGCAGTAAATTTAATGTAAATGTAGAATCTTTAAGTAATTATTTTAAAATTTATTATTTTGACGTTCATAAGCGTTACATTGTGATCCAAATGAATAAAGCATTTTGACTTTGACTTTGACTTTACATTATCTGACATCTGACAAAATAGATTTTATAACATGTTTTCCTATTTGAATACTATACTCAGTTAACTAGACAGCTTACAAATAAAATAACATTTTAAGGTTTTCTCAGATACCTCCGTAGTCCCATTCACACGCACTCCGCGTTTCAAACCTCCTACTATATTCTTATAACAAACTCCTTATCATAAACTTATTTGGTATGTAATGTAAGAACGAAGAGGGGAGGATTGTTTATAGTTGTAAAAGTTATGAACATAAAACGTATAAGTTTATTGGGTTATTAAGTTGTGTAATAAATGGAGAAGAACTTGAAAAAAACATGAGTAGTGTATTGTAAAGATACATTATACATACATACATATACTCACGCCTTTTTCCCCTCGGGCTAGGCAGAGACAACAGAACGCCACTTGCTTCTATCCTTACAAACCTCACGCGCTTCCTCTACACCGGGTACTTCAGACCTTGCCGTTTTATAGGACGTCCCCAATTTGATCGAGGAATGTCCGACGAGGTCTGCCGCGACCGACTTGCCCACACACATTTGCCTTATAAATCTGATTCGTCATTCTTTCTTCACTCATTCGCTCCACGTGTCCAAACCACTTCAGCATTCCTTTCTCAATCCTAGTCACGAGATCTTCTTTCAGACCACTGTTCTCTCGTATAGTTACATTCGGAATTCCATCGATCAGTCTCACCCCACACATACTACGCAGTGATCGCATCTCAACTGCGTTAATTCTACTTGCATGTCTTTTCTGCCATACCCAACTCTCACTTCCATTCATCAACGTAGGGACAAGAACTCCATTGTGAACCGCCAATCGCGCCTCTTTCGGCACCGTCTCATAGAGGTGAGTTCATAAAGGCATATAGTGCTCCATTTACACGATTGCCCGCAGTCACTCTCCTTTCAATATCTTCTTCACATATTCCGTCTCTTGTAAACACGCTACCCAAATATAAAAATTCTTTTACGTGCTCTACTTTTTCACCTTCAATCGCAATATTACACTCAGTCAAACTTTCATCTTTTTCAACCAACATCACTTTCGTCTTTCTTGCATTAATTTTCTACCTTTAGCTTTAAAGCTCTCATTCATGCTGTCAATCATTTCTTGTAACTCATTCGCCGATGATGCAAGGATGACTTGATCATCGGCGTACAACAGGCACTTAACACGCAATCCTACCATATCGATGCCGCATTCAGTTTCTCTCATATCATTCATGCAGCTATCCATGAATAAGTTGAACAACCAGGGCGAGGCTGGACACCCTTGTCTGACACCTTTGGATATGACAAACCAGTCCGTGTAGGCACCATTAATTCGGACACTTGCTCTAGAATCCCTATACAGGGATTTCAGAGCCCTTATTATACAGCTGCCCACCCCACTGAATAACACCTTCCAGAAGTCCTTTCTTTTCATCCTATTAAATAAAAAATACCTTGTATATATATGAGTTAGGATATTCCGAAGTCGGCTATCAATAAAAACATAATAAGAAAATGTTCTTGAAAATTGTTCTCGAAAGACATGTGAAGTCTGCCAACCCGCACATGGCAAGCGGCGAGGACTATGGCCTTACCCCTCTCATAGTGAGAAAAGGCCCGTGCCCAGCAGTGCGACAGTATAAAGGGCTGATGATTATGAAGGAAATAGTAACATTTATACTGATATTTTCAGTAGTAGATAATACTTCGTAATATTCTGCTGTGAATTCGATAGGAATGCCATTGTGTTAGTTGTTCTTACTCTGCCTTTACACCAGATAGCCGCACATTGTAGTGCTGTTATTTTAGGGGCTGTCTTATCTTTTTAGATATATCTCATTTCATATTGCTTCGCAATAAGTAACCGTCACGGGTTCATTTTTGGTCTATTTAGGTATGTACGAACATTTTGTTCTGGATACACATATTATTGTTTTTAGTCTGGGTATTCTTGGTATTATTGTAATATTATAAAATATACTATTAGGATAATTAAGTTTCGTTTCATGCATTTAGTGACGTCATCTTACGAATCCTATAAAAGTGGGGATCGTTCGCCTGTCAGGTCATTTCCGTCATTTGCTGGTTGGCTTTCGTACGGAAAGGTTGTCGTGAGGTGACGGCGCTATATGCGGTGAGTCATTTTTATAGTGACTACCTACTTTTGAATTATTATTTAATCGTGTGTAATTAATGGCTGTTTTTCTGTTAGGATTATTAATCTTGTGGTGATTATTTGTTACCGTCAAAATCTGTTTAAAATTTAAAAAAACTTTTAAACACTCGCGTTGCATGTTTAAGAATATATATATAATATTATATATACGGGAATTAACGCGAACATGCAGGGTAGAAACCACGGGGCGTACAACCGTCTCGAAACGTCAAGCAAAATAAGGTATGTAAATACCAAATGCATGTTCGCGTTAATTCCCGTATACATATATAATAAAACCATTTCACATTTAAAACTTTCACAAAAATCCAAAACAGACTACTCTCTAGTCTACAAGCACTGAAGAAGCTTTATAAAAATATATCTCGAAAGAGTACATCAAAACATTAAAACACGGCTCTAAAGAGTCATCAAATTTTCTATTCAAAAGCTTCACGTCACATTCTTATAACGCCCATGACGAGGGCTCATATGCGGGCTTATACAGAAATCATCGGTGCAAGAATGATACAAGGCAGTTTATCAACCCCTCATGTCATATTTACTCGTTTTTTTTGAGTCGGCTAAGCGAAATGCGTGCCGAATACAATATACATTGACCGAGTACCGCAATAACGAGGAAAATGTTTTGCTAAGTAAAGATCTAGATATTTCAGGTTCAGTAGTTTATAAGGGTTTCGGTGTTAGATTTATTTGACGTTTTTTTGTTCATATTTTTTATCGGTCTAATTCGTAAAGAACGTAGTGTTGTCTTACAAGGAATTTTAGGATAGGCTTTCAGGGTCAAGGTTTAATGTTGTTGTAATTTTGAAATAATATAGAAGCTTTTAGTTCAAGTTGCGTTGATATTATTTTCGTGTTGCTCAGAGCTTTTCTTGTTCAGCAATATCAGATAAGTGCTTATTTCTCTTTACGTGTAAGGCAATGCTTACTGATCCTCATCGCGTGGAGGAAATTTTCACTAGATTTTGAGGATTCGTGGGAACAATTATTTATATATGTGAGAGATATCTTTGAGTTTCTCAGCTGTATGTATGTTACCGACATATCACAGAACTATTGCCTAGTAGGTAAGACCTATTCTACACATAAACTTATCGATCTGATATCTTGTTTAGCACAAGAATATAATTAAAATTTCTTATGGATGAAGACTGAACTTGCCTGGACCGCTGATTTTCAATAGAATTTGTTCAGACTACGGATTAAGCGCTCATGTGCACGCTCCGTGAGAAATAACGGTAAATTCGTTGCAATCACGAGAAATTCTACGGGTCGATGGATATAGAGCACTACTGAAGCTTCTCTACGGACACTTTAGGTGACAATTTTACTTAAGACGCAGTAAAATTGTGATAAAATAGTGCTGCATTCAAGAACCCTAAGACAGGGAGAGAGGTGTGACTGAATTTTCGGAGTTAGGTGCGTATTGAAATTTTATTTATCGCTTGCCCCGTGCTTCGGAAAACACATTAAAGTGTCGGTGCCGGGTGTAAAGATATCTGATAGTCGTTATAAGTACCACTGAATAAACTGACTGTCTAAACCCTATCAATCCTTCTTTTCCTTTGTATCTCAAAGCTCGCTTTGAATATCTTCACGACACACATACGAAGTGCTTAAGATCATCGGAGAATCTTAGACTGAAAGTTCCAGCTCACTCTACAGTTTTCTACGACAAATCTTTTACTGTCCAGGCTGTACGACTGTGGAATTCGTTGCCTGAGACAATAAGACAGGCTCCATCCTTGACAGTATTTAAAAAACTTGTCACCAATCACTCATCATCATCAGCCCTGTATATAAACTGTCCCACTGCTGGGCACGGGCCTCTTCTCACTATGAGAAGGGTAAGGCCAAAGTCCACCACGCTGGCCTAGTGCGGGACCAATCACTACTTAGGAGATATCCCATGACAGCTCTTTTAAACTTGCACTAATATTGTATTTATTCATGGTATCCATTTATATATGTTATAAAGTATATATTTATGTATGTTGTAATATTAGTATGTAAGTACATAGTATTATTATTAGTTTTGTTGAGCTCATCAGAATACACTATTCCTTGAAGTACACCAACGTACCCATTCTCACAGTCACTAATTCTTGTATTCAATTCTTGGTTGTTTGGAAAAAATCGCAATTTGCGATAAGACCGCCCTTGTACAACTAGTTTTAGTTGTGTAAATATGATCACTGTACTCTTGTATCTTTTTTGTTTTCTGGTGTACAATAAAGAGTTTTACAGCCGGTTGCAGAAAGCTTCACATTAATTATTTATTACTTAAAGGGAGATTATCGCTAATGTGTGTCATAATTTAATGGCGTTGCACAAACACATTTTACGCTTGATTAAACATCATTTAACTAATGAAGAACTAATGCCTACAAGTGAACGAAAAGAGTGAACATTTCCGTTTAGTTATATGCACAATAATCTATGAAATGTACTATGAGTAAAAATTTCATTAAACAAAACGTAATGGTCACATATATCAAAGAGGTGTAATTCTAAATAGGTATACATATTTAGTAAATCTGTGGTCAAGACTAACAACAATATAAAAACTTTTGTCAAAAATTGACATGTTTATGTTATTGTTGTATTGAATCATTTTTACGATTTTAATTAAAACTGTTACGTTTTGAGCTGAAAAGCCGAGAAAATTCATACAAAGAGGGAGCCTGGCGCTTATTATAATGATTGACCATATAATGCAGTTAATACCATTCATGGATGATGATTTTCTATAACCTGAATAGGTACATACGCTACTATTGTATTTTGTATTAACATAAAATCAAATATGAAAATGCCCCATTTCATTTATGTGGAAGTCACAAAATGAGAGAAGGAAATAAGTTGTTATACTATTCAAGCACAGAGTACATTGGTATATACGGGAATAGAGGTCAATCTCAAGCGACTTACGGGGAATGCTAATATTCACACCATCTGTTATCTGTTGATGGCTACTTTCTAAGCCACGTGTAAACACGACCCTTCGTTCTTTTGCAGATAAATGGTAACAAATACATTTTTATACATTTATAGGAAGATATGCATTCCCATGTATGTATAAAATGCATTCGTTACCACAGACTAATATTGTACTGACGTAAGAGCCATCCATCTCAAAGAAAACAAACCATTAGCATTTCTGACAATTTTATTTTAATTACCAATCTTTTTAACTTTTGTTATTAATTATTTAATTCATCAACGATTATGATTTTAGGTACACAACTTACAAAAATACAAGGACAACAGATTAGCAGACTTATAGAATTTGAATAATAAGCAAGTTTATTAAAATACTTATGTTAGTTATATGTATATAGATAGAAAATAGTAGGTAGGTATATGAAGTAGGTTACCCACACATTATTTGTATTATCAAGGTTTATATGTACTTATATGATTTTGATGCACAGTAGGTATTATTAATATTATGGCACAATGTCGTTACACATTCTGTTAATATTAAATAATTAAAATTTTCAATAATAATTAAAGTTTTAGAGTACTACATATTCTGAATAAACAAAACCGTGGGCTAAATCCTTGCACACATTAAAAACCATGGTGTCCATGGTTTTCATATAAGCGCCTTAAACAATTACGACATAATATACCTACAACAAGTCCTCTTTTCAACATTAAAAACCATGACTGTCTTTCCTATACAAAAATATAATAATGTAGGTAGCTCAAACGTACAAATCTGTTCAGGTATTTGAAGTTGTGGCGGCATAAAGTAACTTACATACTACATATATGAACGTTTAAAATATTACACTCTTCTGCCTTTTTCTTTCTTTTTAAGTTCTCTAAATTGTAATAAAGTTATGGTTCTTGCAGCAGTCGGTAGGCTGTTCATTATTCTTTCAAACGTTGGGTGTGTCATACATTTTTTTGCCATACCTATTCAATTCCCTGTTTTTTTTGTTTCCAACGATATTTCGATAATTGCTTTTTGGTGGCAACTAACTTGTTATACATGTCTTTATTTTGTTGGATTATCGTTGTGCGAGGTTGTCGCCTACATTTATTTAAGGGTTCAACAGATGAATCTGAAAAATTGAGTGATTGTGTTAGAATGGTATGACTGAGGCCGCGTCCTGGACTAGAGCGACGCGACAGGTGAAACAGCAGCGGTGAGCGGGTACGAGTCCCTGTCATCCAGGACACTTCCATAATAAATATATCATCATCATCAGCCTCTAACAGTCCACTGCTGGACTAGGCCTCTCCTTTGAAAGGAGGAATTGGCCTACTATACCACGCTGGCCAAACGGGTTGGTATAGGGTTTGTATCAAGTTTTCCTTCTTTTACAGTGTTGTTCTCTGTATACCTAATATGCTCCCTCTGTCGGCTCTTACGACACCCATGGGATGATACGGGGTGGTGACATTTCGTATTCTTAATCCGTCACCACACGGAACTAATAATATAACAAACAAATAAATTCTGACTGCCTCGTTGGTCTCGCGGCATAAAAGTGCGCGTGGGATTGGGAGGTCTCGGGTACGATTCCCGGGTCGGGCAAAGTGTTATTGGGTTTTTCCATTAGGAAATTCTCAGTAGCAGCTCGGAGTCTGGTAATGTGCCCGATACGGCAATAGGCAATTACGTGGGACCTAAAATTCAGGCGTGAGTCTATAAATAAATAAAAAATAAATAAAATAAATTCACATGCTCATGTAGGCACTTTTGTATCAGATAGCATCATAATATTATGTTTCAACATACCAGGTTTAATCAAAAAGGTACAGTCCATTTCTTCAATTTTATCCATAGCCCCTCTTATTGGTGTATTGACTGAAAACATAGATGTAGATAGGGATTTAAATGTATAGTCATGAATGCGAGTCGATCACTTTTGTTCTAGGTAATGTCGTTCTATGGTGTTAGTAGACCTCGCAAGCCCGCCTCGTGGGTTTTCCGCAACATTTTCTATAGAATGAAGCCCTTACTGTGAATCTCGAATATAATTGAAATGCGTCAATAAATAACGCTAAAGCAAACTTCCCCCATTTCTCCCCTATTTTTCCCACAATCAAAAATCGCAGTCGCCTAAAAAATTTATAAATCAAATATCTTTTGTGCCAATTTTCGTCAAAATCGGTTGTGAAATGCGACCGGATTGCGAATGATGAGAAAACACAGACGGAAAGAAAAAAGTATTTTGGCCGATCGCGAAACTGAGACGCTTCGCTCGCTTGGTCAATTACCCTACATATCATATCAACAGCCTTTTGCAGTCCACTGCTACACCTAAGCGTCTCCTTATAGTATGTAGGTTTTGGACTGCTACACCATGCTGGCCAGACGGGTTGGTTTTATATCGAGTTTTCCCTCTCTTTGCAATGATAAATTATCTTTGCGTGGTGGTTTCCCTTAAGCGCCTCATACGACACCCTCAAGATGAAATGGGATGGTGACGGTATTCTTATTCCGTCATATAACCTAAAATAAATGTGATCGAACCATGATAAATTTCTCAATTGACTTTTCTTGCTTTTGTTCTGAGGCATACGTTTCGAGTATTTTACTAAGTAGGTATTTCTAGTCTGAAATATTACTTTTTGTTGAGTTAATCTTTCGGGTTTCGAACCCGAACTAGTTACCATGATCCTTAGCCACATACGTTAGCCATTACACACACAGAGCAGTAAATCAGTAATCATTGATTCCCACTTCTTCAGCTTAGCGTGTCGTTGGCAAACACTTATATATTTGCTGCCCAAAAAGCAGCCACGGTTATTGCGTTATCCGAAGCATCCATTAGGTCTTCCTGCGTGCATTTTTTTTCAATGCTCAACTATGTTAATATGCATTTAAAGTTACTTTTTTATTATTTTTTATTTGTATGACTTTCTGACGTGTCCAAAAAATTTAAACATTTTTATGGAAATAAACATATTTGAGTTTGAGTTTGAGTTTGTGCAGGTTTTCGGGCACGCAGGGCACGATGTAAGATGGGCCATCGTTTGCCTTGCACATTTCAACTAACGACTAGCAAATATCGTAAGGAGAAAATAATGCATTCATTCAATACTTAGATAGGTACCTTTTGAAATTAAATCTGATTTATTTTCACTATTTTCGATAGATACGGATAATTTGGCTTTGCTATATGTAAATGTTGGTAAAGACACTGGTTCTGAAATAATGAAATTACAAGGAATCAGTGCATGTGAGTAAATGTACTATACTGATATGAATATTGAATAAGTCAGCCTGGGTAGGCTACAACTTATTTTTTAACCTGTCATAAATAGTTAAGAATAAAATATATGTATCTATCTACTGAAAAAAATTACATACCCAACATACTTTCTTGAAGGCAGTTATGTAAGTTTGACGATGATGAGGGACTGGGATGAGGTTTCATATTTACAATATTATCTCCTAAAAAGCATTTTATTACTACTTAGTGTGACTTCAGTTATAGAATAGCGTGTATTCTCAATAACATATTACAAACAGCAGCACTGGCTCAGTAATTAAGCTCGGAGTAGGTAGAGCATTCTTTTTGCATTGTATTTGTTGCACGTCATCTAAATAAGGATATGCCTTCATTTAGCAATAGACCGGCATTGCTGGACCTAAATTTCACATCACATCAACAGCCTTTTCCAGTCCACTACTGGACTTAAGCCTCTCCTGAAGGAGCTTTTGCCCTGCTATACCACGAGGGCCAGACGGGTTGGTATAGGGTTTTATTTTGAGTTTTCCCTCTCTTTGCAATGATAATCTTTGCGTGGTGTTTCCCTTAGTCACCTCATATGACACCCTCGGGATGAATTGGGGTGGTGACACATTGTATTCTTATTCCGTCAACATACGGAAAAAAAAATATGTTACTAAATAAGATATTAGGTTTTTCGGGTACGCGAAGTAGTTCCCTCAGGACGCGGATGAAACCGCGGGAAACGGCTAGTGGCGGAATAAAGAAACTCACATACATACATATTTACATACATATTTACATATATACATGCATACACGTCTAGGTATTTACAGGAATAAAAAGTATTTTATAAAAATGTTAGCCACTGTAATAAATTATCAACGTTCCAGATTTCATACATTCCTTTTTGAGTAATTGAGTGAACAGATCCGCCTCACCGCTTGGCATTGCGGTGAGATTGAATTTTGAACCCCACTCGAGCCAACATTGATTTACAAATTATTGTTTCGAGTCTGGGTGTGCTTTGTTCTATGTTTCCAATTGTAAACATCTTTTAATCTTGCTAGTGGTGTCTAGGGGTGTATATTTTTTTGGTGTATTACTTAACTATTATTCTAAGCTGTACGTTTACCGACTTGCTTGACAAAAATCGATGTGGCTGCATTTAAACACACGAGATTTTTACAATTTAAAGCCCTTGTGTCACCTATTTTGATGTTTATGGTATATTACTAAATATTTTCACCACATTCCGTTCAGTAGCTTTGGCGTGGAATTATAACAAACTTTCATTCATACTGCATCCTCACAAACTTTGGCTTTAAACACGTACCTCTACATCTGTGTATACGTGTAAAATCTCGCGTTTCGCGCATGGAATATAACAAGTCGACAATTTAAAATTTAAAAACACGACTGCCATGGATTAATCCATGAAAATCTTTTTGGGCGACGTACCACATACATACGTCAAACGGTACGGTTAAGGGTTAAGCGCGTTCGTCACCATCTGGTTTATTATAGATGGGTGACCGGCTACAAAAAGTCATACCCCTCCGTGCCACGGAGAGCACGTTAAGCCGTCGGTCCCGGATGTCATCAGAAGATCTTTGACAGCCGTTAGAGGAATCAGTAACCACATATCTAGTCTAAACCATTGAATATAGCTATCCCTTCGGGTTACGGAGGTCAAACGGCAGTCGCTGTGTGGAAAAGCTAATATTCAGTTAAATCTGGTTAGACTAGAAAGCGGTTCCTGGGCTCCAAGACGAAAAACCTGGATGTAACCGGGATAGCGCTAGGAGGATGATGATGACGATTAGGAATTTTTATTTTATACTTCCTGTGCCCGCGGCTTCCTCCGCCACATTTTTCAGGAAGTCATCGGCTTTAAGCCACTGGCGTAGCTAGCATGGGTGACACCCGGGTGGCAACGAGCGGGGGGACGTCGAATTATTCGGGTGTCACCCCCCAGTCGGGTGGCCGGGGTGGACCTCCCCGCTTGCTATGCTACTGTTTAAGCTATACCATTACTAACGGTTACATTCAGTACTATAGTACCCGAAAACAACTTACCTTGGATGTGTAAAGTGGGAGAGGCGATGTTTGAAAGTCTATTATTGCGGCACCAATATTTCTTATCAAAATGCACATTACACACACGGCGTCTCCTAAAAATCCTCTCGTTTGTTAGACTTAAAATTTCGCCGCCAATGATGAGGACCCACCGGCGAAATCTTTCAATGTCTTTTTTTGGGTCCGGGAAATTATGGAGAGGCTCTGTAGGAAAGCATATATCTGTTATTAGATATCTGTATAATATCAAATTAATGTATAGGTATCCAAGAGAGTTTTTGCCAAACATTTGACTATAGGCAAGTATGAATTCTCATGTCTGAATTGAGGCACACAACAACGTTTGCAAGTAATTTTGCATTACCTAATTAAATATAATATATCACACATAAATCTGTCACATAAATTATATAATATTAATTTAAAATTTGCACCGCTTTGATTGATTTTTGATTGATAGTTGCCAGTGTTGCCACAGATATTCTGATTAAATTCTTATATTATAAATTAATATTCAACGACAATAATTGAAAAATACGTGCTCCAGTATACCTTTATTAATATTCAATTGTATCGGGTAATATAAAAACAAGATCTTGTATTGAAAGGTTACTTCTAAGATTTTATATGTATAGAAATGTAAAACAACCTTTCATAACTGATGGGACTGACTTCATCAAATAACTGCCAAAATCAAAATAAGTACAACATAGTGGCAACATCATATTAACAATCGTCAAATTATTATGCAAGCTAAAAGGAATGATTGCTACTCTCGTACAATTTTATAGAGCTTAACTCATTTTTATTTTGTGTGGTTAATATCGATATAAGCGACTTCTGAGAACGAACGCCAGCACTTCTGCATTCGCGCATGCGCAAAAATTGTCTAAATACGGCATGTGTGTCATTATTAGTATGTTGGTACAAAACGAGAACTACTCTATTTAGCATCTTTAAAGTTAGAACATTCCATATAATGTTGACTAAGTTTGTAAAGCCTGTATTCAAGACATATTGGTTAAATTGCATACGATAAAGAAATATTTTTATATATTTTGTTTATAATGTGTTTTGTTGTGATAATTCAATTAGATAGAATAAAGACAATTATTTTTACACTTATGGAGAAGTATCTCTTCTTGCACTGGTATCTATAGCTTGGATGATGACCTCCTCTGCTAATAGGTAATAATGTTAACATGAGTACAATCCAAAGCGCCTACGACACGTGGAAATCCATCAATTTTTAGCTGCAACTCGCCGTAGATCTTAAATGTAGACGTAGAACTTTCCTGTTTGGCAATTTAATACATTTTGAGCTTAATTTTGCTAGGGCTTGAGAACTCTTTGCACTAATCTACATACTGGATTTGTGTTTATTTGATAATCACCCAAGACCTGTTCAGTTGATAAGCTCCTGTGGCAAAAACCCTCAAACAAATTAAAAACTGTGTCTGACCATCAACATAATTATTTATTTCTTTGAGACATGGGTTCCTTTTTTTATAGTAATAGGCGGCAAACGAGCAGACGGATTACCTGATGGTAAGCAATTACCACCGCCCATAGACACAACCAACACCACAGGAGTCACAAGTCCGTTGCCACCCCTTAGGGTTGGGAAAAGGTATAGGATAAGGAGTGGAATAGGGGAGAAGGAATAGGAGCTAGGGCCTCCGGCACTCTCACTCACTGAACGAAACGCAACAGTTTAGGTACTGTTACTTTACGTCCATTTTCTGTGAGAGGGTAGTACTTCCCCGGTCGAGCCGGCCTAAGTATTCATGCTGAAATCAGCAAAGCTCTACCACCTAAAGCCTTCTAAAACCACCTAAAACCTCCTTATCTACAATGTTTCGTATTTGGTCATCTGCTTCTATGGATACCCTGTATGTAATACGTAATTCTCCGCCGTCATGCCTTGAAAATATATTCGCCTTGCCGGAATTTGACCGCGAGGAAAATCTTCTTCGGGATCAGACAAAGATGAAAGACTAGTTAAGACATAACTTAGGTATTCATTGTAAACCACTTCAATACCGTAAAACACTACAATGCATTAAAATATATTATTTAATAGAGCTATGTTTGGCAACAAACACTTCAATGTACAATTAGATATTATGAAACAGAGATAAATTCAACAACAATAGAGCTTTAATACCTCACTGAGCTCCAATTAGATTTTAAAATTCACATCCGTCATATTTAAAATTCTCACGTGTCAATTCACGCTAATGGCTGTTTGTGCAACGTAAAACGCGCTTTAATGTAGGCTTTGACTCTTTAATCGTAAATTAAATTTAATAAAGGATTAAATTTTACAAGAATTTGACTTTGTGCCACGACTTAATAAAAGATTAGGGTTTAATCTCGCTTTAAAATTTTAAATATCGTTTCTGCAACCGGCTGTTTATCTAATCTAATCTAATCGAAACCATGGAACATTGCTATCTCTTTGGGTTGCGGAGATCAGACAGGCAGTCTCTTTGTGGAATAGCTAATATTCAGTTAAATTCGGTTGGACTTGTAAGCGGTCCCCGGGTTGCGACTTCCCAGTTTCAACCCGGGCTTCGATTACTTATCATTAGGACAATTATGATACTGACAGAGAAACAAGATGTTACACTAATTTATGTTAATAATTATAATCTGGAAATTGTACCTCCAGTTCGTATACCGTTGTCGTCATGCTCACTAAAATGTCATTTCTTGTAGTGGCATCGTGTGTCGGGTCATCCATGTCCCTCTAATATGGCGAGAGGGATGATGGCTGACACATGTGTCATACTCGTGAACGGGTGCTACTTGCGATGACTGGTCGATGACGGTCTTGCGGGCTGGTATTAAATTTTAATATTTAACTGCATCATTTCTATCATGGTTCTGATCACTTTCGCGGATTGCCTGCATTATTAGGTATATATAATGTAAGTGGATGCTCCTGTTTCACCATGTCTATTCTGAGAAGGCTTACTAAATGAACATCAAAATTAAAATTAAGTATTATGCTTGAGTATTATTATGTAAATATATACAAGTGATATAGAAGGTGTAACAGTTGCAGCACCTTACAAAATGTAAATTATGTGTATTATGCAAAACCTGGCGATAAAAAGAGTGACGGTGAGTTTTATTGCCCGTTCTTTCTCATGGTTCTACGCCCTTGCTTTGCGAACGGGGCAGTAAATTTAATGTAAATGTAGAATCTTTAAGTAATTATTTTAAAATTTATTATTTTGACGTTCATAAGCGTTACATTGTGATCCAAATGAATAAAGCATTTTGACTTTGACTTTGACTTTACATTATCTGACATCTGACAAAATAGATTTTATAACATGTTTTCCTATTTGAATACTATACTCAGTTAACTAGACAGCTTACAAATAAAATAACATTTTAAGGTTTTCTCAGATACCTCCGTAGTCCCATTCACACGCACTCCGCGTTTCAAACCTCCTACTATATTCTTATAACAAACTCCTTATCATAAACTTATTTGGTATGTAATGTAAGAACGAAGAGGGGAGGATTGTTTATAGTTGTAAAAGTTATGAACATAAAACGTATAAGTTTATTGGGTTATTAAGTTGTGTAATAAATGGAAAAGAACTTGAAAAAAACATGAGTAGTGTATTGTAAAGATACATTATACATACATACATATACTCACGCCTTTTTCCCGTCGGGCTAGGCAGAGACAACAGAACGCCACTTGCTTCTATCCTTACAAACCTCACGCGCTTCCTCTACACCGGGTACTTCAGACCTTGCCGTTTTATAGGACGTCCCCAATTTGATCGAGGAATGTCCGACGAGGTCTGCCGCGACCGACTGGCCCACACACATTTGCCTTATAAATCTGATTCGTCATTCTTTCTTCACTCATTCGCTCCACGTGTCCAAACCACTTCAGCATTCCTTTCTCAATCCTAGTCACGAGATCTTCTTTCAGACCACTGTTCTCTCGTATAGTTACATTCGGAATTCCATCGATCAGTCTCACCCCACACATACTACGCAGTGATCGCATCTCAACTGCGTTAATTCTACTTGCATGTCTTTTCTGCCATACCCAACTCTCACTTCCATTCATCAACGTAGGGACAAGAACTCCATTGTGAACCGCCAATCGCGCCTCTTTCGGCACCGTCTCATAGAGGTGAGTTCATAAAGGCATACAGTGCTCCATTTACACGATTGCCCGCAGTCACTCTCCTTTCAATATCTTCTTCACATCTTTCGTCTCTTGTAAACACGCTACCCAAATATACAAATTCTTTTACGTGCTCTACTTTTTCACCTTCAATCGCAATATTACACTCAGTCAAACTTTCATCTTTTTCAACCAACATCACTTTCGTCTTTCTTGCATTAATTTTCTACCTTTAGCTTTAAAGCTCTCATTCATGCAGTCAATCATTTCTTGTAACTCATTCGCCGATGATGCAAGGATGACTTGATCATCGGCGTACAACAGGCACTTAACACGCAATCCTACCATATCGATGCCGCATTCAGTTTCTCTCATATCATTCATGCAGCTATCCATGAATAAGTTGAACAACCAGGGCGAGGCTGGACACCCTTGTCTGACACCTTTGGATATGACAAACCAGTCCGTGTAGGCACCATTAATTCGGACACTTGCTCTAGAATCCCTATACAGGGATTTCAGAGCCCTTATTATACAGCTGCCCACCCCACTGAATAACACCTTCCAGAAGTCCTTTCTTTTCATCCTATTAAATAAAAAATACCTTGTATATATATGAGTTAGGATATTCTGAAGTCGGCTATCAATAAAAACATAATAAGAAAATGTTCTTGAAAATTGTTCTCGAAAGACATGTGAAGTCTGCCAACCCGCACATGGCAAGCGGCGAGGACTATGGCCTTACCCCTCTCATAGTGAGAAAAGGCCCGTGCCCAGCAGTGCGACAGTATAAAGGGCTGATGATTATGAAGGAAATAGTAACATTTATACTGATATTTTCAGTAGTAGATAATACTTCGTAATATTCTGCTGTGAATTCGATAGGAATGCCATTGTGTTAGTTGTTCTTACTCTGCCTTTACACCAGATAGCCGCACATTGTAGTGCTGTTATTTTAGGGGCTGTCTTATCTTTTTAGATATATCTCATTTCATATTGCTTCGCAATAAGTAACCGTCACGGGTTCATTTTTGGTCTATTTAGGTATGTACGAACATTTTGTTCTGGATACACATATTATTGTTTTTAGTCTGGGTATTCTTGGTATTATTGTAATATTATAAAATATACTATTAGGATAATTAAGTTTCGTTTCATGCATTTAGTGACGTCATCTTACGAATCCTATAAAAGTGGGGATCGTTCGCCTGTCAGGTCATTTCCGTCATTTGCTGGTTGGCTTTCGTACGGAAAGGTTGTCGTGAGGTGACGGCGCTATTTGCGGTGAGTCATTTTTATAGTGACTACCTACTTTTGAATTATTATTTAATCGTGTGTAATTAATGGCTGTTTTTTCTGTTAGGATTATTAATCTTGTGGTGATTATTTGTTACCGTCAAAATCTGTTTAAAATTAAAAAAAACTTTTAAACACTCGCGTTGCATGTTTAAGAATATATATATAATATTATATATACGGGAATTAACGCGAAACATGCAGGGTAGAAATGGAAGCTTCTACCTCGCACTCGGAGAGACGTGACACCGCCACACCAGTCAGCTTGCGACCACGGGGCGTACAACCGTCTCGAAACGTCAAGCAAAATAAGGTATGTAAATACCAAATGCATGTTCGCGTTAATTCCCGTATATATATAATATTATGTATGTATATATATATATATATATATATATATATATATATATATATATATATATATATATATATATATATATATATATATATATATATATATATAATTAGGTCACTCGTTTCTTTTATTTTAAATAAAATCCACCTTCTGATCTTAAAAATACATACATACGAGGATTTATGCCTGGTGCGAGAATTGACATCCAAAAAACTGTATTCGAATAATTACCAGTAACACCCCGTAATTAACACCGTATTATTACGATCTAAATAAATAAATACACCTATGTCGATACAAAAAACAATCAATCCTCAGATAAGCTACTTACTTACTCGAACTTTATACATATTAAACTGAAACCCCTTCATTATTATCACAGAAAACCAAGCCTCCATACGGACTACCCAACGTTATATACTGGGGTCCATATGTTTACACTAACTACATTAAGCCTTAATGCTAAATATTTGTACAGTACCAAGTTGTTGTACTAAAACCTGCCGTATCTTGTAGAGTTAGGGTTGGCGTATACATCCTTTGAGTTAAGAGTGTCTATCACAATATGTTGGCGGAGATAGTATGTCAAACATTGGTGCAAAAGATTGGCGTAATATGTAGGTCTATTGGTGTGTTTGCCCAACCTGTTATTGGAATATATCGATGTTAGAATGAAAATAGGCGAATATTTTATGTTGGTAAACAATGAAATGAAATGAAATGAAATGAAATGAAATGAAATGAAATGAAATAGTTCTTTATTTCGTATAAACTTTGCAAGTACTTACGAAACGTCATTTAAAAAGAGCATTTTATACAATTATTTTTGTGTGCCGAATTAGAACAGCTCAATCCCAAGCGTTTTGGTCGTCTTTATATTCAGATATTTTATAGTATGCTTTTGAACATAATTTCGCTTTAATAATTTTGAACTTATTTATAGCCAAGTTTCTTAAATTATGAGGGAGCTTGTTATAAAAGCGTATACATTGCCCCATAAAACAGCTACTTATTTTGTGGAGACGAGTGCTATGAACTACCAGATTATTCTTGTGTCTCGTATTTACAGAATGTATATCACATTTTTTACTAAATTTGTCAATATTTTTATGTACATATAACAGATTTTCATAAATATATTGTGATACAACAGTTAGAATGTTTATTTCTTTGAATTTTTCTCTTAGAGTAACTCTTGGACCGAGGTTATAAATTCCCCTTACAGCTCTTTTCTGTAGAACGAATATTGTATTTAGGTCTGCAGCACTCCCCCAGAGAAGAATCCCATACGACATTAAGCTATGAAAATAACTGAAATAAACCATTCTAGCTGTTTCTAAATCTGTAAGGCGTCTAATTGTCTTAACTGCATAAGCTGCAGAACTGAGTTTGCCCGATAGCCTTTCAATATGAGGACCCCATTGTAGTTTGGTGTCGAGCATAATACCTAAAAACATGGTTGTCTCGACGGGCTCAATCCTAGATTCATTAAGTTGCACATTGGTTTCCAATTGTTTAATATTAGGCATAGAGAATTTTAAAAGTTTCGTTTTCTTATTATTAAGTAATAGGTTATTTAAATTAAACCAATTAACAACTTTAGAGAGTGCATTGTTTACTTCGTCAAAATTAACCTGTTGTCGTTTAATGTTAAAAATCAAAGATGTATCATCCGCGAACAACACAATCTCATGATTGTCCTTTACATAATTAGGTAAATCGTTAATATATATCAAGAATAAAAATGGACCTAGAATTGAACCCTGCGGGACACCCATTTTTAAAGCTGAACCTGGAGATGTCTTACCATTAACTTTGACCTTCTGGATTCTGTTGCCCAAGTAAGAAGTCAGGAGATCGAGAGCTTTGTTCCTAATGCCGTAGTGATATAATTTCCTGATAAGAGTATCATGATGTACACAATCAAAGGCTTTTGATAAGTCGCAAAATATACCTAACGCATCTTGTTACTTCTCCCAAGCCGCAAAAATACTTTTCAGTAACTCAACTGCTGCGTCAGTAGTTGAACAACCCCTCGTAAATCCGAACTGTTTCTTGTGAAGAAGATTATGTCTATTAAAATGATTAAGCAATTGATTAAGTATTAACTTTTCAAAAATTTTACTAAGAGTTGGCAATACAGAAATAGGTCGAAAATTTGAGGGGTCTGATGTGTCACCAGATTTAAATAAGGGTGTAATTTTACTATATTTCATTAAATCAGGAAATGTTCCAGAAGCGACACAGCCATTGAACACTGTGGCTAGATGTGGAGCAATTAAAGTAATAATATATGAAACAGTCTTTACTGACAATCCCCATAAATCCATTGTCTTTTTCATATTAATAGTTTTAAATTGTTTAAGAATATCTTCAGTAGTAACAGCAGTAAATTCAAAGGCTGTGACACATTCTGGTACGCAGTCCTTAAGTAGTATTTCAGCAGACGTGGAAGATGACTTGAGTGACTCTGTAGTTAAAATGGGTATATTAGCAAAAAAATTTTCAAATTCTGTCGCTACTTCCAAGTCCTCTGCAACACTCACATTATTGATATTTAGGTAGTCGCGACTGCGTGCTTTGGCTCTACCAGTTTCGTTATTGATGACATTCCAGGTAGCTTTTATGATATTTTCAGCGCATTTTATTTTATTTTTCAAATAAATTGATTTTGCAGCATAACAAGCTTGTCTGAATGTTTTTGAAATTTTTTTTACATAATTAATAAAGGCTGGACTATTATTAAAAGTTTTTTCATTGTAAAGTTCATATAACCTAATCCGACTTTTATGAATGCCTTCAGTTGCCCAATCACTAAACGTCAGACGGTCAGTTACATTAATTTTTTTGGGTTTAAATACAACAGAAAATTCATCATTAATCAATTTAAATAATGAGTTATATAACTGATCCGGACGGTTATGAGTAGGCAACCAACGCATTTTACTAGATAAATTAAAAAACTTCTATTCGGTTTTCATTTATAGGTATAAAATTTATAATTTTACTCTGAACCTTAAGGTTTTTTCTTGGACAACAGACTAACTGCCCACTGTGATCAGACTGAAGCATATTAATTAAGGATTTATGTAAAGGTTTAGTGTTAATAAATATATTATCAATACAGGTGGCACTTGTGGCAGTCACTCTAGTTGGTTCTAAAAAAGTATGACTTAAATTGTAAGATTTAAAAAGATTTAAGAAATTAATTGATGAAGAACTTTTCTCTAAAATGTTAATATTAAAGTCACCACAAACAGCAACCGTTTTATGGCAATTATTAACTTTGCTTAGGGCGTCCTCCATAATTACTATAAAACTTTCAAAAGGCGCACATGGAGGCTTGTATACACTCATAACAATGAACTGCTCAAATTCGACACATGATATCTCTATAACTCGCTCAACAGAAAGGCTCACAATATCAGATCTTTCCTTAAATTTTAAAAGTTTATTTATTATAATTAACGAGCCGCCTCGAATAAAGTTTTCTCTGCTGAATGAGCTTGCAACCTGGTGGTTATTGAAATTGAATATGAACTGATGGCTTTTTAGCCAATGTTCTGTAATACATAAGATGTCAATATTGTTACAGTTCATAAACAATTCCAATTCTAATTCCTTACTCATCAACCCTTGTATATTCTGATGCACCAGGTTGATACAATTCTTTAAATTATTTTTTTTACAATGTGTGGTTGATGAAAGTGTGTTTTTCTTACTTATAATAGGTGTGGTATTAAAAAAGGTAACTAATGTCTTATCCAGGTTATTGCCAGAGATTGACTCTATTGTCTCATTACTTAATTTAAAGAATTTGGAACGGATTCCAAGCTAATATTTAATGTCAAATTAGACTGCTCAATAAAAGCAGAGTTATTAGCCAAATTTTTGGCTGTGTTATTAATAAAATATGCTAGCGATGATGCTATTTGTCTTTGATTATATTGAGATAGATAACAACTATCACATGTCAAATAAAAGTTTCTAATGAAAGCATTAGAGTCAATTATGTCAATAAAATCATTGTAAAATGTCAGTGTATATAATTTGCTATTTAACTTATGTCTAAAATCATTTTCGGCCTGTGGCAACAACTTACTGTAGGGAAATGCAACTAAAATTATTTTTCTAACTTTTATGTTTAATAATTGATTGAAATATCTTTTTATAGTATTTAAATTTGCATTACCCCTTCTCCCAATAAAAATGATTATTGTTGAATCGGGACAGTATGTTTTACTTAAAATGTTTTGTAAGATATGTGTAAAACTTGCTCCGGGCATACAAAAGTTGGTTACTGTTTGACCTGTCCTTTTTCTCAACAATTGGCTCATATTCCTACCTATCTCATCACTAAACATTACTAAATTGTTGGTGTTCGTATTTGTATTCAGATGTGAGAGAATGTTATTGTTTGTGTCTTTTTATAAAACTACGGTTGTAAGGAGTTGCTTTGCTGCTACCAATATCTAAAACAGCAGTGCTGGAATTGCATTTCCGTACATATTTTTATGGATTCGGGTAGCTTGGTTGAAAATATACCACACACAAACACTCATCTAAAGAGTAAATAATATTATCTACTACTGCGCCGAAAAATAATTAATCTTATTAATAACAGTAAATTTAAAATAGTAGTAAAAGTAAGTGCCAAGAATGAATGCAATCTTAAAAAATATTATTTCTTTCATTATCAATCAATTTGAATTTACACTCTTCAATAGGGTTCCTAAAAAATTGGGCTGATGACGCAAACCAATCCATTCATTAATTTACTTGCTTCGTCTTATTTAGCTTTCCTCCGCGGACCAGTGGATAGCGTATGCGTCTGTTGATTGGGAGGTCCCGGGATCGATACCCGGTTCGAGCAAAAGTTTAGAGTAACTACGTTTTTCGGAATTCTCAGTAGCAGCACAGAATCTGGCAACGAGCCCGGTAACGGCAATAGGCTCGCCCCCTACTACATGCTGCTCAAAAATTCAAATTAGCAAAATGTGGCTGTTATATGTTAATACCTCAATACTCAATACTTTCATTGCTTTCTAAAATATTTGCTAATAACAATTACGAATACGGATACGGACATAACATAGTATATACCTCCACCTATCCCCTTGAGGATACAGCTGTCAGTCTATAAAAAAGAAAGAAAGAAAACAGTTTGTTTCAACATGATTCATCAAAAACACAAAAAACTGTAAACAGAGCTCGTACATAAGAATTTTCCAGACGCCTGAGAAGTGCTCTAGCTTGCTCGCAGCGAATTTCAGGTTGACACTGACAAGTCAAGTTGATACGACTCATGTAGACTTCTGGTAGAGACGATGCCATAGAGCAAAGATATTTATTAATAGAGGCGCATTACTTATGGGCGCTCTGTAGACAAACTTTCTGTGACCTAAATTACCGCTTGGCGGCGTGGCAGTCGCGCTGTGAGTCTGTGACAGCTTTCTCTATGAGTGAAAGAGAGACGAACGTTCCTCCTGTGTATCTTAACTACGAGAGCAAGAGAGACGGAGAACGACGCCAGCGCCGCCAACGGCGCCAACTACGTACTACACTGACAACCGCCAATTCGTCACTTGGAATCGGCACACGAAATTCTTAAGAAATACGCTTCTATTATGTAAATCTGTATTCATTGACGATGCTTAGAGACAATTTATCTCAGATTTCATCTTGCTTAGCATAAAGGCGTGTAATGTTTTTGTTGCTTTAAATTGGAGATTTGAGTAGTGTGTTTTGTATGATTGTGTGTGAAATAAAGTATCTCAACTATAATAAGTGCGAAATGTTGTGAGTGTTCACACATGAACATGCCATTTCAGCGATATAATCCTACGTGAGTATTTACTGGAACACAGACTGTTCGTGATTTTCATTCAATTAAGAGAAAATCACGTACTCACCTTAGGTACATACCGCTGAGATGGCACCTTACACACACAGCACACAACCGTAAAGTTGCGTGTGTGTACATAGGCTAAGTTTAGTATATAAGATCATGTAGATTAAGAAATAAACCAGTCACAAGTTTAATCCGACTTTGACTCGATACCCTTCCCACACCTCTGACGGTGGCCAAGACACCTTTAGCCATCAGTACTGATCAGCTCGGTGAGTCTGTCGAGTTGGCCGTCAGAAAACCATTTCCACCATACCTAAGTCCTACCCACAGTCCGTCTGTCATCATAGGTCTCCGGTGGCAGATATCCCGCACCTATCTATATAAGTATATATAAATACGTATAGTAGGGCTAGGATCTAATAGGGATTGTAGGGACAAATAGGGTTAGGTTCTAGGCGCGTACGAATCGTAGGTCTGTATCACAGCATACCACAGTAGTACCACGATAGTACGTGCCATAGGTTAGGCGCTTAGTAGTAGGTGCTGGTCTGTATCACAGAATACCACAGAGCACCAAGCCTAGACGCATACGCTAGGTACAAGTTAGGATAGGTTTAGGATACATATAGGTATAAGGATTAGGATAACTAGGATAGGATATTAGGTATAGGTGATAGGCTACGACTCTAGGATAGTGTAGGTTAACAAATTAGATTAATCCCCTTATCAATTAAAAACCCTCTGTACAGTTGGGTTAATAGCCTAACCGCTGCTAGCCCGCTGTACAAGGAGCCGGTAGGATTTAACATTTGGTCCTTCACCGGTAGGATAGGATTTAGGATTGGTCCTATTAGAATCAGTAATTGCCCCCCCCCCGAAGCACGTGGTCCTCTTGTCCCTTAAATTGACGAATTACTGACTGACAACTGGTATACAGCAGACTTGCGCACCATCCTAGCGCTTGTTTCGCTGTATATTAAGTGACTGACTAACTTAGTTGCGTCGTTCGGTAGCGGATCAGGTATCGGTCTCCCTGAACAGAGTCGCCCCGGTGCTCGAGAAGTCGCACATATCGTAACGAGGAAACAGATCGCAACTAAGTTACCTTTTTGTTTTCACCCCTTGTTAGGTTGAACAGGATAGGATAGGGCAGCAAGATGGAGATACCTACAACAAGTCAACGCAGTTGTAAGAAGCCACTACAAAGAAATCGAACACATATTGACCAACACCAAAAAGGACTCGGCATCCAGAAAAACAGAAAAATACATCGCAGAAAGAAGATCGCAACTCACAGAAGTATTTACCAGAGCATCGGAGAACCATTCGCTACTTGAAGACCAGGATGTCTTCGAAGAACATATAAAGTCTAACTACTTCGAGATAATCAAAGACCACCAAATACAAACAACTTGTAGAGCCGAACAAACCTCAAACATTTTCATCAAAGATATCTTACCCGGAAAAATGATTAAAGTATCTCGAAAATAGCAATTGTAAAGAGAATAAGATTATAAACAACAGTATAATACAAAATCTATAAATAGCTCGTATAACTTACAAGTGCTGGCTATGTAAAAAGTACATGCATAATAATATACAGGTGCACGGAACTTAAAGCGTTGTCAGCAGAACAGCGTAAAATAATAAAGTATGCAAACAGTGCATAAAACATTCATTCAATGTTTTAGTGTAGATATTGTGGCGAACTAGGTCAACATTTATTATTACACCTTGAACTTCAAAAGAAGGTTAATGTCAACGATTACGCCAATAAAAATGACGAACATAAAGGGTTAAAGGATCGGAAAACCTTTGAAAACCCAACTACAACTACAACTTGGAATAAAACCAAGTCAAACATACCGGACCGGACACACAGAATACAACGCTTTTAGCAACAGCCCTTGAGCATACATAAGCCAAGATAAAGGCTACTAAGAGTGCTGTGTGATCAAGGTTCTCAGGCTTCATTCTCACGAAAGAAGTTGCCTAACTACTACTAGCCTACACTCACAGAAAACACAAATGCGAGATAGTAGGTATCGGTGATAAAACACCGAAGACTTTAAACCACAGTGTTAAAGTTAACTTACAACCAAGATTGCCACAGTGCAACTTGGTCAAACTTATAACAAAGGTACATGATTTTCATTCAATTAAGAGAAAATCACGTACTCACCTAAGGTACATACCGCTGAGATGGCACCTTACACACACAGCACACAACCGTAAAGTTGCGTGTGTGTACATAGGCTAAGTTTAGTATATAAGATCATGTAGATTAAGAAATAAACCAGTCACAAGTTTAATCCGACTTTGACTCGATACCCTTCCCACACCTCTGACGGTGGCCAAGACACCTTTAGCCATCAGTACTGATCAGCTCGGTGAGTCTGTCGAGTTGGCCGTCAGAAAACCATTTCCACCATACCTAAGTCCTACCCACAGTCCGTCTGTCATCATAGGTCTCCGGTGGCAGATATCCCGCACCTATCTATATAAGTATATATAAATACGTATAGTAGGGCTAGGATCTAATAGGGATTGTAGGGACAAATAGGGTTAGGTTCTAGGCGCGTACGAATCGTAGGTCTGTATCACAGCATACCACAGTAGTACCACGATAGTACGTGCCATAGGTTAGGCGCTTAGTAGTAGGTGCGTATAAGTGCTGGTCTGTATCACAGAATACCACAGAGCACCAAGCCTATACGCATTATACGCTAGGTACAAGTTAGGATAGGTTTAGGATACATATAGGTATAAGGATTAGGATAGCTAGGATAGGATATTAGGTATAGGTGATAGGCTACGACTCTAGGATAGTGTAGGTTAACAAGTTAGATTAGTCCCTTAGCATTTAGGCATTTCTGTACAGCAAGGTTAGTAGCCCTAGGCTGCTATCCCGTTGTTCAGTGAGGATGAACCAATGGATGAGTGTATGGATAAATGGCTGTTTGTTATTATTTACAAGCTACCGATTTTTATGAAATTTCGCAATAAGAAGTATAGCTGATATATGAGAATAAAACACCTACCTTCTGTCACTTGATACAATTTTATTTAACGTGACCTGACTCTACACACCATATACTGTTTATTTGTTTATTATCCTCTTACATTTTGTTGACTTCCGAATCATTATATCAAGATCAACATAAAGTATTAAACGTATAAATTCAGAATATTCCCTAAGTTAATGATAGACCTCAACGATTTTACAAGATATAAATAACTAACACAATAAGGAACATATATACATACATATGCTCACGCATTTTTCCCGTCGGGGTAGGCAGAGACAACAGAACGCCACTTGCTTCTATCCTTACAAACCTCAAGCGCTTCCTCTACATTCATTATTCTTTTCATACATGTTCGCCGGTTACGGGTGCCTCGGACTTTTCCGTTTTTCAAGACGTCCCCAATTCGGTCGACGAACGTATTACGAGGTCTGCCGCAACCAGCTTGCCCATACACCTCTGCCATATATAATTATAACAAATTCAAGTAGTCATAACAAAGAACATATTCATCAATAAACATTCAGCGCAAAATTATGACGAAAAATACATTAATTTGCGTGTTATATTCATGGCTTGAATAATCCCAAAACAGAATAATAAACGTAGGTTCTCACACAAATGCATCATAATATGCTCTAACCACCAAAACTCAGCCCAAGCTTCTTTACAGTAATACTAAAGGCCGGTGCGCACTGACGTCGCGGCACGGCACGGCATGGCACGGCATGTATCGGCAGCCCGAAGGACGCTTCGGCATGCCGCGACGCGCCGCGGCATGCCGCGTCATACCAAGGCATCCAATTGACTGGAATTTAGTATCAATAGCACTTCTTGCTGAACATGAAGAACGACAAATACAAACTGATATGTCGATGAGAAAACAATTCTGGATACATTATTTATGAGAACAAGATTTACTTACGATGAATTCAGGAACTTATTTACCTACTGATTACGTCGTGGCACACTGTGGGACGCCGTGGCATGCCGCGGCGTCCCGAAGTATGCCGTGGCATGCCGCGGCGTCCCGTACGATTGTATCGAAATAAAGTAATATGAATTCTAAACTCATTGAAATAACAATAAAAATGATTTGATCAGTAATAAAATCCTTTGCCATGCCGTGCCATGCCGCGACGTCAGTGTGCGCCGGCCATAAGCCACCCCATTACAAAACTAAAATAAATGAATTAAACCCCAAAATCACACATTCAAGACTATAATACTACTAACATCCCCCACTCTGACTCGCGAAGCATAAAATCTTCTTAGAGGCTATCCATGGCCCGAGCTCTTAAAATGCGAGGGATTTTTAGAACAAAGTCTTTTTCAACTAATGCTTTTGATGATTAAGGATGAATGACAATATTACTTTGGATTTGGTTTTAGTTTTTTGGAGAGGGGCATTAAAACATTATGTACGAGACATGGAGTCAGACGGATTAATTTTGTTTGTATAATTGTGTAAAGATATAATATTTTTTTATCTATACTAATAATATTATAAAGAGTGAAAATTTGTATTTTTGTTTGTTTGTTTGTAATCAATAAATTCAAAAACTACTGGACCGATTTTAAAAATTCTTTCACCATTAGAAAGCTACATTATCTGCGAGTAACATAAGCTTTATTTTATTTTAGAAAAAATAGGAGTCCGTAAGATATTTGGGTTTTTCGGACCCAACGTGTAAAAAATCATCCAAAAATGATCCTTATTTGGCGTACGCCGCCTGAACTATAAAAGATAGAACCATAAAATGTTCTAATTAATTAAAGACCTTAAAAATATCTACAAAAAAGTTCGGGACACACTATGCCTATCTATTGCGAGTAAAGCCCAACAACCATTTTTTATTTAAAAATCTTGAATTTTTTAGGACTTCATTTAAACGCATTTATTTTACACTTCTTATCAAAATAAACTATATTGTCACAAAGTACTGTTTATGTAGGTAATATTTAGTCTTTAATTCACTAAAATTGGACGTTTGGTTTGAAAGTTATGGCGAAATCAATCGATACACATAAATAGAATTGGAGTGTCTGTTTGTTTTAATATTAAAATAACCACTTTTTACAAAATGCTTAAGGATGTATACACGGTACATATTACTGAAATATTTTTTTTTACAATTTTTGTCTGTCTGTCTGTTTGTTCTCGCTAATCTCTGGAACGGCTGGACTGATTTTGACAGGATTTTCCCTGGCGGATAATTGATGTACCAAGGAGTAACTTGGGCTGTAAATTTAACCGGGTACGCGAAGTAGTTCTCTCAGGACGCGAGTGAAACCGCGGGAAACAGCTAGTTCAGTTATAAAATTATATAACGTATTGACAAAATAAGCACAAACATTAGACTGTCGCCAGATTAAGTACTTACGTGAAACTTGTTGGTCTGATTTGTAATTTTAAATGACTGTTACTTAAATCATTTAATATTTTTTGCTTACACAGGCTACCTACGGTAAAAAATACTGTAGGCAAGTGCTGTTCGGTTATCTGTCTGCCTCAGTCTGTGTAAAAGACTTCGAGTATAACAATTCCTACATAATATATTCCTGAAAATCCCAGAAACTTCCTATAATATCACGAAAACTACTCAAAATCCCAGCTTTGCTATACAATTAACATTCCACTCTTCATATGAAACATGTATAAACTCTGGACATATCTGACGGAAAATGCGTCGAGCGTATCATCGGTCGCGTCTATTCCGTCAAATGGGTCGGTACATATCTGACGGAAAATGCGTCGAGCGTATCATTGGTCGCGTCTATTCCGTCAAATGGGTCGGTACATATCTGACGGAAAATGCGTCGAGCGTATCATCGGTCGCGTCTATTCCGTCAAATGGGTCGGTACATATCTGACGGAAAATGCGTCGAGCGTATCTTCATCAGTCGCATCTATACCGTCAAATAGATCCCATAAAAACAATACTTGTCCAAAATACCAAGCCTCGCGACCGTAAAAAGTTGTGAGATCCATGTAATACCAAGTCCGTTAATTAAAATCTTTAATGTTTTAAATAAATAGATTGACTCGGCCATCGCGAAACACAATATATCTCATAAGTAATACATATATAAATTAGATTGTTTAATGCGATTGCCAAGTCAATATATTCATTTAAAACATTAAAGATTTTGAATTAACCGACTTGGTATTACATGGATCTCACAACGTTTTACGGTCGCGAGGCTTGGTATTTTTGACAAGTATTGTTTTTATGGGATCTCATTTATTTTTGTAGATAGTCTTACTTTTGTCCTTTCCGGCACCTTCTACTTCTTGTACACCAACAACGAATTTTATTAATTAAAGCTCTAACTGCAAATGTAATTTTGTAATCCCTTATATTCATATGGGATTACAAAGTTATTAATGCAGGTAATATATCTCGAAAACTGGACCGAAATTTAAATATATTTTAAATTTTCCTTGGTTCATACACTAAACACTAATTGTTTCCTAAATTTGAAGCTTCTATGTTTGCTAGAAGTGCTTTTTGATGATCGGTCAGTGAGTGATAAAATTAAGAATTTTGAATCATTATAATTCTTAAAATACTGGTTCAAATTGAATGATTTGAAATACACCATCTTTATACAATGCCTGCATGGTTACTAAACAATCAGGCTTCTAGTTTTATCCACAACGAAGTTATAGGGGGTCGAAAATGGCCTGAATTGCTTCGAGAAAAGGATGGTACGGCCGTGCCGCTTTTTTGCTCAGCTTGGTGGGAGCACTGCCGTGCCCCCAGATCTGTTACATTACGCGTCTAGTCAGTTTTTGCATTCAACATCTACAGTGCAGTTGCGTTAAACGCCCAATGCATCAGTCAAAACACATGTGGTGCGTGGCGCGCGACGTCGACCGACAATGCGTTGACGGAAACGGAACAGACGCTGTACGCTCGACGCACTAACGCATCATCGGTTAGGTGTGAACGGTTGAATGTTTTATTATACATTTGTCTGTTTTGGATAACGTGACCGATAATTTGCGCCGCATCTTCCGTCAGATATGTACAGACCCCTAATCTTTGACTGTCATAAATAATCGTCGCACATATTTTACATCGTCCACTGCAGTGCACTGCAGACACACAAATAACACTTACCAGCAGTCAACACGTTGCAGAGTAATGACACTCATGGGATACAGTGGCAGGATACAGGATACAGGCTTTTGTAATTATTTAAAAATAAATTTAATGAAAATATGTATACTACGATCTCTCGATAACAAGATCTTCTGCTTACTGCAGTGAAGTGTTATTATTAACTGATAGACTGCATGGTTGGCTTAGTAGTATAAGCGGCCGCCTCGCCACTTGACATTACGCTGAATGTTGTGGGTGTGATTCCTACACGAGACAACATTTTCTGCGATTCATAGATTGTTGTTTAGAGTCTGGGTGTTCAATGTGTCCGTTAGTAGTATGTTTATAAAGTCGTAGAACGAGAGTTGTCTTTTAAAACAAAAATAAAACTACTAAAACATAATATAACCAGCAAAGTTACTGTTTCGACGCAAATCTCAGACTTTGTTGTTGCTTTTTTCTCTCTTTCGTATTCTCTTTCATTCATGACCCTCAGAAATAAGCTTAAATTATTCGTCTATCACTCGTATAAGTAAAGCATTATTTCAAAATGCGATGTAATTTGCTTCCATACTGCATCACTTCAGCAAGTCTTCTTCCTCGCGTAAGTGGTTCATATTTTATGTTTCTAAAACTTGGCTACGGTGACGGCATTGTCTGAGGCCACTTTAAGATCTCGTTTTTGCTGGTGGATGGGCAAAGAGGGAAAGAAAGCAAAAAAATTACCATGGACCGAGATGCTGGTATCGAGCTTCACAATCGCAGTAGACTCGTGAGTAGTGTATATATCCCTATCTCGTTACATTTTGTCTACAGCGCCCGCATTTAGTTCGCAAGCGTTTAAGGGATCTCTAGGCCTCCTAGTCACAACATGCACCCCTGCAGGCAGGTGAGCGTAGTGAGGGTAAGGTTTATATCTAAGGCCACATGGTAACTATAATTTTAAACCTGACACTTACTGCTAGTCGGCTTTATACAGTTTATTGTTATAATATGACAAAATTAAGGCCGCTAACTATTACGATAATCTATTTCAATCCAAACAGGTCGTTATGACGCTGATATACTTCAGCAATCACTTGTAATGAGCATTCTCGCAAATGTTACAAAACAAATGAGTGTGTTTTAGCGAGCATTCTCACGAACATTCGGGTGAGTTTTTGAATATAGATAATACATAGAATTTGCGCTACAATGGCGATTAAACCCAATATATTTACTTCACTTTGACTTATGATTTTAATCTAGGGAAGAATCTTCGTAGTTTGTCACTAATTTTAACTTGACTAGTGATTGGCTTACTCAGAATAATTGAATTATGATTTTAATCTAGGGAAGAATCTTCGTAGTTTGTCACTAATTTTAACTTGGCTAGTGATGGGCTTACTGAGAATAAATATCGATAAAATATCGATAATGTTTACAATAGATCACTAGATTTGGTTTACTCAGAATTAATTTCAATAGAATGTTGATAAACTCTCGATATCGATAAATAAATTTGAACGTAGGAACAGACACTTGTGTTTATTAAACATGTTCGAATTAAAATCTGAATTTTATTATTTAGAAACGTAATTTGTTTATGTATGGAAGATACATACCATATCTTACTCTTAAAATAATTCATAAGTGTAACTAAAGTAAACATATTGGGTAAAACTGCTGCTGTCGCTCCGTGGAAAAACTAATATTCAGCCAAAATCCGGTTAGACTAGTAAGCGGACCCCAGATTGAAAACTGGGATAACGCTAAGAGGATAATGACTGTCATATCGTGCATAATGTCATATTGTGCATGGTGATTACCATAGTGATTACCTTGTTCGCATATAAAACCTAATAATTATATAATTATTAGGTTTTATATGCGAACCTGCTGTAACGATTTTCTCTACAAATATTATAAATGTGAAAGTGTTTATAGACATACATATATTGGACATGTATCAGAACATGGTTTTGACAAATGACTATATGCAACGTGATGTTACTACATACCTTTCGGTAGATAGATATTCGATAATGGTAGATAATGTCATGGATACTGACCGAGTTACTCAGGTACTTTATAAAGTTTCTGAAGTCACTCAACTTGAGATTAAAAGAGGATAAGTGATTTAACGCGCACAAAGCCGCGGGCAAAAGCTAGTTATACTATAAAGATCTTAGAGAGTAAATGCCATCACAATCAGAAATATATGTATATTTAATATAAACACATACTTTACCGATCACTAGTTCTACAATATGCGATTAAATTGCCGGAATTTTGTGAATTAATAGAAAAATATCAGCATCATCATCATAGCAACCAAAAGATGTTCCTGCTGGACGTAGACATAACCCTTAAAATTGAGCCACCCGCATACATCCACTGCCCGCGATCTCAACAAGATCTTCGGTTCACCTTGCGGGATGCCTACCTCTACAACGACCTTACATATAACATATAGGTACATTCTTACTTGCTTCTCGAAACTCTTTAGCTGTATTGCATCTAATTTTCTTCATCAATTCACAAGCTATATCAATATCAATTAAAGTGAACCATTGTGGTGTAAGGATTAGTCAGCCTAGACCCTGCGTTACCGGGTCTAGCTGCTTCCAGGGTGCGCCACGGGGAGGCCCCTATACATTTTATTTATTTTATTTATTTTATTTTAATCTTTTCGGAAAACTTACAGCTAACAAGGACATACAATTTACAATTTTATGAAGCTGAGGGCCATTTACAAGTTTTCACAAGTAAACATAAAAAAAAATGCAACAAAAGTCGGCAGAGACACGAAGTTAATTGCAAAAGAACAAGAAATTAAATGAATAAGGCTTACTTATCATGTATAAACAGCTAGGAGAAAAAAATATCAACAAGTAACTTTTTTAGTCGTGGGACACTGGTATTGAACAAATCTAAATCAACATGTCGAGATACTTCGTTAAACGATCTACACGCCCTTATCAGGAACGAGTTTTGCCTATACGTGGTTTTTACTGGCGGTATATAGAGTAAACTAGGCTGACGTAGATACGCGGTGCGTGTTATTAATCCCAACTTACTTAGTAGTTCAGGGCAGTCAATCGAACCATTAGCAATCTTAAATAGATAAACAAGATCTGCTATGCGCCTTCTTTCAAATAATGGTAGTATATGAAACTTCTTACAGCGTACAATATAGTTAGAGGTATATTTGCGAGTCTTAAATTGCACAAATCGAAGAAAACGCTTCTGAATGCGTTCTATTCGGTCGGCGTAAATGTTGAAAACTGGGTTCCAAACCTGCGAAGCATATTCCAGGTGGCTGCGGACAAATGCACAGTAAAGAATCCTAAACGTCTTTATGTTTTTGAACTCTGACCCAATCCTAAAAATAAAACCAAGTGCTTTGTTAGCCCTGTTTATAATATTTTCATTATGAGCATCAAAAAGCAACTTGGAGTCAAAGGTGACGCCAAGATCCCTCATTGAGTTAGTTCTGTTGATTGTCATATCATTGATTTTGTAGTCAAAGATTATAGGAGTTGGTTTTCGAGTATATGTGCATACGAAGCATTTAGATATATTTAGTTGCAATTTGTTACGCATGCAGTAGCTTTGTAAGTTATTTAGATCATTTTGGAGACCATAGCAGTGAATAGGTTGTGAGACGGGACATAATATTTTCATGTCGTCTGCGTACAGAATTATTTTAGAATATGTAAAACAGGAACCTATATCATCGATAAATATCACGAACAGCAATGGGCCAAGAAGAGATCCCTGGGGAATTCCTGAAGGGATTTCTGCGGGCGCTGAACTAAAACCATTCAGAACCACTGTCTGGAAGCGATTTTGAATATAGGATGTGAACCACCTGTACAGGTCACCCCTTATTCCTAGATCAAGCAGCTTACGGAGTAAGATGGAATGATCAATGCGATCGAACGCTTTCGTATAGTCTGTGTATACGATGTCTACCTGGGACGGCTCAGACATTACATTTGTCAAGTATTCAGAGCAAGTAAGGAGGTTTGACACTGTGGACCTATTCTTGAGAAACCCGTGTTGGTAATCATTGAGGCAATGTTTTATACAATGATAAACTGACGTATAGACTAATTTTTCTAATATCTTAGCAAATAAACAGAGCTTTGATATTGGACGATAATTTTCAACTTGGTCTTTGGCCCCCTTCTTATGTATAGGCGTAATGAATGTGTTTTTCCAAATTTTCGGCACCACTCCTTCTTTTAATGATCTGCGATACAATATGGTAAGGGGTACAGACAAGCTCTTAGCACACTTACTGATTAGGATTGGCGGTATGCCATCAGGTCCTGCAGACTTGCTTAAGTCAATAGAGTGCAGAAGTTTCAGCACATTAGTCTCATGAATTGCCACTGAGTTTATGTCTGTACTTGTTTGAGAAGGCAGATGTACCAATGTATAGTTATTGTTACCAGTATCATTGGGTTGGAGGAAATTGCCATAAAAAAATGTACTAAACATATTACAAATGACGTTAACATCTCCTGATGAGCAGTTACCATACTTCATAGTGGACGGGTAGGTATTAGAGGACTGCTTACTTTTGACAAATGACCAAAACGCTTTCGGTGATTTGTAAATCGCTGACTCTATAGATCTAATATAGTCGTCATACATTTCAGTTTCCAATCTTTTAGCACGATCCCGCAACAATATAAAAGACGAGTAGTCAGAGAGATTACCATATTTTTTGTACTTGGAGTGGTATTTAAATTTTTCTTTTAATATTTTAATAAGAGGTGTTTTAAACCAGGGGGGGAACTTATTTGTAGCTTTTTTAATCCTAGTAGGTACATATGCCTGCCGTACTTTGTCCAATCTGTTATAAAATAGAGATAAAGCAGCGTCTATTGTCCCATTACTAAGATCATTACTCCAGTTGAAACTGTCCAATTCACGCGATATTGAGCTGTAATCGGCTAAGTGATACATAAAGGTGGCTCTTGGACGTGTAGGTAATGTGTGGTATTGAACGAAGTCGGCCAATAGGGTAAGGGCTACATGGTGGGGGTCCTCAGGCACTAATGGATCCATACATTTTTCCACCGTAATATGGTTGTTGCAAAAAACTAAGTCCAACACACGATCGTTTACATTCTTACAGCTGTTGTATTGGAGAAGGTTGCACGTATTTAGTACATCAATAAAATCCGACTGAACCTGGATATTTGTCGGATATAATGAGTAGCCGTCTTCCGCCGGCTGCCATACAAGATTTGGCTGATTAAAATCGCCCAGCACCAGAAAGGAGTCTGTAATATTGCTCATTACGATGTTATTTAATTTTTCATAAAACGAGGTCAACTGCGAAAGCAAATTAGGCCCTAAGTTTTGTTTACACAAATAGGCGGCACAAATATGCAGTTTGTACGACATTTTGGGACGGGAACGCCGTAGCGTTAGACTTACCCATATGTCCTCGGCAGACGAGCACCATTCACAACGCATATCTGCCACCAGTTCTCGTCGAACGGCAATAAGCACTCCACCCCCTACCATTTGATTAGTATTTGTGTAATTTCTGTCGCGCCTCCAAACAAGATAACGGTCGTCCAGGATTTCATTACTGTCAAAATCATCGTTAAGCCAGGTTTCAGTTAAACATATTACATCATAGTTATTTAAGCACACACTTCTCAGAAAACTAGATGTTTTTGTCCGCAGACCACGTACATTTTGATAATACACTTTAATTGGCATAATGGATAGTACGAGTTTTAGCCGTGCGAGTAAATCACTGAGCAGTACAGTAGTAACACTAATAGAAACAGAAATTGCAATGTGAACTTTAAAAAAGTAAGGTTATTCAACATAACGAGTTTTGTACGTGAAATATAATAATACCCACAACATTTCGCTTGTAGCAATTTAATACTCGCATAATATTTTAACTTAATAACAACACGGTCAGGCATTATATCTATTGAGTCTGTTTTATGCAATGCGCTAATAAAGTATTTATTTATTAAAGCATAAGGTTTATAATTGAGAAAGCAATTAGCGCAGGTAACCGGCCCTGACCCTAGCGATAAGAGAACAAAAGCGTTGATCGTCAGCGATGCTATTGAATAGAAAAATGTAAACATACCAGTGTCTCGCAACTTATTCACATTAGTGTTCATAATAAAATAGTGTAAGTATGATAAGATTTTATTAATTAAGTTATTTTCTTGAGATCCATTTCTGTTTTGACAAGGAGGGTAGGGGAAGTTTCGTTTCTTTTCACCATGATTTTGGAGTGCTTGACCCAAATATAGGAAAAAAATTTCTCTCTTGCGAGAGTCTTCGCTTTGTTAAGCAACTGTTTGTTGTCAAAGGTCAGATGGTCGTTGACATAAACTTTGCCGTCACCTGACATCCCCAGATCGGAGACCGCTAGAGACTTGTTTTTTTTAGCTGCAGCCACAAAATCGTCTCTTAAATATCGGTTGTGAAGTGATAGAATAATGTTTTTACTATCCTTGTTGTTACGCTGAGGAACTCTGGCGATGTAATTTATTTGTTCCTTCGAAACTTTGCAACCGATCTTACTGCCTATTTTAGAAATAATATCGAACAGGTTTTCTGATGACTTTACTGGAACGCCTTTAATCTCGATGTTATTTAGTCGCGACCTCTGCTCGTTCTCACGCATGGCTGCTTCTAAGTTCTCCAAACGCCGCTCAAAACGTGTAAACTCTTCTTTTGTCTTTTTAAGCGACAAAATTCGATCGATTTCCGATATTCTTCCCGTGAGCTCTTCAATGGAGGTATGTACGTAGGTTAGGGAATTCTTAACCTCAGATAACTCACTCTTCATAGTTTTGAGGTCCGAGATATCGGCTTGTATAGTTTTTACGGTTGCTATAAGTTGCGGCAATGATGACATTTGCTCTGTAAGTTTTCGCAATTCTTGATGGATATGTTCTAGTTCCGTGTTTCCGTGTTTAGTAACCGTTGATATGCCAGGCGCATTAGGGCTTGCAACCACAGCTTTACAAGCACTGCACTTCCAGGTTGTTTTGCGGTCACCTAGCTTGCGGTACCCCGTTTCGGTTATGCCCGCACACGGAAAGTCAAATCGATTACGGCACACAGTACACTGCACTCCATCTCTGGCCTCAACATTGCATCGGTGACAGGTAAACATTATGAATGGGAAATAAAAGCACGAGAAACACTTTCAACTATAAGCGACAGCGCGCAAGCGGGGAGGTGCGTACGAGTGTTCGGATTGTCGTCTACCGATGTACATACACCCAAGTGCAGTAAACGAGACCTTTAAGTGGCCTCAGACAATGCCGTTACCGTAGCCAAATTTTGGGAACAGAAGATCTGAACCAGTGACACAATGAAGAGGAAGAATCAATATAAATATGTAATTAACAATTGCCGTCAATCGACATGAAACTCCCGATTCTCACCCACAAAAAAACGTAAAAAGTCACAGTACAACAACCTTAGCAAATAAATAAAAAGCCACAATCTGACCTAACATATCGGCAGACACCAAATTTATCTACGTTAAGAATATTTTATTACGCTTATAATTCTCTGGAGTGGCTATTGTAGAGCTTTTGACAAATCACACGTGTTATTTCGTTTTGTTCCGACGACTGAGCCAAAAACCCAAGACATATTTGACACTATTCATAATGGTGACACAAAAATCCAACTGCCACGCTTCCCAGGCGTTACATAACGTAAATCTCGACGAAACGTTTTTACGGTATTTCGGTGTAAATATATCAACAATGAAAGTCTTTATTTCGTGAGGCGTTTAAATGTGTATTGCACTTTACTGCAACGATGAATGAAGTATAATACTGGTTTTTTGAATTATCTATGAACCCTAAAATAAAAGATTTAAGTCATAGTTTTTACACCAATTACTATTAATTGGCACAATAATTACGATAAACATATATTTTTAAGACATCATCATCGAGCTAGCGTCATCCTAGTTTCTATAGATAGACCTTTTTTTGCCTTGGAGTCCGGGGCCCGCTTATTAATTTTTCTAACTATATTTGTTAGAATATAAGCTTTATTCCTTTAAGTTTAAAAGTTTTGCGCTATTTAAAGCTTTTCTGTGGAATAGGGCTTAGAGATAAAGTTTTAAAAGAATATGTTACTATTAAAACGTTTCTCTTTGCATTATTTAGTAACCAATAATGTAAAAAAGATTTTTTTTGTAAAATAGCATTCTCACGCCATACAGGAGATTTGTGAGATATTTCTTCACTACTACTAGTGGCGGTTCATTATTAATAGCTTTAATAGCTATAAATAATAAACCACCACTTGCCAATATACCAAAATGACACATATCAGGTTTGGTTTCGAGGAAACTATATATAAAGTGAAGACATATTTGCCTACGAAAGTTCACGGTATGTTGCTGACGAAGCATATCTCCAAAATCCGTGTTTGAAAGAAAATTGTAACCGATTACTTAACTAGATCACTCAATATATTACAAGCTAGCATTGTATTGCTTTTGAGATTATATTCTTCTTCTTCTTTACAATTAACATTTTTTATAGATGGTTTAGTTTGTACATTATAACATAATTTGATAGACCGTGACTGTAGTTAATACATAGCTTTTTTTCAATGTTACTACCGCATGAAAGATATTGAAGTTTACCTTCAAATCAAGTCGAATTTTGGTTAGAAAAGTTACAAAACGACTCTGCTTAGCGATCCTTGATTTGTATACTATTTACATAAATATATTTTGATACCCTAATTTCAATAAAACTCTAAAATGACTTACCGCTGAATTCAATATTCGATCTATCCATTTTTATAAGATTTTAGATTCTTTTTTTGACGACCGGTTGGCGCAGCGGGAGTGTAAGCGACTGCTACGCCGAAGGTCGCGGGTTCGATCCCGCTCAAGTCAAACATTTGTGAACATGGATGTTTGTCTTGGTCTGGGAGTTTCTATGTAAGATATGTAGGTATGTATTTACAAAAAAAAGAAAAGTATACATGTATGTTTATCCATTGTCTAGTACCCATAGTACATAAGCTCTTCTTAGTTTGGGACTAGATGGTGTGTGTGAATGTGGTAGAATATTATTATTATTTTTGTCATAAGTTCCATACAAAATATGGCAAACATGTATCTCGAATCATTAAATCCATGGATAGCTGGAATATTGAAACCGACCGTTAGACAAACAGCTGACACCATCCACAAAAGAACTATCAATCGAAATCTGATTCTAGGAATCCTCACAATGCTCATGCCACAAAAACAAATTCGGCCATTTCTAAACAAAATTGCTCTAATATATCCGCCCGTAAACTTCAATATATCTTCGGGCGACAAATATTAAAATTCATAGCAGTACGTTAAATGTAGGTATACCGCTTGGAGACTCGCCAATAGTACGAAATAGAAGTGCTATTTATTAGAGCTAGTTCTAATGGTATGAAAGTGGATGAATGATTGTAAAGAACTTGTAATGAAGAGATAGTTTTGAGGCTTGCTTGTGTCTAAGTAGGTATCTTTTGTGGATATATGTATATTGTATGTAAATCTTACAATAAAATATTATAAACGTGGCAGTTTGTGGGTATGTATGAAGTGATTCATCTCACTAACCATCCTCAACCTACGCACAGAAGCTAGTACAAAAAATTGTGATTATCTTTACGTGAGACTGGCATTACTCAGTCTAGACTAGAAAAATATTTTAGTTATGTTGATCCGATAAAATGTAAATCATCAAGATACCGTAAAAATATGAAAATCTAATAATCTATCGTTCAATAGAGAAGGGACACAAAACTGGTGTCATCTTATGCTAACTGTCAGATTATTTCTGAAGGTCTAAACAGACTGAATCGAGCTAGTAGAAGTGACATACGTGATTACCATGTATTCAATTTTTCGATAACTACTGATGTGCCGCAGTCCACCGGACACAAAAACCTAGCCTTGTCAAATGATCCTTACCCTATTCGAAGGAAATCACGCCTCGATTCTCTGTTATACCGATAACAGTATTATATACACTTAATTGACGTAAAGTAACCGTACCTAAACTGTTGGGTTTCGTTCGGTGAGTGAGAGTGCCGGAGGCCCTATTCCCTATTCCTTCGCCCTCATCCCACTCCTCATCCTATCCCTTTTCCCAACCCCAAAGGGCGGCAACGCACTTGTGACTCCTGTGATGTTGCTTGTGTTCATGGGCGGCGGTAATTGCTTACCATCAGGCAATCCATCTGCTCGTTTGCCGCCTATTACCATAAAAAAAAACTAACGAAAATCGCAAGCTTTCATAAAAATTATAATCGGAAAGTTTTTCAATATTTTACCGAATCAAATCTACTATAGGAACAGTGCGCATTGTACGTACTGGCGACAAATTACATTTTTATGATAAATCTCGTGATACCGTTACGCAATTTATAAGTAGTTTTCTTGATCGATTTCGAATCGTGTTGTTTTCCAAAGCTCAGTCTATTCAAATTGTACATTAGCCATTCAATATAACCATCACAAAAGACGTTAAAACTTCATCAAATATTTATTTCGAATGGTTGATTTTACTAAGAATTCACTCTATCAAAGAGGTAAACAAAAACTGTTCCAAGAAATTCTTAAAAGCACTCAGTCATCTTTCATAATGTAGTCTAACTCTAAAATATTGAGAGACTTTCGCTTTATGGCAAATGTATTCGTCAGAAATCGACACACGTTTTCTTCGAGAACATGAGATATTAGAAAGTGAGAAAGTTATTAAATAACATTGAATTAATATATGAGTGGCGAACTTTTACCAACTTTGGCAACTGAATGCCGACCATAATAAGGTTTTTTCTCGACTTACCGGGGTCATCTTCAGGTGGGCGAATGATAAAACTGGCATATATCTCTTGTGGTTCAGTACTCTCGACAAAAACATAGGCAAAAAGTTTTGTCATATCGCGATATAAGGAAAATGGTAGTGTGGGTAGTTTATGGCTTGTTTTCGGGTATGAAGACCGTTTCTCACGTAAATATACAACAAAAGCGAACGGACAGATAAAAGACGAACAGTTTTTTCGTTGATGAGGATAAAAGAAAGTTGTACGGTAAGCTAAAATGTTAAATGATAAAATAATATCACAATACGAAACGTCCGTGTTGAGTTGAAATATTCAGTGTGGGAAAATTTGATCTAGGAGGGAGCCGCAACATATGTGCTAACGTCCTGTCATATTATTATACAAGTGAGACACAACTGTTGCCTAGTCGTTCAAGGTTTATAGTTATTAAAAGACGGAGGTTCTGATATTAAAAGCGTTTACTGATGTGATAGTAACTTTCGCTGAGTTAACTATATTTGATTAGCGTCTTGTTATATTGAAATTCTCTTAGTCATCTATGTAATATATAAGAATATACGTAGTCTTATTCTCTTATATGCCTGAAGGGTGAGCAGTTCCTGATCCCATTTTTTTAATAATAAAAGCGAACGAATATGGTCTCCACTCACTGACTGAAATGCAACAGTAGAATTACTGCCAGTTTACGTCTATCTTCTGTAAGAATTTAGTACTACCTCGGACGAGCCAGCCCATTCATGCTGTAATCAGCGCTCTAGCATGCGTTAAGTTTTATTTCAAGAGGTCTTGATATTGAATCCACAGCCTTTAATATATAATCATCTACCAGATGCCCTTAAAAAGGTGAGTTCTGTAGCCAGTTTTAAAACAAAATTGTATACTATACTTGTCAAAAAATGCTATTATACCGATACCTTTGGGTAGAAAAGTCGTATAAACCAAAACCCGACTTTTCAGGAGAGCAGAAAAACGATTTTTTTTTTTACATAAAAATTCATAACTTTTTTGTTTTTGTAGTTATAAAAAAAATATCTATGAGAAAGTTTCTTAGAACTTGCGAATAAAAAAGGTTAAATCATCAAAACCTATCTATCTTTTTTAGTTTTAAAGTTAGCTTGGATTTACGTCTAAGAAAAATCAATTCTTGGTTAATACACCCCATGAAAATGTACTTTAAAAAAACTGTAAAGGTCGTATATCCATTTTTGGTAAGCTTATGGTCACATTTACTGTCGTAAAAACCCATACATGTAGTTTTTTTGTATTAAAAACCATTTATAAAATTGAATTCTGACTAATAAACAATCCTGTTACTCTCAGAATTAGTAGGAATGCAATCATTATTTTTCTTATAACCAATAATGGTCGATTCAATTAAAATAAAACTACCTGAAATACGAAGTCAACATTAATTAAGTATTATAATACCTTCTAATCAACATTTACTATCATTTCAATAATGGTACAACATACCTAACAGGTTTAACATTTTAAATTGAAAAATTATTATAAACACCTTAACACTTTCACGGACAGTAAACGAGACACAATTGAAGTTTTATTGTTATCACGTCTATAGGCGTTTACTGTCCTTCAAAGTGTTAAACAGAAATGTAGATAAACAATCGACTTAGTCATAAAAACAAAAATTATTCAAACTTCTTCTGAATTAAAGTAATCAGGCATTTTAATCATTTATAAAAAGTTTGATATTCTTTTTAAATTTTTGTATATATTTAAATGTAGGTACTTAATTCAATAAATTATTGAATTAAGCCTTTGTAGTAAGGCTTACTTACTAAGTAATTTATTGAATTGCAACTAAATAAAAAAAACGATCAAGCACTAAACGTAACTAACTTGTGTACTAAAAACATAACACTCCTTTTTTTGGGCAGTCGTGAAAAAAGTAACTTACTTTATGATATAAAGGACTTGGATAAAATGTGCCCCACGTTGACCAGAAACAAGCGGTTGTAGATAAGATATATAAATCATACAAGGAATTTTAAAGTACTTTTTACATTCCATTGCAGTCACTGAAAAGAAAATAATTTAAAAGAATTTGAAGCGATTTCCTTCTATTTGACTTTGTTTGAATCTACCGATAATGTTGCCACGTAACAATGATAAAAGATTAGTGTAGGGAAAAAATATAGCAACAGAATAGGCTTGTGTCCACTAAAAATAAATCGGTTTGATTGTAGTATCTATAGATTCATTATGATTTTAAGATGTCAATAAAGTTTATTATTAATTATAAAAAGGTAAGATTAATGTTATTTTTTGGATTCTAAAACTAAAATTAATATAATTATTTATTCTTGTGACAGTGAACACCAATCAGAGAGCATTACGTCAAACAGTACGTCCGCCATGCATGTTGTTGACAACAACAAAATACAACTAAAAGGTCAAACTTCCTACCTGTCAAATCGAAAATAACAAAATAAAAGTAGGTACATCAGACCAGACTTCCTTCATGGTTTGTTTTGTTTTGTATCTACTTTGTGATATCAGTCAACCGCCACGATGGATTTTTTTTCGTGTCAAATTCAAAAAGGTTTTTAAAAAGCCGTAATTAGTAATTCTGCTAATCGATTTTTGAAGAAAAAATCAGGTGTTTCAGTTTAACATCTAATAAAGGAACTAATCAATCGCCAACTACATTTTAGGACACAAGCCTAAGAGAGCCCTGAGCCTGTAAGAGTTAAAATACGCGTAATCTTAAGAATGATAAAATCAAATTAAAAATGGGTTCAAAATATAGTCCAAAATCCACTGACTAACAGGGTTATTTTAATGCAGCTCTGGTATCACCAAACTAATGTCAAAATAGTTGACATGTTGACTTATCATCTTATCCATAGAGTAAAGTAATACTATTATACTACGGAGGTCTTATCTTTCGACGTACGCACCTTTTCGGTTATAGTTTACTTCTAGACGAGAGTATTATACTTATATTTTATATGATGAGAGTCCCTCAAGCAAAGACCAAAAATAAAAAATAGATACTTAGGACAATAAAATGCATGAAAACTAAAATAGATTATATAACTAATTACATTACATCAATAGATTGTGAAATATTGTCAAAAAATATGTCATTAATAATTTATTTCCAAACTTAATAACTTTTTACCACTGCTGCTTAGCTTAATGCGCCTTTCTTATTGCATAACTAGAAGACTTGTTCTTTAAAATTATGTATGTTTCATCTCTGTACTTGCTGGGGCACTGGCCCATATGATTTTTGTCCATCTCCTTTGTGTTCAGAACTAGTTTAAAATTATTTATGAATTGTTACTATAAACTATTTTAATTATTATTATAAATTATTTTAAAACGAATTATGAATTATTGCTTGCAACATTGCAAATATATCGTTTTCTCGAAACAAAGGTAGGAGTAGTAGAAGGTAAGTGGTATAGGGCCCCAAGCACAATTTAAATTTTGCGATACCTACCACAAAAGTTAAAATTTCTATATTTTGTAATAACATTTCAGAATCAACTTGAAGTTACGTGAAAATTAAATTTTATCCCATCCCTAGCAGATAAAACAAATGTGTTGTAATTTAAATGAATGGATATACGAGTATAAAAAGAATTATTCTGAATTACAACTTACCGAACTCAGCACCTACTTGCATGAGTGTATGCGAGTAGGTGCGACAAGAGTGTTCTAGCCTTAATAAATTGTAGCACGTAGCTATTGCGATTTGTAGGTATTAATCGTGGTAGCCTCATACGACTGATCAGTGACGGTAGCCTATTAAAAAATCATAAATATCTACCCTAAACTGGGAAAATTCGACCGCCAAGTGCCTCAGTATCATGCACTGAATCACTAGTATCGGTTTTTGGTTTATTATTTATTTACACCCAATATTATTACACACCTAAAAGATACAATCTATTTAATACAATAAAACCATTTCAACAAAAATATAGATCGAATTTAAATCTATCAAGCGAAAGACCCGCTTAAAAAATATCAATCCACCAAGTACAGTCCGAGGGGAATAATATTTTGCACTAAAAACATTACTCTTTATTAATACAAAAGCAATTTCAATTCTATCCCAATAAAAAAGAGTTCATATTTCGATTAACTTGTCTTTCAGTACCCGTTCTCTGAATTATTAGTCAGAATTCAATTGATCTATGATTATAAATGGTTTTTAATACAAAAAGAACTACATATATGGGTTTTTACGACAGTAAATGTGACCATAAGCTTACCAAAAATGGATATACGACCTATACAGTTTTTTTAAGGTACATTTACATAGGGTGTATTAACCAAAAATAGATTTTTTCTTAGACGTAAATCCAAGCTAACTTTAAATCTAAAGAACATAGACAGGTTTTGATGATATAACCTTTTTCATTCGCATATTGTAAGAAACTTTCTCATAGATCATTTTTTTGTAACTTCAAAAACAAAAAGTTATAGATTTTTATGTAAAAAAGTAGTTGTTCTGCTATCCTGAAAAGTCGGGTTTTGGTTTATACGACCTTTCTACCCAAAGGTATCGATAACTGGGTTTTTACGACAGTAAATGTGACCATAAGCTTATTAAAAATGGATATACGACCTTTACAGTTTTTTTAAAGTACATTTTCATGGAGTGTATTAACCAAGGATTGATTTTTCTTAGACGTAAATCCAAGCTTACTTTAAAACTAAAGAAGATAGATAGGTTTTGATGATTCAACCTTATTCATTCGCAAATTGTAAGAAACTTTCTCATAGATCATTTTTAATCACTTTCGGGTTTTCGTTTATACGACCTTTCTACCCAAAGGTCGATATGCAATAAGGATTTACGACGTCGAATTTAAATTATGCTTAGGTAATGCATTCAACACGTTGGGGCGTATAAACCATTTACAATTAACGACTATTTTTACGGCCTGAGTTAATAAAAATTATGGTCATTACATCATGACAAAACTACAAAAAAATAATATTCGGCTTTTACACTGATAATTTACCTTTTTCAAGAGGCTATGACCAAAAATTTCTGGGTCGTATTAACCATTTTTGTGTGAATTTCTACATTTCGTATATACAGATCGATAGAGAAAAAAATTCTGAGAAAAATGGTATATATAACTCAATTTGGCCAAAATGGTTTATACGACCTTTCTACCCAAAGGTATCGATACGATTGATGAATTTCTGAATGACACAAATGTTTGTACATTGTAGCTTTTATAATCATTATAGTTATTAATTTACCATTGGATAATAATTTTCTATAATATGTAATTAATGTAACTCTATTTATTTTGTGATAATGACTTTTATAATTGAAATAATATGTATGACAAGATTTTAATTATTTAACACTCAAATGATTGATTACAATTTAGTTTCTAATTAATCACTAATATATATGTATGCCCATGGCAAAACATAGTGAAACTATATACCGACAACACCAATCATGTACAGTCTATGTTTTACAAATAAATAATCATTTCATTTCATTTCATAAAAACTACATAATTCAGAACGTTCACAAAAGGAAATATAAAAAATACCTGCTTCAAAAGGACAAGTACTATAATATTAAAATTAATAAAATGTCAATGAGTCCATCGAATATAAAGTCAAAGTGAAAGTCAAAATCATTTATCCATCTAGGCCATCTAGGCAAAGTGGCGCTTATGAACGTTAAAATTTAAGTTAATTACTTAATTATTCCACATTTAAATTTACTGCCTCATTTGCAATGCAATAGGTAGAACCACGAGAAAGAACGGGCAATAAAACTCATGGCCACTCTTTTCAATCAAATATAATGGTTGTACATTTTATTTTTGTAAGGAGCTGCAACTGTTTCACATTGTAAGACACTAAAATGATGTACGTATGCTGGAAGCTCTATTGAACCGTCTTCGAAAGAGATGTATAATAAATACTACAAACCAACCAACCACATTGCACTCAGAAAACACAATAGATAGACCGAACAAACGGCTTCGTCTTACAAAAATACAAGCACCTGTAGTTGCAAAGCAATAACCACCTAGAAGCCTGTACAAACACTGAAATATGATATCGTAAAGATAAGTTAACCTTTGTAACGCAAAAAAGAGTTTCTTAAAATTTTCGCGCACTTACTGAGAACGTGAATTGGGTTGAAAATATATATTTTATGTCGTACGCAGCAATGATATACGCGTGTACATGACGCTTACTCGTAATGGGGATAGCAGGAACGGTGCGTGTCAATAAATGGCGTTTTACGTTTGAGGGCACTGTAGGCTTCGGCAAGTTCTTTCGTACCGGGACTGCATTTTCTAATCCTTCTTTATTAAACTGACTTTTAGTTGACTGCCTCCGTAGTTTGGTGGAGAGCGCATGCTATGGCTGATCAGGAGGTCCCGGGTCGGTTTCTTCGAATTCGCAGTAGCCGTACGGAACTTGGCAAAGTGCCCGGCCACGGCAATAGGCTCGCCCCTATTATGTGGTGTAACGTTACACCTCTGCCTACCTCTTCAGGGATACAGGCGTGAGTCTATAAATAACAGAAAACTTTATTTAAGGCATAAAGGTACATACAAAATATAAAAAACTATTAATAAGACGGGCATATAATGTCATAGTTTTGATGGTCGTTGGTCGTCTTGCGCTACGCTGTGGCAAACTGTGATGGGTGTCAATCCCCATGTGAGAGAAACTTTTGTGTAATTTACGAATTCACGTCTTATTGTATTTGTTGTTTACATTTTTGTTATTTGTTTTTTTTTATAGCAGGACTTCCTTTAAGACACAGGAAACACATCTTGTACGAAAGCGGATCCTATTACTTAAGTTGTTGTTTTTAAAACGCAACTGCTGACATTGACCTCAACCAGAAGTCCAAATTTCTACTACAGCTGTCGATAACAATAAATTGCGTATAGTTTCAAAAAAACGCTGTGCATGCTAGTTACAGAAGAACTATATCACTGTCACCCATGCACAAACATTCTACAACCCCAATAGATATGTCAGTGTTAGACGGAAGCATGCAATTTATGCTCCTACTTCAGTCGTCACAAGCCTTGCTCAACGTAGTTTTTACTTCTTGGGAAGCTTTTTTTATAATAAAATTAACAAGGTATTTTTTGTATATCCGCTTAGTAATCAAGAATGTTATAAAATTGTAACAAATTGGCCTTTTAATTTGAGCTATGATGAGATGGAAAATTTATTCAAACAATAGAATAAAACAAAAATGAAAAAAAAAATAATTATAAGTAAAATAAAATAAACTCAGCCTGGACTCAATTGCGCAAACGCTTTCTCTAGCAACTTACACCATACCAACACCCAAACACACACATACGCTCGCACTCGCTCAGTACCGCCGTTGCGCGATCCACGTCTCTTACACACCATTACACACATACATTATATGTACACTTATTATATGTATATACACTTCATTCATACACACCCACAATCTAAATACAGAAAATAACTTTAACATTTTATAAAGGTACCGACAAATATCATTTCCTAAATATTATTTTACTCAATTGTGTTTTACCAAAACTGTGATAAATGTATAGTAGGGAGTGCCTGGAGATTCGTAATACAGGTCTAGTACGGACTCCAGCTCTCACTAAGGAACAGCTAAGTTATTTGGTAATTTTCTTGTAATCACTTTGTTTGTAATCTTACAAAGATTATGAGAGAAATAAAAATGTATTTATTATATATTTATTTATATAGCAGAAACTTTGTTCCTTGCGAATAATTTTTTTATGCTTATCTGCATAAGAGGCTTACACAAGGATTAGGTACTACACTACATGATTAGTTATAAGTTAGAAATAGCTTATCGCGTTCATTTGTGTTATATAATATGAATCCTTTTTAGAAGAAAAGGTGAACATATCCAGTTTTGAAATATGATGTCCATTGCAGTATTAAAGCTTTAATATGTAGAAGAAGAAAACTAATTCAAGTTGATACTACGTATTGATGCTTATCCGGGTATTCTTAAAAGAATTTCGGAATACCTTAAAACTCATTAGTTGCGGGGATAGTATATACGGTGAAACGGTTGTTGGAAAAGTTTTTACCGGCAATTTATCTATTGAAGCTCCAACTAGCTTCGGATATACGTACTATCTACAAATATTACAAAGTACAGAATTGGGTGCAAGAAAGTTGTTTCATATAAAGTATTTGTGAAAAGTTTTAAGTTTTATAGGAAATAAACTACCATATTTCCTTGTATGCTAGGAGCAGCGATAGCCGAGTGGAGATACCAACAGACTGTCATGCAGAGGGTATCGGGTTCGAATCCACGGCGCGGCGCGACTTTACGGAGTTATGTGCGTATTGAATTGTTAATTATCGCTTGTCCCGTGCCTCGGAGAGCACGTTAAGCCGTCGGTGCCGGTTGTCATGATGATCTTTGGCAGTCGTTATAGGGAGTCAGTACCTATTTCTGAATAAACTGACACTAGTCTAAACCATGGCATATCGCTATCCCTTCGGGTTGCGGAGGTCCGACAGGCAGTTACTCTGTGGAAAAGCTAATATTCAGCCAAATCCGGTTAGACTAGTAAGCGGACCCCAGATTGAAACTGGGATAACGCTAAGAGGATGATGTTTTCCTTGTATGCTAGTAAAATTACTTTAAGTTAATATGTAAATATGGTCTGTGTTCCGGCTGCAACAATGTACTCGTATGTTCTACGCAGAGGGTCTCGAGTTTAAGCTCACGGCGAGCACCACTGACTTCTCGAAGTTAAGTACCTACGTATTGAATATTTAGTTGGTAAAACTTTCCATGAAGACTGCCTCGTTGGTCTCGCGGCATAAATGTGCGCGTGGGATTTGGAGGTCTCGGGTTCGATTCCCGGGTCGGGCAAAGTGCTTTTGGGTTTTTCCGTTAGGAATTTTTCAGTAACAGCACGGAGTCTGGTAATGTGCCCGGTACGGCAATAGGCTCGCCCCCTATTACGTGGGACCTAGAAATTCATGGCGAAATGTGGGTGTAATATTACACCTCTGCCTACTCCTTCGGGATACAGGCGTGAGTCTATAAAAAACAAAAACGACCATGTCTGCAAGTGCACTATAATGTTATCGAAAAACATGTGAAGTCTGCCAACCGCACTTAGCCAGGGTCAGAGCCAACCATGGTCTTACAAGTCTCATAACGAGAAGAAGCATGTGCCCAGCGGTGGGACAGATTAATGCCAAGGCTGATGAAAAGACAATGATAGACTAATTTCGCTAAGCAAGACCAATATCTCATATTTCAAAGCAATATTTCACGTCACTCGAGAATTGATAACGTGAACGCTTGGTAAAATATTATAATACCCACATAGGTACACACACCCTGCGTACCCTCACTTTTACATAATATGTTACGAAGATATTTTCCGAATACGACAAGCCACGGGTTGAATTTTCATCTTAGTAAGTGAGAGGTTAGTGATGGGAATAAGGTCGCCTAAAATAACTGGTATTTGTAAAAACCTTATACTTTGCGTTTGGTATTTTAATTTATTTTGTGCTTAAGGAATGATATATGCAAAGAGGCACAAATGTAATGATTAATTAATTATTGGAAGGGTCGAAAAATACTGATACATTGTTGAAGAAAATACAGGTATTTGAGTACTTATTGGCTATTGAAACAAAGGCTAATTATTTAAGTATGTGGTTTAATTACACAGTTCTACGACTTTGCTACAGGAGAGAGAAAAGGTCACGATGCTAAGCGATCATTTTCAAATACCTTGTTACAAATGTTTTCAAAAATATAGTATGGTGTCGCTAGCTTTGCCTTACTCTAGTATTTAATAATACCGTTCTATTTTAAGCACAAGCCTATCAAAGGAATCAAGCGTATAAGGCAAATTTTTCAAGTACTTACAAATACAGATAAGCACAACTCAAAATAGAAACTATCCTTTAAGTGAAATTTGGTATATGGTATTAGAATACCGAATTTCTGACCTTCAAATCTGAACTATGAAAGAGGTCTCATATAACACGGGCCCTTAAGCTTGGGCCCTAATAAACCTTGCGGTGCGAATTCCACTTTTTCCTTTTATGTCATTATAGTCAAGGGGCTAAATCCGGATTATAGCTTAATTAAGTAAAAGAAAAAGCTTTTCTTTTTACATTTAAGACTTTCCCCAGTGGGGTTGCCAGGCGTTCCCAACTTGCTGTTTAAAAAAGTTTCTAGTAGTCTGAAACTATATTATTATCTTTATGGAAATAAGAATATTTCCCTTTTGTAACATTTTGCCTGATTTAATTAATTATGTTCTATTAGAATATTTTTTGCTTCCTGTTTCTGTACAGCTTTGGCCTTGTCCTTTTCATCTTGAGCGTATCACATATATATACATAGTTAACTATTAGCTAGGTAGGTATATTCAATTACCGTAATAAATATAGGTACGTATGATATTTAGAAGGTTTTATTTAAGTTAGAACATTTAAGTAACATAATTTATAAGTAGCATATAAGTGAAGCTTAATGTAATATAATCTAATACAAAAACCTAAAAAACAAATTTAGAAACTAAAAATATTGACATGGTTTAGGCGTCGTAAAATGCCTCCGCATCAATGTTATCGGGTAACGTGCCCAGAAGGCTGGCAGCATTGCCACGCTGTATGGCAATGCTGATTCTCTGAGCAAAGAATAAACCAGCCTTCTGGTCACGTGAGACGTCGATTAATAATAATAATAAAATGTCTGTAACATGTTTTCCTTATACCTTATTAATTTCTTCTTCTCTAAACTGTTTAAATGAAGAGCTAACAGCTTTATTTATCACTCGCCCAAGATTTTTCACTTCTCTACAATGTGAATATCAATTTAAATTTTTTACAAGAATTTGCTGCCATAAAAATATGAACTAAGATATACTAGGCTATTTATAATTTTTCTTCATTTTCGTGCGAGTGTGTGGCCAATTTAATAGTGTCAAAGTGTATAGAACTATAGACCGCTCGTAGGCGTCCGATGAGGCTTTACGATTTTTGTGTTCACCGAGACAAGAACCCGAGACCGTAGACCTCACAGAATATCCAATCCCAAGCACGGTAGCGCTCTGATATAAATGTCACACAAACGGTCACCCATTCAAATTACAGCCTCCGCGAATGTTGCTTCGCTTTGCCGATGTGTTACGAACCGCTAGTCAATTTCGGTACTTAGTGTTGAGCAGTAAAACCAGTACAGACCTTAATAAACTTATAAACTTAGTAGCTTCTCAGTCCACTCCGAGTAATAAAAAGTTACGAACGCTACTCAGGGCAGATTGAGTCTACTTACTTTTACATGCGCTAAGTGAGGAGAGGAGGAATAAGTATTAGTACTTAATTTATTTTGTCAATAATTAAATAAAATGTAGTTTTGACTGCGAATGGAGCTGACGCAGGTGCCTCATTCGTTCTCCATGTTTTAACTTGTAGTACTGTATACAAATAAAAATACTTGACTTCGTTTTAAATATTTATTTTACAAGTTAATTAAGTTCTGCAACTTATCTATCTTATTTTAAAAAACGCATAGAAACTTACATCTACTCCTGGTATTCACACCTTAGAAACCTGTCTATCGTTCTCCTTAATGTCATCGCTTTTTGTGACATTTAAACCTCTGGAGCTCTAAACGCATTCTCTTTGCCAAAATACCTTTCTCAGTATGTCTATTAATTGAGATACTATTATGAAACTGTCGTATACATTAAAACAACATACCTCGTACTCATTAAAACATCCCGATCGCCGTTTCGATTGAAACCACGAACCGTCAAATCCAGTCTTGTCCGGGGCTCAATGGCTAGTCGATGTCATCCCACTATCTGATGAAACGCAACAAGCGAAATATGCCCATCTCTTTTTTCCCACCAGTCATACTGAATGAAGCTGTCTCATTCGTTTCCGACCCATTCGCTAGGATTGACTGTTATACGTTCAGACCTAGATCTAGTCGCATGGAACTGACGGCACGGAAATTACTGCACTTTGAATTATCGTCGCAATATTCATTGCTGTTTGGACATAGCTAAATTGTTTTAGTTTTTTGTTAAATCCATTGTATCGGTTTTTCTTGTTTAACAGACAAATAGAATAGGTGTTTTGATGACTGGCTATTTGCTACTTTTTTTAGAAGAAGTCAGTTCGTCTGAGCTGTAACTAGGCTCTTTGCAATGCCAAGTCGCTTTTGGGAACACTTTTTTACTGTTTTTATTTCTACAATGTTCCCTATTCTCTTATACAACAAAAATGTTCTTGCATGAGCAAGAACGTTTTTGTTCTCCGCAAAGAACAAAAACGTTCTTGACAGTTAATAATTGTTTTGGCTAGTACTGAGAAAATATTTGGCAAAGTTTTAGTACTAAAATTTTATTCACTATATCCTTTTACGTATTCTGTGAATTTGACTGCATTTTTGGCATTAAGACTTTAATCACAGCTTACATGACTGTGTCTTGGTTTGCATAGTACGTATTGTATTGTTAATCAGAAAAATAAAAAAGTTGAAACAATAGGCGAATTGATATAAACAATGACCTTATTGGATAAATGGCACTAAACCTGGCGTATTATTTACTTCGTAATAGGCAGTGTAGTCTTGCCCATAGATACCGACCTAGGTCGTTTATAAAGCCAACAGCGTCTAGCAAAGAAATAGAACATGATTGTGCTTGTGCCTGACATCAAAGGTAAATTTGCTATTCCTCTCGGTTTAAGCCATAACCTCACTCAAACATGGGACACAGTAGACTATTATATTCGACGACACAGCATCTAATATTGGTGCCGTTATTATCAAGCCTCTGAATGGACATCTGAATTGGACGAGAATGAACTTGTGTATCCAATAGAGATGAGCGAGCATTGTGAAAGAGGAACACTTGTGACTACCTCCGTGGTCCAGTGGATAGCGTATGCGACTGCTGATCGGAGGTCCCGGGTTCGATTCCCGGGTCGGGCAAAAGTGTAACTGGGTTTTTCAGAATACTCAGTAGCAGCCCGGAGTCTGGTGATGTGCCCGGTAACGGCAATAGGCTCGCCCCCTATTACGTCGACCTAAAAATTCATGGCGAAATGTGGGTGTAATATTTACACCTCTGCCTACCCGTTCGGTGATACAGGCGTGAAAATATAAAAAAAATAAAAAAGAGAGGAACACAATAAAGTCAAAGTTACAGTCATGTACTTTCTGAGGTTAAAACATAGCGCTTAACGAGCGAACAATTAACAAAATAAATAAAGTACATAATAATTTTAAATTTCAATTTAGTGCTATTGCGTGGAGCCTGTGAAATCATCACCAGCTTTGTATATAAAGTGTCCCACTGCTGGAGACTGGCCTCTTCCGACTAAAAGAGAGGTAAGGTTCACTATGCTGGCCAAGTGCGAATTGGCAACCTCCACGTGCCTTTCGAGAACATTATGGAGAATTGTATGTCATGCAGGTTTCCCTACGAAGTTTTCGTCGCCGTTTTATCAAGCGATATTTAATCATTTAATGAGACAGGACGAAGGGGAAGACAGATGGGAGACATCTTAAAACAAAGTACAGGTAAGAAGTACCCTAAACAGAAGAGGATGCTTGAGAAACTTGATGGGAGTGAATGAAGCAAGGGAGTTATGTTACGATCGTTGCAAATGGTGTTCCGAATATTTCTTGAAAATAAACTATAAATTATTACTATAAAGTGCAAAAACGGATTCCCGCGTCTCTTCCCGATCTTTGAAGACGCGCGAGCTTTTTTTTGTCAGGTTCAAGCTTTTATGCACTTTATATTAATAATTTTAAAGTTAAATTTCCAGTGCGTTTATAAAATCCTCACCGTTGCACTCCGTCCTGTCTGCGCTGACCCTTAGGCTTCGTTCACACGGCATTGTACTGCACGTTTTTTTTAAGTATACGTCTCAACGTATAAATAGTGGCACATACATTATCTATAGAACCATTCACATGACGCTTGTACTGCAAAAAATCGTGCACCGTTTATACGTTTGAACGAATACTCAACGGACTTGTCAAGCAAATCGAATGAACTTTAACGTATTCGGCATGCAGTGGCACATAGTATAGTTCTGACTCATTCACACGGCCCGATGTTCATACGTTTTTTATCGATTTAGTATGTTTTCAAAACTTTCAATAGACATCCTAAAGTAATTAAAAAACTTCTTTTCATCGTTTCTAAGTCTATCGTATAACTTCTCAAAAAGTTTAGTACGCCCTGTTTCTTCATTTATAGGTGTACCCAAAACGTTGTGCTCTGTCGGCGACGAGACCGTTTGCACCATCTCGATTGTACCAATATAAAAGAATAACCAAGCGTGGATCCATCAATGACGTCTTTTCACAATCACAAGTCTGTGAAGATTGCGGCTATTCGTTTTTTATACGAAGGAAAATTTATCGTGTGAACACCCGGGTGATTGTAAGTTAAAAAAACGAATACAAAGAAAACGTGCAGGATAGTGTCGTGTGAACGAAGCCTTAGGCTTCGTTCACACGACACTATCCTGCACGGCAACCTTCAACGGCACGATGTTCATACGTTTTTTATCGATTTAGTATGTTTTCAAAACTTTCAATAGACATCCTAAAGTAATTAAAAAACTTCTTTTCATCGTTTCTAAGTCTATCGTATAACTTCTCAAATAGTTTAGTACGCCCTGTTTCTTCATTTATAGGATGTACCCAAAACGTTGTGCTCTGTCGGCGACGAGACCGTTTGCACCATCTCGATTGTACCAATATAAAAGAATAACCAAGCGTGGATCCACCAATGACGTCTTTTCACAATCACAAGTCTGTGAAGACTGCGGCTATTCGTTTTTTATACGAAGGAAAATTTACAGTGTGAACACCCGGGTGATTGTAAGTTAAAAAAACGAATACAAAGAAAACGTGCAGGATAGTGTCGTGTGAACGAAGCCTTAGGCTTCGTTCACACGACACTATCCTGCACGGCAACCTTCAACGGCACGATGTTCATACGTTTTTTATCGATTTAGTATGTTTTCAAAACTTTCAATAGACATCCTAAAGTAATTAAAAAACTTCTTTTCATCGTTTCTATATCTATCGTATAACTTCTCAAATAGTTTAGTACCTACGCCCTGTTTCTTCATTTATAGGATGTACTCAAAACTTTCTGCTCAGTTGGCGGCGAAACCATTTGCGCCTTCGATTGTACCAATAAAAAAGAACAACCAAGCGTGGATCCATCACTGACGTCTTTTCACAATCACAACTCTGTGAAGACTCAAATAGTTTAGTACCTACGCCCTGTTTCTTCATTTATAGGATGTACTCAAAACTTTCTGCTCAGTTGGCGGCGAAACCATTTGCGCCTTCGATTGTACCAATAAAAAAGAACAACCAAGCGTGGATCCATCACTGACGTCTTTTCACAATCACAACTCTGTGAAGACTGCGGCTATTCGTTTTTTACACGAAGGAAAATATACCGTGTGAACACCCGGGTGATAGTATGTTAAAAAACCGAATACAAAGAAAACGTGCAGGATAATGTCGTGTGAACGAAGCCTTAGTCTCTTCATTGGGCTAACTCTGTCATCAGATATAATAAGTTATTTACATAATATATTTTACTTTATTCATACAGTGCTAGTATTGTTAGTTGATTATCAGTGCTTTTATTCAGAATGGGTGCATAGTGTTCCCACCAAGAACTTAGGGTCCCAAGCCAACCTCACCTGCAAGTGGTGCACCTGCCGATCAACGGACGAGGCTCTGGCAAACAAAATATCCCGAAAAGTGGCAACAGGCTCGCCACCTATTACGTGGGCTCAAAACACTGGCGAAAAGTGGGCGTCTAATATGCCTCTGCCTACCCCTTCAGGGAAACAGGCGTGAATCTATGTATGTATGTGTATGTTATTCAGAATGGTAACGCAATTTACTTGCGTGTATAATTAAACATTTTAGTGCTAGCTTAACTACATTCATGCCACGGAAATTGGTCGCTTTATCTATGTATGTACTTGCACTTTAAACAAAGCATGTTTAGGATAGTTCTGTGCGCTTTTGAACAATGGAATAATTTATGTTCTGGGGTGACTAAAAATAAGAGCTTCAAATGCAGACAACTATAGAATTGGAAATAAATTTCTCGCGGGAATGTTTGCAAACTTCGGACAGACTGACAATAATATCACTCAAAAATAGCTGAGTGATACTACCACTTCTTGCTCTTCGGAGGACACTATTTTGGAATATGAAAAGTTTGTGAAACGTGGATGATTTGCCGAATCTTTTTCAAAAGTCCTAGATTTGGGAAATATGCGCGCAAGAAATGTTATGAAGGATTACCCAGGCTTAAGAACAATTCAAACTTTGAATAGAGGTGGACGAAGGGACAGCGTCTCAATTAACATAGTGCTGCTAAAAGACTGTTCAAGAATACCGCTGCCTACCTTAATGATAATATTTGCTTGAAACCTCATTGGAAGAAGTTTCGATTGAAAGACACTGGTTAAAAATCTGCAGCAATTAAAAATACTGGCAGGCCTTGTTTTTTACTAAAGCTTTATTCTAGAAGAAGCAAAAGAAATTTATACTTTTTCGTGTACGATACGCTATATGAAAACACAGTCAGGTCATTCTTTAGTTTCATTACAAATCACAACCATTCAATCAACTGACACAAAATATACCCAGACATGAAGCAATCATCAATTGATCACACAAAGTGTTGTATCGCGTGGGGACAAACCTGTACTCAGCGTCGAAAGGCCGAGGCAACCACCTAAACCACTACACCACGTCCCTGCACTTTCACTACATACAGTCAAAGTTGAACAAATAAATGATGACTTGATACAAAATAGTGTCTTAAACCTGCAACATTTCGCACATCGGCAGTCACCAGGTGACAATTAAACGAACAGCATCCATGCATTCTGACTAGAAATGAGTGGTCAATTTTGAACGCACTATTACCCAAATGTCGTGCGTGTAATCTGCATTCCGGATTACGTGGCGAAAAAGGGGGAGTGATATTGGAACAAATTTTGAAGTGCTGCAATGATTTTAGGACGTTATTGCATTGTCTTTGTGTTGCATACAAGCACATTTATGAAATGGAAAGCTATTAGGTAATCCAGTTTTATTAAAATTGTTGCTGCAGTCGACAGTTTATAAAGCAAAGTAGTCGTTGCAAAGTTTTATTATTTTTAAAGGTTTTAGTTTAAGTGATTAGGTATATGGATAGAGGGCCTAGCCAAATGCTAATTGCTTCTGATTTCTACTTTTGTGAACGCTTGGTTGCCATGACATCATAAGAAATTCCTTTTTCGTGGATCACGTACCTAATATATCGTAAGATTATGTCAGTTCCATAAATGCACTTAGCGATTAACGGGATCACTAACTGAATGCCATTTGGCCACATGCCTAGATTAGTTAGATAGTTTCAGACTGTTTTTACTAGGCAACTCGATCACTGACATTCCAAATACAACCCTTCAATGGGCAGTCGATCATATTGATTTATATCGTAATACTTATTTACAGCATATCCATTTGTATATTTCTAATTAACCCTTTACGAAAATAGGTACGCAGGTATAAACATCATCTACCAATTAAATTAATCACAGTCGCAAGGTAAACACAGCTTTATCTATGTCATAAAACACGTATTTGATCCCAACGAACAAATAGATGGTGTTCCAAAGTCAATCTTAGCAATCTTAGAGAACCATCTATTTTTCTACATAGATCTTAACTCAAACATAAATAATTGTACATAGGTACTCAGACTTTTAACCAAATAAATTACAGATAAATTATGGTTCAGTTAAAAATCCATTAGCTCGCGATGCCCCAGTAGTATTAGAAGGACCATATTTACTCTTACATTCAAATACATTATTCATTTAGGTCACAAAATTAAATTTATGGCAGTCTAACTGCCAGGATGTTGTACATTTGCGAGGAACTTCTGAACTTGGTCAAGGCGTAATATCTTTACAAAATTACAACGTATATAAAAACGTCGTCGATATTTGATGTGGGTAGGTACTTTGAATTAGCATGATTAAGAGTTTTCAAACAGGAAAAATAAAACCAAAGAAATATGGAAAGGTATATTATGGGCACATTTTTTTATTTGTATCGTGTATTTCCTTTGTCAATTCTTACGATGCTCATGGAATGAAACGGGGTTGTGTCACCGGCACTTTCTTAATCCGTCACATTACGAAAAGCAACATACTTGTCAAGAATAAGCAACCACTGAGGTCAACTATATTGTCAGAGCAAGCGCTTAAGTATTATGGCGATTTCATTTCTGATATAGAATCGATGGTCAAGTTTTACTGAACAGCGTGCAGTGTTACTATAATGTAATTGCAACTGATTTCCTCTAAGCGTCGATTTAGAATCGGTTCACCTAAACTCTAATATGAAAATCAATCTGCGTTCAGAAGCAGTAAAGCAAAAGACCTTCTAATTAACATGAAGTTCCTGGATACATTGAGGCTGGAGCTCCTATGCTAGGATTATCTAGCTAACAACAAAGCTAGTAATCGGTCGTATGTTCAGCGCTCTATAGACATTTTAGTCGTACGAGGCTCTCCCTGTAGCGAGTAAAGGTGCCCGCGATAAGGTTTTATTTCGGTTTTTGGATTACATACAGGCTGTATAGTTTATATGCTTGTGAGTGAAATAATTGTGGTCTTGTTTTACTGTTTTAGCTGCAGAACCCTTTGTTAGTGGGTACTTTATGCCTGGATATTATGCTGCTTTAGACAAATTTGGCTAAAAATATTGAAGGCATTATTTCATAATCTATGTAAAGAAAACAAAATTTATCGTCATGCCGCACTGTGAGCTTGGACATAAAGCTCTGTCAAATAAAAACGGTTCTAATCATGAAAATAATTTATCAGTTAGTGAAATCTCAAAATCTCATTCGGAAAACACAGTGTCATTCCAATTTATATAAATCTAATAACTAGACACACCGTCCAATCCATTAAACCGAAACTCTGATTTCCAAATAAATTCCAGGGAATTCCAAACCCATTATCCAATTAAACATGATTATAGATTGGAAGGATTCACCAATTAGGTACTAACACCAACAGCCATTTAAACCAATAACACGGTTATACCTGATATTCCAAAATCCGACTGGAGATTAACACATTTGGTCCCTTTCGGCATATAATGGGGTCATTGTCTGTTGGCCACATTATTGTTACAAACGACATACAGTCCTGATTGGCTGTCTTACCGTTAATGTCCTGTCTGGGTATTTTATGAAATGTTTTTTGGACCCAATTTGCATTTCAATTCATGAGTTTTTGCCACTGTCAGTGTGAAGGCTTTTTGTTCGGGATATTTGCGTTGGATAAAATTAAAAGTCATACTTACGTTTGTGATACTCGATGCACACATTGCCTTAGAAATGTATTCCTGAGTATTACTATGATGTAACATTAAAATTAAACTTAAAATTAAATTTACAGACTTTAAAGCGGTTTATTTCGTTGTAGTCCCCAAGCAAGAAAATACAGTATTTTTTTATATCTATTATGTTATTTTAAAAACACGGCACACGGTTTAAAGGCACGGGCCTCATCTCACTATGAGAAGGGTAAGGCCATAGTCCACCACGTTGGCTAAGTGCGGGTTGGCAGACTTCACATGTCTTTCGAAAACATTATGGAGAACTCTCAGACATGCAGGTTTCCTCACGATGTTTTCCTTCACCAATAAACAAGCGATAATTACCAATTTAATACGCACTTAACTTCGAAAAGTCATTGGTGCGTGCCGTGTATTTGAACCCGAAACCCTCTGCGTAGCAGTCCGTCAGTCTCTCCACTCAGCAGGGTCACGTACCTCGAAAGGAAAAAAAACGAAACCCTTATAGGATCACTTTGTTGTCCGTCCGTCCGTCTGTCAAGGCCCTTTTCCTCAGAAACGCGTGGAGGTATCGAATTGAAATTTACATCAAATAGTCAAGTCTACTGTCACTTGAAGCTGTAAAATAAACAAATTTCTAAGCCAACGCAATCAAAAGATACAGCCGCTTATGCTGCAAATTGCCGCAAATTTTTGAAACTCGCAAGGGAATCAAAACCTATAGGGTACTTCCCGTGAACTCAGAATCTTGAAATTTGGTACGAAGCATTGTCTTATAGCACAAATAAAGGGAACAATGCGAAAACCGTAAATTTTGAGTTATATCATATAAAAAAAAATGTTAGAGTTACAACGCCTTTCCTCATGAACGCGTGGAGTTATTAAATTGAAATTCATATGAAATACTCAGGTCTTTAATACCTTTAAGCTCTAACTAAATTAAACTTCTAAATCAACGCAATAAAAAGAAACAGCAATTTAGGGTGCTCCCTTACACTCCTCAGTGAATATACCTGTTACAGTTTCAGCTTGCGTTTTCTGTCAGTAACGGAAGAGTTTTCTGTAAATTGATGATGAGTTAAAAAATAATTTTAGTTTTACCAATACTAAGCAAGAGTTACTTTGATTATAGGATAATAAAATTGTCTGTAATCATATGAAGGAGTAATTTGGTATTTTGTGTTTTGAGTATGGGATAATATGGTCTGTAAATTATGTGAAAGAGTAATATAAGTTCGCTAGCAACCTAAATTAATAGCACACAATTCTTTATAATCTATCAATTCACCAAATCCATTATGATGAACATAAATTAATTAACAGTAGTACACACTTCTAAACAAAAAGCATTTCCCATTTCGGTCCAGTCTAATAAAAGTATGCATAAAAAACTTGTCAATTAGTATGAATAACATACTGACCAGGAAAAGTGATTAGGCATGCAATTTTAATTAAATTGCCCATGTGACATGGGCATTATGTATACAGGCCGGTCACTATTTATAGGGACCAGACTTCTCAAGTTGCCCGTAACACATACATAGACTCACACTCATGGGAGAGGTTGAAGGGGAAGACCTAGGCGGACGTTCTCTGACCAGATTGGAGACATCCTAAAAACAATGCAGGTTAGAAGTACCCTGAACAGAAGAGTATGCATGAGGAATCTGATGGGAGTGAATGAAGCAAGAGAGATATGTCAGAATCGTTGCAAATGGCGTTCCGTAGTCTCTGCCTACCCCTCCGGGCAACAGGCGTGAGTCTACATACAGTACACATGGAGTTATTTTCTTAGTATGTTGTTATATAACTAGACTTCACCCGCGGCGATTCCAAGAACCTCTCTGGGTGCTCCCTTAAACTATCCATTGAATATACCTGGTACAGTTTCAGCTGTGCGTTTTCTTTTAGTCAGTAATGGAAGAGTTTTCTGTAAATTGATGATGAGTTAAAAAATAATTTAAATTTTACCAATACTAAGTAAGAGTTACTTTGATTATAGGATAATAAAATTGTCTGTAATCATATGAAGGAGTAATTTGGTATTTTGTGTTTTGAGTATGGGATAATGGTCTGTAAATTATGTGAAGAAATAATATAGGTTCGCTAGCAAACAAAATTAATAACATACAACTCTTTATAGTCTATCAATTCACCAAATCCATTGTTATGAACATAAATTAATTAACAGTAGTACACACTACTAAACAAAAAGCATTTCCCATTTCGGTCCAGTCTAATAAAAGTATGCATAAAAAAGTTGCCAATATTTTTCAATAATCCATATATAACTCAGGAAATACATAAATACACACACCGTCAGTATCAAACCAATAAAGCACTTAAAAAACATTGATCACCAAATTCAAATTAAGGCAGGTGTGTTTTGAAAAAGTTCCATAGTTAGTCCGTTCAACTATTCTACCCGATGACTCAACGGCATAAGCTTTTTATTTTTTGTCTGCTTGCCGCTGAAAACTTTTATCCGCGCATTAAATCGTGTGCAAGACTCAAAGATTGCATTACTTCATCATCATAACCAATATTGTTGTCCAAGACTTGCTCGTTTCTTTTATTTACGAAAATAATGTTTAGTTTGGATTTTGAATTGGTAGTTTAAGTATATTTATGTATGTAGTAGTAGTAAAATCTAAACTATTACTCACTCACTCGAAAGTCATGTTTTGACCAATTGAACTGCTTTTTTTTCACAGTCCAAATCCATCTGAGTAGCTAAATGCGTTTTCATAAATCGTTCACCTAATGTTCAAACATCTATAAATTTGAAGCGATGGTAGCTCAATGGTTGTAACATGGGATTTGTAGCGTGGATTAGATCTCTATATATATTGTTATCTATTTAAACCCTCATGTGCTAAAAATCAACTCAAAGTTGATGAATAAATACGTATAATCAAAAAAATACACGAAATTTTAAAACTTTACAAATGAATATTTTTTAATTAATTTACGTAAGGTTAAAACAACAAGGGCAACTGCTAGTGTCGCTATTAAAACAGTTTTCAATAAGGCACACTTAATTTTCCTGATATGAGTATCAGTTTCCTCAAGATAACTTTTATCACCACTTCTATATTAATTCCTTAAATTATGTACAACATTTTAAAGTCGTGGTATTAAAAAAACGAATGAAGAGGTATGTATGGATAATTTATCTATCTTAATAGACTATCGCTATATTTGACATTAGCATATCAATTACAAAATGGTATCGTATCAATTAAAGGTACAAAAATTATATTCTAAATACAAACTATCGATACGAACAACGCTTGACATAGAATCTCCACGATACGGAAATTACAGTGGCAAAATCTAACTAAAATCTCAATATCCTAAGAGCTCCTATAATGGTCGTCCTACATGTCACAAAGGCAGGCAATAGACCTGATTGCAGAGGCAAGTAACTATCAAGTAATTTGTGGCCACTGACGCTTGCTCGGATCACTCTGGTTTCCTACTACGCTACCTTTGAGTTGAAAGCAATTAAATAAACTTAGACATTGGTTTGTTTCATTTGTATATTGAATTATTATCTTGGAGATACTAGGTATATTCTGGTATTAGTTGCAGATACTACGTCTTAAAATCGATTTCTATTATGCAAATATAGTCAAAAGTAGCATAGCGTACATAAAAGTAGTTATGTATAATAGTTAACTCAAAACTAATTGTCAAATTTGTTTAAATTGTGGATAATAGTACCTACTTATAATGTAAATGATTGATTTCATCTGAAATTCTATTCAAAAATAGTCAAATTGTACAAACTTTGTCTGAAAATGTTCTGTTCCCTGTTTTATAAAAGTTCATATGATTATACGAAGAAGATTTTGCATTGTCGTCCAAGAAAGTTGGGAACGACGTCTTTGTGATTTTTGGAACTTATAAATCTTGCATTCTCATTACCGTTTTATTCACATATTTTAAAATAAATAAATAACTGTATAGAATACACATTTTTGAGATTATGTTGTGTAAATGTAGAAAGTCTTTAAGAACACATTACCACCATAAACATGTACATACTCAGTTAATACGAAAAAAATCCGCGATATATTTCAAAAATATCTAAAATAAACAGGAACGATAAAGTACTCATGCTTCTATTGAAACAGCTTTTCAATAGAAGCATGAGTACTTTATCGTGAGTGGCCATTCCCAGTATAAACAATTTTGCTCGACCTTTGTCCGTGATTCTTTTGCCTTTATAATGGACCTTGTGTTGTAAATTTTATTCTAGAAAATACTAAGCTTATAAAACAGTGAACAGAGTGCAATTATTCCGAAGCTCAAAAATGTAAACAAGAATATAAAAGTAAGACCGAAACGGACGGGCTAAGAGATCACAAAGCTAAAAGGTATCGACACGTTAGCAAAGAGCCTATACCCACTTTGAGTTCAGAAATTCTTCCAAATAGACTATAAAACATCACAGGGATCCTCGCTGAAGAATGTAATACTATGTATCGTGCGAATGTTGTAAATAAACGTAGTACCAAATGTTTCGTTTTACGTTTTGGAATAACTTTGACTCCATTTGAACAATACTGTTGTAAGTTTTATTGAAGGACATGTAAATATGAAACAAAGGCTATCGGAAATAATTTCGGTCGAAGATTATTGAGATTTCAGTCTTTATTTCATAAAAACCAGATAAAGATTGTCTTTCTTTCCAAAATGTATTACTGTTTGCGATCAATTTGGAATAATAATAATAGTATTTGAGTGTCGCTGCTTTCATTGCAATGACACATAACAAAATCAATAACTAAGAAACTTAAAGAAGCAGTAGAGAAATATGCGTATCACTAATTGCCACTAGATGAAAGATAGCAAATTCAATTGGTAAGAAAGAGGTAGCGGTTTCTTTTCACGTAACGACTTCGAAGAGCTGCTCACATTTTATTTAAAAAGTACACGTTTTTCTTGGTATATCACCCTAAATCCATAGCTTTTACTATTTTTAAAGGGGGCATCTACATAAAATCCATATCCGTACTTTCACAAACTGAAAACCGTAGTAGGGGCTAAAGCCCAAAAATGACCATTTCGTTTCGTTCCAAGTAGAATCGTAATTATGTCATAAAAAGGTGGTAAAAGGTCGGCATTGGTAATCGTGTTGACGTATACTTTCTGTTGTTCTGTTGGCTTTTGCGTACTCGTTTATGACGTGGACATGTTTGTGAAGATGTGATAGAGCGTCAACGTATAAACTTCATGGAAGGAGTTGTTATAAAATAAAACTGTGTTGTAGTTTATGATTGGTCATCTTGGCGAAATTACTGTGCGAAGCATTTTAAAACGATTGCCACTGATGCAGACCTTATAAAAATGTATGATATTAAAGTAGTTTAAATTCGTAGTTGTTTTGATTTTAACATGTCCAAGTGTTTGAAAATGCCAGTTGAAGTTTGTTGTGAGTCGTAGAATGTTCTAGCAATATTGATACAGCGGACATCAAATATACTCAGATTCTGAATAGCTGTTTATGTATCACACACATTTTTGTGTTGATTCCGGCATAACTAAAATACAGACAGTTGACTAACACACAGAAAAAAGCTAACTCGTCTCTTAAATCTTTTTACGATTGGCATGTGAATAATGTTCCTTGATTCATCATGGTGATGTGCCGCATCAGGCCGACCAATGCCTACCGAAAGTTACATAAAACAAATTCTAAACAGTACGTACAGACCGACGGTCTAAACCAAATACTAAATGTCCCAAAACATCTCGATCGTAAGCTTACTTTATGTTTTTGTTTTGATGTCCCGTATTTTGAGGTTACATTGACTCAATACCGATGTTGATCTAAGTATAAAGAAACCAGGCTGTTTCAGTTTATTTGTCATCGCTGTAAACACGAATGGATTACTGTATTGATAAGAAATTGCGTGCTTGCCAGAAGCTTGTGTTTTTACGATTAGTTATACTTTTGTGTAAAGATATTTATTTTGTACAAGAATGGTGGAATAACAGCATAAAGGTCTTCAGCTCGTTTAATGGTAAGCAGTACAGCTTATAAACACAAAAAAGTGTAGGTGTGTTTTTGCGTTTGTTAATTAATTACATTTGTTAATTAATTACATTTTGCGTTTGTCAATTAATTCTAATTACAATTTTCCAAACACTAAACTTATTTCTCTTTCAATAATTAAGTCAAGTAAGAGAATATATAAAATATTTGAATACTAACAACAATAGTAAAAAAGTTTATTAAACAGTTTACTAAAAATAAGTCAGTATAAATTGCATTAAAAAAAACGTAATATGCTCTGTTGACAAGTTTTTAAACTAAGTATAACAAAAATAAAATATAATTCAATAAAATAAACAATATAAAACAAGATAAAAAATATCAATAAAGATTAAGTATTCATTTTTATAACATTATCATATATATTTTGAATTCCTAGGAGGATTTGACCTGCTGTATTATACCATATTAGCCAGACGGATTAGTTCTGTTGATGTCGGGTTTTCTGTCTCTTTGATAACTACTTAAAGATGAAATGGGGTACTGATATTTTCTATTCTTATCTATTACCACATGGATAATCGATTACTGAAAGTTACTATTGCAGCCACTGTGTATGTATAGTCGAACAACTTCCCGCTAGACCACCATAAGGGCGAAAGTCGCTCAGCAAGACATCGTTGCTTCCAGTGCTACTTTACACACACATTGAAACTCGTATACAAAACCAGTTTCTAGTGTGCCTCGACTCTATGAGCGAGTCAAGGAAATTTTTCTCAAACTGGTCCAGCGCCGACTTGTTTGATTGTACATTTCTTCTCATAAATCTTTTGAGCTACCTTTGACCTTTTTAATATGTCAAAGACAAAGGAGCAATCGTGAGAATGATAATAAGCTGCATTTAGCTTTGTAACGTCGCACCAAATTCAATATGGCATCTATCAGAGAACATGAAGTTTCGTACATACATACGTACATAGTCTCACGCCTATATCCCTGAAGAGGTAGGCAGAGGTATATTGCTACACCCACTTTTATCCAGATTTATTTTAGTCCCACGTAATAGGGGGCGAGCCTATTGCCGTACCGGGCACATCACCAGACTCCGGGCTGCTACTGAGTATTCGAAAAAAAGTTTATTAAACAGTTTACTAAAAATAAGTCAGTATAAATTGCAATAAAAAAGAACTTAATAACATCTACTATAATGCGCTGTTGACAAGTTTTAAAACTAAGTATAACAAAAATAAAATATATTTCAATAAAATAAACAATATAAAACAAGATAAAAAAATATCAATAGAGGTTAAGTATTCATTTTTATAACATCTTAATATATAAAATCCTTGCGTTACTGACTGACTGACAAACACGCTACAGCCGAAACTATTGGGCGCAGGAAGCTGAAATTTGGCATGTATGTTCCTTGGGGACCGTAGGGGTGCACTAAGAAGGGATTTCCCGAAATTCCCACGGGATCGGCCAAAACGGGTAAATTAAAAAAAATGCAGGCGTAGCTGCTGAGGTTCTCTAGTTATCATAATAAAAATAAAAAACTATGATTGGGTACAAATTACCTACTCGTAATACTATAGATATATATACATTTTATTATTACCTAATAAAAATGTCAATAGGAACAAGTGGCAAATGTTATGGCATTTGCCACTAGCTGATCTACGCTAAAAAACATAATCTCACATTGTTATAAAATTACTTATTAATTTTATAGTTTCACATGATGGTTATATTTTCGTATTATATTAATAATCTCTCTTTTATCTTTATTTCATAAAAGCATAGGTTTTAATTCACATAATATCGTATAGTAAGTATATGTTTCTACCACTGTTTCTTTGTCATACCAATCAATAATCAAATAATATCAACATATTTTCATTGCAGTCTACAATTTTTTTCACAATAACATAATGTCATTATTTTCTTTTTCTTTTCATAAGATACATTGGTACACACATTTTGTCAATATAGTACAATTTTATCACATTGGTACACATTTTAACATTTTCGTCTGGCCAGACTTTCTTATTTTATTTAATCATTATAAGACACATTTCTCATATTTGTCGACAATCGTTTAAACAGGGTCATAATTTAAGACTCATTTGGCCTCTAACAATTTTCACAGAGAAATCTCGTTTACACCATGATCAAATTGAAAGACTTGAACCCTTTATGTATCTCCTCTATATCTCTATCATTTGTGTACCTTTTAAATATCCTTTATCCACTTTTAACAATACATAAGTATTCAGTCAATACCAAATCTATATACTTAACACATTCCTATTGAATATTTCAGTACATATGAATGCAACATCGCTTTTGGGTGATCAGTCCAATTGCTGTCGAAAACTTATTTACTGAATATTCCCTTCTACCTATTAAGTACATTTATCTTAAACAAACACAAACCAACAAATCAGAATACTCATTGTTCTCTCTCTTTAGAGATCTCTTTTTAGAGACCTCGCAAAGAGACTGGTCGACGCCTCGCGTGACCAGAAGGCTGGGTTGTATTTGGCCCAGAAGTTCAGTATCGCCATACAACGTGGCAATGCTGCCAGCGTTCTGGGCACGCTTCCAGTTGATGGCGATGTGGATGAATTTCATGATGCCCTCTAATTTATTTTCTTTTCTTTCTGTATATATTTATTTGTATGTTCTGTATATATTTCTTTGTATAGTATTTTAAGAACTAGTTACTTTTTCTTTATACTTATTTTAATTTTAAGACATAGGTACTTAAGTTGCTTGAAATATTTAAGTTATTATAAATTAAATAAATGATAGTCTACTGTTATGACTGGGATTTGAACCCACGCCCTCAGAACGTGAGCGGAATGTGTTATCCGCACGGCCATCGCCTTGTTGTCAATGACTGGTGAATTTGGCGAACACATGACAGAGTGTATACGTCATCAAACTAAAAACTCATTTCCAAATAATAAAATAGTCTTCAAACCCCTTTGCTAATTATTGTGTTTGACGGCCGGCTAGTTTGCTGTGTAGACGTCAGTATGACTACGTGCTCCGTGACGACGGTTTGACATGACACCGGCCGTCACTATATTGCCGATGCAGTTATATACAGGTGGCAAAATTTCCGATGAACTCATGCCTGAGATAGAGCGATATCGGTGTCAGGTTTTATAACAAGGTATAATCTTTATTAGCGTGTACTACCTCACTACCTACTGGATACAAAATATTTTTGCAAAATTTTTCCATCAAACACACTTATTGTTAACAGGCATTTTTGCATAGGTAATTTACGTATTTAGTCATTATCTATACATATTATAAAACAAAGTCCCCCGCCGCGGTGTCTGTCTGTCTGTTCGCTTAAAACTCAAAAAGTACTAGACAATTTTTTATACGGTTTTCAACAACATCGAGAGTGATCCATGAGGAAGGTTTTAGTGTATAATAAGTTTAGGTTTTTTGCAAACTGACGATATTACGACGATATTGGTTCAACGCGCCGGCAAAAATTGAGCGGATCGGGAGCTTTTCTCGAAAACGCTGCCAAAACCTTTCGAGTTATAACAAAACAATGTATGGTGGGATTGTACCTCTTTAATAGACCTACAAAAAAGTCCGCAATGGTATTATTTCTATCTTCCAAGGATAACCCACAATAAGCATATTTTGCTTTTAAATCTATCTATCTATACTAATACAATAACGCCGAAGAAGAAGAGTTTCTTTATTTATTTGTTTGTTTGAACGCGCTAATCTCAGGAACTACCGGTCGGATCTGGAAAATTCTTTTTGTATACGATAGCCCAGTTATTCCGGAAGGCTATAGGCTATAATATAACATAACGCTTCGACCCTTTGGGGCCGGGAAAAAGGCTAAAAAGGCTAAAAGATAATGTCGGCCAATCTCAGGAACTAACAGTCGGATTTTAAAAATTCTTATTGCCTATGATAGACCAATTATCCCGAAAGGCTATATAAAATTACGCCACAACTTTTAGGGGCCAGACAAAAATAATAAAATGGTCAAACAAGAAAGGGGAGGGTTGGGTAAAAGGCAAAAAAAGGCTAAATGAATAGGATACAATCTATATGGGTATCGTATTCAAGATTTTCGGGACGCTGATTAATAATATGAAATTGATTTAGTGATCCAAGATGGCGGGCGGAAAAATTTAAAAAGTCAATATGGGTATCGTCTCTGATGATTTAAGGGATGGTGAATCCAAATACGATATCTATTTCGTGATCAAAGATGGCGGATAGGAAATCAAAGATGGCGGACGGGATTTAAAAAAAAAATCGATATGGGTATCGTCTCCGATTTTTAAAGGGATGGCGAATCTAAATACAACATCTATTTCGTGATTCATGATGGCGGAGGGGAAATCAATGATGGCGGTTGGGAAAATTTAAAAATCAATATGGGTATCGTCTCTAATGATTTAAGGGATGGTGAATCCAAATACAACATCTATTTCGTGATCAAAGATGGCGGACGGGATTTTTTTTTAAAGTCGATGTGGGTATCGTCTCCGATATTTTAAGGAATGGGGAATTCAATATTATATAAAAATCTATTTTTGTTTGTTCATCATTTATAGACTCTGAAATGATAAGAGATTAAGCTCTAAGTCAATGGTAACTTTGGAAAAGGGGCTTGGAAAAAGGGAATAAAATAAAAACTCTTAAAAAGCGATACGGAGTTCGCTGGGTCAGCTAGTTGATACATAAAATTGAGAACTGAATTACCTACTAATTGCAGTAAAAATATATCTAAAGTAAAAACTTACGTATTATAAATAATGTTTAAATGCAAAAAGAATATATGAATTAAGGTTTCTACAGCCGGAGGTCGCAAAAAAAACCAATTGCTTTAACTAATTAAATTTAATATGAATAAAAATTACAATAAAGGTATATGATCATTACTCAAGGTTAGAAATAATAATGACAAAAGAATCGAATATTTCCGGTGGGCCGCTTGCGTGGTTGACGCCAGTCGGCGACTTTTCCGTTGACGCTGCATTTCGCCGCCGCGTGACTTGTTGCGCAGTAAAGGCATTGGATACTGCCATCGTTGCATATTGCATATATTAGGGTTCCGTAACATATGCTTAAATTTACACAAAAATAAAAATATTATCCGCGGCAATAGAGAAAAAATAATTCACCTCATATTTCACTCCGTATCCGAGGTCACCATGAAGTTTCACAGTTCCATCCTTTACTCCTTACGCAATATCCTCGTGTCGGCCTGCAACAGGCCAAAGCCCATATCTCCCGGCTGCATCCTCAGAAGCTCGCATCAGAGAACCTCGTCCAGGGAACCTCGCCTCGGAGAATCTTGCCTCAGGAAACCTCGGTTCAGAGTACCTCACATCCCTCGCTCGATTTCAATTCGAAATTTTGGTAATCGATATATCAATCAAAACACTCTTGCTGAGTCGGAAGTATTTTGTCATGCAAACGACCAATTTTCATCAAAATAGTTTCAAAACCTCGTACTCAGTACTGCCGCAAGGCAGCATTGGCAGGGTCGCCATGCAATGTTGGGATTTGGTTCGATAAATAAAAGATGTTACTTGTACGAGTGAATAACGTATAATGGCTCTTTTTATACAAGTAATGTTAATTATATAGGAAGGAAGGCACTACACACACTTAAGCCTGTTTGATCGCCTATGATGCAATTATACAGAACTCATCGCCACGCCAGTAAATCTACGTCTTATAATTTTAGTAAACAAGTAAAACTCAGAGCAACCAATAGAAGCTATTAACCTTCTATGAATTTATTTTTTAGAAATTAAATTATTCTCGATTTGTTATTGCTATTTAAAATAAAGCAAACCATTATTGTATTACCAAAACCTCGTGAATTGTCCCTGACTGCCTACAACCGTCCACTCAAGCAAAGCACCGAATCATTCAATTTATCGTCGTATCGATATTCGATACCGAGTGGCTACGCACTACTCGATTCTAATTCCGTTGGTCCAACGCGTTTTAGTTAAGCCGGGTACACACTTGTGAATATTTAATAGGCAACTTGTTGCAAAAGTTGTGAATACCAATCCTAGTCTCCATGGAATAAAAATAGAGTTGTGTAGTTGGAATAATCTACAGCAAAACGTAGATATTTGAATCCCTGGCCACATCATTTAGATGAATTTTCTAATTATAAATTAAAAAAAAATGCATGCTGTACAATTTGTGAAACGCATTAATTGTCTTGTGTAGATAACAATAATAAAGCAATAGATAGGGCGATATCTTAAAGAGTGAATGAGAATTAAGTCACCATGAAAGATTTCAGTCTCAACCGATCGTTATAAACAATACGTATGGTAAAGTTTTTTTTAATATATATAAATTTATTTGCAAGAAACGCGCTAGGTACCTCCTTGTGGTGTTTCCTGCTTTTATCCATTCTCAGAAATAAATTAAATTGTGCAGGTTCTGAGAAATTGTTTAAGTAACAGTAATGTCTGAATTCACAAGTTTTATGCAAAATCTTGAAGACTTTTGAATTGCCGTGCTGATTTTGCCATTATTGCGACACCGAGCCTACTGGCAAAATACAGGCCATCGCTTATGATGCTCGTCAGTTAAATTATATAATCATCGTCACAAAATCAACCTATATTTTCTGAAGCGAAAATAACCCATTGTATATCCAACCTTAAGCCAACGTGTTTCAGTTTTGGAGGTGACGTGGAATTTCCGTGAGAAATTGGGAGGGAATAAATTTACGTTGAAACGTCACGCTTTGAATAGCCCTGTTGTGATAATCACGGGAACTGAGAATCGATTTTGGTTATGTAATTTTGTTTCTAGAACACGAACAACCTTCTAAGATGTTATTTGTAGCCAGTATGGATGTTTTTTCGTACTTGAAGGGAGAAATAAGCTTTTTTGAATGATATATATCTAATCTTCCTTATCTTATTAGAGAACCGCAAATAAATCTGTGTTATTTCCACGTAATCATGCCAGTAATAAAAGGAATAAGGCTTTATTTTGATTTAAGACTTGGAATAATGTGATTAAGTCTTAAAATTTCTTTGTCTGTGGCTGGACTATTATGTTTCTTTTCTTTTCAAAAATATTTAGTAAATTGTGTAATATGAAGTGTACGTACCTACATTTGGAAATTTGTAATAGCTACTAGGCTCATGTCCGCTTATTAAAATTATGGCTGCACGGATGGCGTAGTGGTCTAAGCGGCCGCCTCACTGCTTGACATTGCGGCGGGTGTTGTGGGTTCGATTTCCACACGAGACAACACTTTGTGTGATCATAAATTGTTGTTTTGAGTCTGGGTGTTCGTTGTGTCCGTTAGTTGGGTGTTTGTAAAGTTCCCCCGCGCCACAGGATTTAGTCCTAATGCGGGAGTAGTCTTTAAAAAAAATACAAATACAAATTATTACCACTGACTTCAGTTCCCTGACTGACCGTGGATACCTGTTTTGAAATTGATGCAAGTCAATTTTCAAATAAAGGTTATCTTATTATGGGCGTCACATTATATAAGTATATTTTCTTCCTACTTTCTAAAAATAGCGCTGAATGACAAGGAAAAAATAATGCAGGTTGTTCAAACGAGAGCTTCCATCAGATACGTTGTTATGATAAAAGTCGAACATTCCACTGTCCCTAAGATTAATACTACATTTAAACATTTTAACGTCCACAAAAATGCCTCGTCCATAAAATAACATAATTTCTCTTCCCTGTTTTTATGGCGTATGTGAATTAATGTCGTGTCGTGTCGTGCCGTGCTCGTTACGTGACGTCTGTCTACGAACATACTATGAGAAGAAATAAGGGTCACAGACGTTTGTTATACAGAAATATGGAGAAAGGAAGAAGGGGCTGGAACGGTCGCTGTAATTGCTAATACGTAATCATTTGATGTTTGAATTTGTGGGCGTCGTCGCCGGTCTGGTTTTTGTGCTACTTTCTTTTGGAATGTGATTTCTTAAGGTAGAAAAATCTAGATATATTTTTAGTTGTCTTGTAGTTTTCAAGAATATTACTGTTTTAGTTTCTATGTAACGTTATCAAAACAGCGGAGAGTTAATTCATAGAATGCGCTATCTCCGTACCAACAGTACATTTATCAGACAGACCATAACACCATTTAAATTTCATGGATGGTGTAACGGTTTGAACAATCGTCCCGGCGTTTAGCACAGTGCTGAGTACGATGGGTTTGATCTCTATACGGGACTACATTTAGTGTGATGCCTATAGTTTTTGCTTATCAAAATTAAGCCAGCTTAGTTAATTTTACAGCAGCAACTTTATAAGTATTTGATGAAAAATACCAAAAAAGCCCCTGCGCTCTCTGCGCACTGAGAACTAAAAGAACGAAAATATAATGCTACGCCACCCATTCAACTACAGCAAAATTATACACTACACGACGAACTCCGAGCAAAATTAGTATAATCGCATTTCCCAAGAATTCAGTCGACCAATAAAGCATTGCACAAATTAAATAACTGCATACACCACTGATTGCCGTGCTAAATTATGATGAGTAGTGGTGTGATCTTGATTGCAGAATAATCTTATTAGTGTTGTTACTCAGGTGGTTTTGCTGTGGACTGCTGATATTAATCTCGTGGTACGTGGGCCCGGTAAGTGAGACTTGCCAGCTTATGTAACAAGCTCGCTACCTCTAGCTTAAATCTACTCCTAGTCTAGGAGACTAGTGTTATATTCTGGTGTAGTATAATGAGCTTTTAGCAAGCTCATCTTTTCTGTAAACACTGTGTATGATAAGTTAGTATTGTTGGGAAAGACGTAGACCTCACATTGAGCGTAGGCGCTCCTTGTGCGGACGCCACGCTCGGCGTTCACTCTGTAGTACAAAGGCCGGTTCCAGATTAGCGTTTTATACGCGCGTATAAGCTCGTTATTGGAAGCGCACGTAGGCGCGTATAGGCGTGCCTTTTGGCACACGCGCAACTCATACGAACGTTGACGCGCTTCTAAACTCGTATAAGCGCGAACCGTCAGAATCCATGTTGGCACTGACACGATGTCACTACCGTTTCGAGCGAACACGCCAAAATATGCCCGTTTACGCACTTTCGGTTTTTTGAATCACTTAATGTAGCGTGCATATGCTGAAATGACCGTATACGCGCAGAAAAATACGCTTATCTGAAACCGCCCAAAGTGAACGCCGCGCCGCCGGGTGCAATACGAGCGCCACACACGCTCGAGGAACGTGCATGCCCAATGTGAGGGAGGCCTTAACGTTGTTCATAATAATTCTTTTTGGCCAGCTGTAGTCAAAGAAGTACGGAAGATTATGTAGTGATTTGGGCGTAGTCAATCACTGCAGGTCAAGAGTGAATCTTGTACGCTGTGGAGTTTATATCTACAGCATTCCGCAGAGTGCTAATCTGGTAGGTGATTGCTTGAAGTGCTATTCCATACTACTGTATACAAAATAACCATTAATGAACCGTATTAACGGCTCTCAGAGCTACTCTAAAGTTCGAAATTTAACATGTTACCATTCATGTAGTGAACTCGGTGGCTCATTTCTTTAATACGGATCAATTTCCTGCAATCATGTCTACATGAATACGGCATTTCTAGACAGAAGGAATAGTAGCCTACATAATATGTGCGTACGCCATAGCACTAAAACTGCTCACCTGATTTAGATGAGTGTGGTTTAAATTTATTTAACCTCATTGCAAATGATGACAGCTACATTTTCGCTTTGAATAATTTATTTATTTATTTTTATTTATAGACACATATTACACCCACATTTCGCCATGAATTTTTAGGTCGCACGTAATAGGGGGCGAGCCTATTGCCGTTACCGGGCACATCACCAGACTCTGTGCTGCTACTGAGAATTCGGAAAAACCCAGTAACACTTTGGCCCGACCCGGGACCTCCGATCAGGCAGTCGCATACGCTATCCGACCACGGAGGCTGTTCAATAAAATATTTTTTGAATAAAACTTTTTTTAATACAAAATTAATGAACGTCACACAACCATTACTACATACTAGTTGCCTAATGTTCATGCTTTTCACGTTTCATGCGAATTCTCAGTCCGCTACAGCATTAAATTATTCGTTGCTCGGAAGCCAGTTGTAACTAGATTGTAACGAAACATATTGTAATGTGCAAGTACTCACTATAATAGTGAATAAAATGACAATGCCTTTCAATATGAGACACTTTCAATATTGCACGTAATATGTACGGTTTCTCTTTGTAAATGTCTAGAAGGTAAGTCACTCAAAAGAGCTACTGAATATTTAATTTTATTTAAGACCTTATTAATCAGGTTACAAAAAAATTAAGATATTTATTATGACTATTTTTTACATTGACCAAACTAACTACCGCTTGCTTTTTCTGTTTTTTTAAGATCTGTTATGTTATCAAGCAGAGAATCTTCTGCCATAAAAAGTAGTGTGTATTTGCAGTGGTCGAGAGTGTAAGAGTCCAAAGGAATAAGAAGAAAACTGAGATCGTGGAGGCGGTTTGGGTATAATTAAAAAAAATATTTATATTAAAAAGAAATGTTTATTTCAATAACATAACAATCAACAATATCAATATCATTTGGTCCCTTTTAAGCAAATACTTGGTTGTAAGGCACTCATAAGTAGATGCTCCTGTTTCGCCATGTCTATTTACAGGAGGCTAATTAAATGAACATCAAAATTTTACTTGATTATGCTTGAGTATTAATTAGAGTAAATATATACAAGTGACATAGAAGGTGTAACAGTTGAAGTACCTTACAAAATTGAAATTATTATGTATTATGCAAAACCTGGCGATGAAAAAGAGTGACCGTGAGTTTTATTGCTCGTTCTTTCTCATGGTTCTATGCCCTTGCTTTGCGAACGTGGCAGTAAATGCAAATGTAGAAGCTTTAAGTAATTATTTTTTTAATTGTTTTTAATTTTTGACGTTCATAAGTGTCACTTTGTGATTTAAATGAATAAAGTATTTTGACTTGTAGAACGTAATTTTTTATAGCGATCAATTTTGTGCCGTTTGCATCCGATTATTCACCGACAATTTTACTAGGTCGGCTGTCCGTTCGGCAGCAAATTTTCCGTTTAGGAAGAAACTTGCCATACTTTCAAAGTTGGTAGCTTCTTGAGCAATTTTGTTCACGAAACTATTCATACATGATTCGGGCAGAAAATTTCTAGAGTTAGATCTATTTTTGTATTGATACTTGGTCCGTACCAACTACCAATACGGGTCCCGGGTGGTCTGAGGTAGTTTTTTATTCAGGTAGAATAAACGCTTCCAATTTCATTTTAGTCTCACTTTAATTTTCACAACAAGTGTATATTTATGGTTATTTTGTCGGCTCGCCCCCTATTACGTGAGACCTAAAAGATTATGGTGAAATGTGGGTGTAATATTACACCTCTGCCTACCCCTTCGGGGATATAGGCGTGAGTTCATACAAAAAATATATATAGATACATATTCTGCCCTGATTTATTTTTTTGTAGTAGTAAACTTAGATAAGAGAACATCTACTTTACATTATCTTTTTTGTGAACACTAATCTAACGCTTGTATTACGAGTAGTAAATTGTTAACAAGTAATTTCCATTTTACAACCTAAATCTTTTTCAGCATAATTCACATCGTAATTATATTTTTCTATGCCATTCCTAAAATTCAACCCACCAAAAGCCTGTACAAAACTTCTATAACGATCACTCAAAGAAATAATTGCTCAAATTATTTCGAGTGCTCTTGTAGCTAACGAGCCAATTATGTTTTACAATATCTGAGCACGCCTTCAGAACTGGAATCACGTCTTAGTTCTTAGTAGTTCATCCTTGAAATGACTCTACAACAGGCATGTTAAGTAAATAAGTCTTAAACAAAGGTTTCATACCTTTGTTTAAGACTTATATATTATAGATGTCTCATTTGCAACGAGTGTCTCACTTCGCGGCGTGTAAAGGTCCCATTCTGTTGCCACGTTGAGTTTGCTGGGACGCAGATTCGGATGGCAGCACACTAAGAGAATACCTTATTTGGATTTACATTTGTTAGTAGTGCGCGCGAAAGACGCTTTGCTAAAACGTATTTTGGATGATTCTGTGTCCTTTTTTTTGTTTTCCGTGCTGCACGTTGCCGTGCAGCACGGAAAACAAGCAGTAAAAAGAGCCTTGCGGCTCTTTTTACTGTTTATGTAATACTTTCGTATTATCTTAATATATAAAATCCTTGCGTTACTGACTGACTGACAGACACGCTACAGCTGAAACTATTAGGCGAAGGAAGCTGAAATTTGGCATGTATGTTCCTTGGGGACCGTAGGAGTGCACTAAGAAGGGATTTCCCGAAATTCCCACGGGATCGGCCAAAACGGGTAAATTTAAAAAAAAATGCAGGCGTAGCTGCTGGCGTCCTCTAGTATTAGAATAAAAACTGTCTTATATACAAAAATACTTACCTTGCAAGATAATATTATACTATTTATTGAACAATTGTATAGTAAGTATTTAAGTTTTGTACACATACCTTACATAATAATTATATGTAACGATTCACAGTCTTCTACCACGGATGAAGAAAACGATACGGTCAATATATAAATAACTACGCCATCGAATTCTGGTACATTAAATATGAGTCTTAAAGTATTATGAAAATGCTGTTAATCAACACATTTGACTGCCTTTGCTGTAAGTGGTTAACTAACATATTTGAACGACATTGACTACTTCAAATATTATTGTCAGTCCACAGTTCAGCTTACGTTCGTTTTCTTCCAATATAAAGAAAAACATACTAGCTGAACTGAAGAGAAATACCTTGGAGGGTCAGAGTATTCTACCAGTAGTTTTTACTTTTCTTTCGAGCTTCGTACTGCAGCAACAATACAAACTACTTAGATAGGATTTCTCAATTGTTTTTATTTAAACTCGCGTTTTTTTGCAATAAACTAATCTTTGCAAATTTAGTAATTTAAAAGGTGACTTTTAAGTTATTTATCAATATAAAAAGGCATTCCAGACAATCGAATCAAGAAAGTTTTGGAAGCTTTGTTTTTTTTTATCAATCTTCATTATTGTCGTCTTAGTGGTTGCGATTATAAATAGAATTCGCTTCTTCAAAATGATGGTTAGGATGGGCAATTAAGGAGATGAAAGGGCTGATAGATTACAGACGCTTAATGTAACCGATGTCGCAAACTTGACTTGCTTTTTTTAGGTTCTGTAGTGGACTATTAGGAACTCTTTTAGCTTTGCCTATATTGTCAGATACAAAACGCCTCAACTTGAAAAGTATAGGATTTTGGCTATAGCTTGGAGGGCGAAGGTGAAATTTGGACATGGTACGATTTTATCCAATCACATGTACAAAGTAGCGAAACAATATATTGTTTGTAAGAGTAGTAGCGTGTAACATATAAATGCTATTTTTAATTAGTTTTTATGTTATACGGATATGGCCAGACTGGCTCTTTAAAACATTAGGAGTTTGCTAAAATACCTATCTATTCAGAATTATTTCTAGATTTGTCATTTCGGCTCATGTGAGGGTTGAACTCAATAATAGAACCCAGTAGCATAGCCATAGTAAATCTTTACGTCACGACAATTGTGCACTCAATTTGCACTATAAGACGAAGTCAAATCTTCCTCAAATGACGTCACATCGAAACCTATATCCAAATTAATTCAGAACGCTAAATAAGGCTCACAAACTACAGCTAAATATATCGAATAAAGCTTTAAGCATCCGAATAGGATTATATCGCATCGCCAGTGACAATTGGACGTTCAAACCCTTTATCTATATGTCATACAATCAATGACCTGGAAACGGTACAGTGGAGCGGTTATATCCGTCGTCTGCAAATATATTTGATGTATATCTTTGAACTTTATGGTGTTGGAATTGACGGTTGGAACGAAGTAATATCATACCTGTAGTTAGTTGCTGATCTAAGCTGACAGTTAACAAATTGCGAAAGCATGTTCATTTTTTTAATTAGAATGTTTCAGTCTGTAAAAATTCGAATAGCTTTAACTGTTTCACTGATTTAAAAAAGCGATGGCATTTTGAAGTCTAACAATCCACACTTCGCCAGTGTGGTGAACTATGGCCTTACCCTTGTCATAGTGAGAAGGGGGCCGTGCCCAGCAGTGGAACAGTTTATATTATACAGCACCAATAATAATTGTCGCTAGTAGCACTTCTCTCTACCAAATAAACTGTATTATTTGCGTGTGTGTTAATTGTTATTAATAGTGGCATATATAATTAAGTTACAATAACAATAATTATTACTTACAGCTAATTAAGCTTTACTAATTAAAGATAATACTAGATTCTAATCACAAAGTATTTTCGGGGACTAAAATGGACATAATAATAGAGCCCTTCTAATATAACACAAAAATACAATATTCTACCAAGTACACACACAATAATATCACAATTATATCTAGTCTCAAACAACCAAAATTTGTTTTATAGATACTCGACAATTAAAAGGAAACACACACATAATTATAAACTTATTTTTTGTAAATAGTACAACATGACACGATACATCAAATTGTGGATCACAGAATTCATTGTCCCGTGCGGATTCGAACCCACAACACTAGGTGGAGTTTAAAGCGGTAAGGCGCTCACTTAAACCGCTGATGCTGAGTCAACTTCGAACTGATCACCGCAGTACAGTTACTCCCGAAGATTTCTTACGTGTTCATCCATGAATAAATGATACAATAAGCTTGGTGTATTCCCATCCTCGCTTGAATACTGAGATAGTGACACACATGTCGTCGCCTTCTGTTTATACCGTTTTCATATATTCAGAGTAATTACTTATCTTGTTACGCGCAACGAAATATTTACCTACGCTTTTTAATTATATATATCAATAAACTGCTCGCAAAAATATTTGGAGTAGGTCTTCTACTCCAAATATTTTTGCGAGCAGTTTATATAGCAATTCTGGCTTCAAACAAAACTATCATCTTGTATTTTCAGGAACAGCCACTATGAAATTCATATTTAATTTACCCAGCTTCCAGTGAGTTAATATTTTAAGAAAAAATACTAAATTATTTACTCACCGAGATTGCGCTACTAAAATGGCTGAGAGAAAAAACTTTGTTAACATTTAGGATTGTGTGTACTAAGAATTTTTAGGAAAACTCATCGTGAAACTGGGATTTTCTGAAAATTAAGCGATCTTTGTAGGAAGTATCATAATAATATTTTTTACAGAAGATTGGTGCCCTTGAATTATATTTCAGTTCTAGCCTCTTCCGTTTTAACCATCAACCCTTCTTGCTATGAGCTAATGTCTTCTTTTTGATCGGCTCCTTAGAGTCCTAGCACTAATAAACGTCGTTTAGCTTAAAACTTCTCTTCATTAATGGTCACCCAAATTACAGACATATTTTCTCTTTGATAGGCATTTTTTGATACCTGAGATTAAAACGTTCAAACAAAGGTCATGGGTTAGTAATGAAAAAGAAAACTTACCACATTGTGAATATTTAATCATTTGAATTATTTTGTAGACTCTTCGTATTTAAAAATTTGTTACTATATTTTTTTATTTAATACTTGTATTTTCCTTGTTTTAAGTTTATTTATAACCCTTACTTGTATACTTTGGGATAGGTGTGTGTAATATAGCATTAATCGCACGGCATGGGACTGGGACTCTTTGACTGGCTATTTGTAAAGAACTCGATCAACAATGTAATGTATCTTTGTTTTGAGATGATATAATAAATAAATCTATTATTAACTTAAAATAAATCTTGATTTTCATACACCTTTTTGTTTCACACTGAATAACTGTATTTTCGTATAAATTCAACATCCCAGCTAGAATCGGTATTTATCGATCTACACAACGGAGATTAACAAACAATGAAACTAAACTACGTACAAAAAATGCTCAGGTATGGTCTGTTTGTAGATTAAAGCTGTAATCCTATGCAAGGATTTTGTGAAATGTGTTGCACTGTTAGATAGTTTTCAAAGGGAACTCGCGCAGTACACGATCGTTTATTGGCCACAACCAGGTAAACTATAGATGCCTATCTGAATCGGACAACTGAGGTCTGGTATAAAGAAAACCCATGCCAATAATTAAGCAGAAAGATATACAACAGTAACAAAATATACAGCTTTTCTTAATTGCTATTTTAAACAACGAAGTATTGCGTAAGTTAATAGATAATGGCAGCGATAACCTAGTGGGGATACCAGTAGACAGCTTTTTTATGAGCCTGTAACGTCCCACTGCAGGGCAAATAGACAGCTATGCAGAAGATATCGATAGGAGCCGAAATTTGGCTAGTTATACACTGTAAGAACGTGGACAAAACTGTACAATAAAATCATGAAAAAAAGGGAACTTTTGCTGGTGCTACAATTCACCTAAACTAACAAGCTACTTTACATTTTTTTCTTGGTATTTTTATTAATCTCTTACTGTTTAATTTACATCTCTGAGGTCAGGTAATTTTGCGGACGATATATAGGCACACGTCTGACATTATATAATTTCTGTACTTTATTATGTATCGTACAAAATATAATAATATCAACAATTCCTATATAGAGACATACTATATAACTTTGACCAAAAATCTCAAGCAGGTTGGTAGACTTAGTGCTTCAGTTAAATACAGACCTTCCCACCTGTTGTCAATATAATGTGGGGGATGGGGCATTATCTAAAAAACTACTGCGTGGGTGACGGTATCGTGTAACATTTCTTAATTTACTTTTGGTATTACCCTTCGATATAAGTATCGGATTTACATATCGTTTTTGTAATATGACTGGGATTTTCTATATTAAGATGACTTATGAAACTTGTACTGAGAGTAAAACAGATAGTTTTGATATTTTGTTTTAACGCCTATTTCAATCTCGAATGTGTTTATAGTGTAGTGATTTAAATAGCCACACTGTTTAACTTTGAGCCGAGTATTATGCGTTCAATCCCGACAAGTGACAAAATTTTAATAGTTGGTTTGCGTCGGTAATTGTTTGTGACCATTTTAACGTTTCTGAATGTTTATAAACACACCCGTAATAGTCCTATATCAAAGACGTAGGTAGAAGTATAAATATAAATATACAGAAATTTTTTCTCCCTTTTACAAAATATAGCTCATCCTAAGGTCACCTGTATATACTGTACTATACTCCAATATCAGACCGAGGTCCTCACAATAACCAGCTCCATTAAAACAGGTAAGAACCTGTCACGAACCAAAACTACGAAAATCTTCAAAAACCTACAAAAATCCTTCCTACCAAACGTTCTGAGTCTTGATTCAATATTTGCGAACTCCTACAGAAGTATTGTATCTTATGGGCACCAAACAAGATAATTAAAGCATGTGATATACCAATGCTGTACTAGCATCGTCACATAATTTAATTTTTTTGTCTTTTTAGCTGCATAACTAATACCTACTACTTTAATTATGTATGTTAGCTGATTAGGCATTTGACTAATTCGACTTAAAATAATAATGTATTTTATCTTATAATATTTAGTGCAATAAACACTCTCGTCATAATCGGACACCAAACAGTAATTTTCATTTCTGTACATATCCCGTCTTGGCGACACATTTTACAAACATCGAAGTGTACGAGTAACCTGCTCGTACAAATGCAGTACTGTTAAAACTCTGTAATTATAAACTGAGCTGACGCAGTTTACTTTGCGCTGGAAGATACTGAAAGTTTGCGTTGAGATACTTTCCTTTCTTCGTGGTTTCGCCACGAAGTTATGTCTATCAACAAAAATAGTTTTTATACTAAACTGCTTAAAACAAAGAAAATTGTATTTGTAGATTTGTTAGATATATACAATTCCTTTGTCTATCGAACTAACTATGTATGAATTAAAAACTTTGTCAGATAAATAAGAAAACTACTAATATTTATTTAAAAAAAACTTACCATTTGGTCTTTGATAGCTCTGAGATTTAACAGCTTCTTCCCAATCAACCAATCATTAGTTTAATTTATTGGCATTGGTAATCTGTGGACAAAAGAAAAAATCATTAAAATCTTACATTTGATATTAAAATCCTACAGTTTTCATGAGTAATCTTTATTTATAAAAGCGAAAGTTCAAGAAGCGGCGATAGCCAAGTGGTGTACGTAACGGACTGCCTAGACGATGGTCTCGGGTTCGATCTCCACGTACCCTGGGCACACACCTCTGACTTTTCGAACTAATGTGTATATTAAAAATGTTAATTATAACGCTCGCTTAATAATGTGCCCGGTAGATGACAATAGCCTCGCCCCGTATTACATTGGGAACTAAATAAATAACTAAAAAAATAAATAAATAAATAAATAAACATAACTGGCGAAATGTGGGTGTGTATACACCTCTGCCTACCCCCTTCGGGGATAAAAGGCGTGAATTTATGTTATGTTATGTTAAAATTCACTCATCACGGAATCTCGAAAACCGCTGGTTGTATTAAGATAAAGTTATGCAGCGAAGTAGTTTATACATATAAGGCGTTCGCTATGAACGGATTTTTTTAAAGGGCTGGTGTCCCAAGTTTCTATGAAAGTTAAGATAAAATGTAATGTTTATCCGCAGGCGAGGCTGCGGGCAACAGCTAGTATTTAATAATTCTATTTCGCCTTGCATGGCGTTGCAACGTCACTTTTGTCACTAACACAGAACAATGCGTTATTGTTGAAATTGGGCAAATTGATCACGACTGGCTCAGTGATTTAAGTTGACTCTAGCCCCTACAAATGTTCATTTATATTTTAATTTGAATACTGTAACAAGTTATAAAACATAATTATAACGAAAATTTTAGGTACTTTTGCTTTACGTTTTGAATGGAGAAGGGTAATTTACATAAGTTATTCGGGGGCCTAGGTTTTATTTTGTCATGTCTATGGCTTATAGCATTTCAAAATCAACCCAACACAATTACTATTAGTAGTCCCAAATAAAGTATAATGTCACATATTTCGCCTCAATATAGCTTGATGGTAAACATTACCACAAAGGTATTACAAAAAAAAATGGAAACAAATTAGGTAATTATGATTACCCATATCAATCTATTTACACAATTTTTTTTTTTATGGTAATAGGCGGCAAACGAGCAGACAGATTGCCTGATGGTAAGCAATTACCGCCGCCCATGGACACAAGCAGCACCTTAGTAGTCACAAGTGCGTTGCCGCCCCTTGGGGTTGGGAAAAGGGATAGGATGAGGAGTGGGATGAGGGAGAAGGAATAGGGGATAGGGACAATGAACTTTCGGCAGTCTGTCAGTGAGCAATAATTACAATATAACATAATAATAGATTAATACCAAGTAAGACTGCCTCTGTGGTCCAGTGGATAGCGTATGCGACTGCTGATCGGAAGTCCACGGTTCGATTCCCGGGGGCAAAAGTGTAACTGGGTTTTTCAGAATACTCAGTAGCAGCCTGGAGTCTGGTGATGTGCCCGGTAACGGCAATAGGCTCACCCCCTATTACGTGGGACATAAAAAATCATGGCGAAATGTGGGTGTAATATTTACGTGAGAGAGAGAGAGGCGTGAGACTATAAATATAAAAATAAATAAAAAAAAAACAAGTATGTACCTATCCTTTATTTTCTGTATACTGTAACTAATGACCGTGAGTTTTATTGCCCGTTCTTTCTCATGGTTCTATGCCCTTACCTTGCGAACAATATTACAAATGTAAGAATATAGAATCTTTAAGTTATTATATTATACATTGATTACCTACTTTGACGTTCATAAACGTCACATTATGACCCAAATAAATGAATTCTGATATTTTGACTTTAAAATGTTTTTCAAAATATATGTAACAAAATTGCCTGTCTATACTTTATATAATAAAGAGGAAGGATTTGTATTTTTGTCTTTGTATGTTTGTAACGAATAAACTAAGAAAGTACTGAACGGATTTTAAAAAATCTTTCATCATTGTAATGCGGCGTTATCTCTGACTGACATAGTCTATATTTATTTCTAGAAAATATTAGATAGTTATTTAAAGTTAATGTCCACCCTTGCGAAGCCAGGACGGACCGCTAGTGTGAAATAAAATGATTTAAATATAAAATGTTTTTTTCGATGCAGAAATTAAGTGTTGATCTTTATCATTAACGGACTTGTATAAAAATCTTCTGAATAGTATTCTGTGCCGTTATATTTATACTAAACAAAGCAGCAGTAATTAACAATAAGATAATTATCATCTCCACGTCCTATACAATAACCTATTATGGAAGCAGTTTCGCCAATAGTGCTATTAATAATCTAAGATTAGATTTAAAGATTGTTATTGTACTGTGACAAATAACTGACCTAGAATGCGACGCGACACGATTATTTGCGAGGTATTTGGCTCAAATTGCTTAGGTCGAGATTTCTTTTGTACAATATTACAATGGTGGCAAAAAGATCTACTTGAAGATAAGCAGCAATATTAGGCTTTCTCTTTCGCGGATTTAAACTTGTGAAAATGGGAAACTATTGGTTGATAACGGAGAAGAAAGTGTTTATACAGTTTTACAATTGCAGTGAGATAGTATTGTAGCTGAAGTAAATAAGAAGATTTCAAAAGATTCCTTACAGAAACGCTCTGCTGGTACGTTTTTGTAGCAATAGTTACTTTCTGTACGGCTATAAACAAATTGAATTCTCTTACAAGAAAAAGGAGAACAGAGCTGTCGAACAAAAACTTGGCAAAGTAGCATTATGGTGAAGAGATTTAATATTGAATATAAAACTATAAGAATCTCAGCTCAAATTTCAATTCGCTTTGGTGTTTTTACTTTATTTAGTCAGAAAACTTTACCTCCAAACAAATTTATTTCAAAGATTAATTGAAAGCTTTGTGCCTTGCCCATTGCCTCTTCAGCCTGGCTATTCGGAGAGCTATGTCGGTGAATTTGGTTCTCCTGTAGATCTCCTCATTTTTATTTGATCTCGCAGGGAAACACCGAGCGCAGCTATTTCCACCGCCCTTTGAGTGACCCTGAGCTTCCGGATAAGGCCCATAGTTAGCGACCGCGTCTCAGCGCCGTAGATCATCACTGGCAACACGCACTGATCAAAGACTTTTGTCTTGAGACATTGCGAGATATTGGACGTGAAGGTATAGCGTGACGTCCCGAACGGTAGTTTCATTCCGATTTTATAATTATATATTGCGATCCAGAAAAAGTTGTGTGAACATATTCTGGGAAGGTATTCCTTGTATATGTAATTTGAAAATATTGCTAAGACATTTTGTCTTGAAACATTGAAACAACAGGATATCTGAAAACGACAGCTTGTCTTTACGTTGCTACACCTGCACCGTAGTACAGCTACGTCGTAGACAAAGCTACGAGTCGTAGCAAATGTGAAGAATTTAGTATTCAAAACTGCTGTAGTAGTTCAGTTTTGAATTCTACAAGAATGACGACTGTATGGTTTCCTTGCTTTAGCAACATAGCTGCAATTGTTTATTTTAACAAGCAACGTCATTATACAATACAAAATTTATTGTACCTAATGGTACACGATCAATCTTATAACTTTTAGTTGTAGGATGGATGGATCGAAATCGGAGGATCGCAATTAATGTAGTTAACAAAAAAATATTAGCAATCTTGGCTACAGGGACGGATTAGCAGTTCTATGATTGCCCCTTAGAATGTTATAAATTGGATTGATTGATTGATAGCTACAGAAAGAGGACAGACACTAATTCATTTAATTTAAATGTGTATTATATATACATATATTAAACAGGGTGTTATGCATTTGCAAAATATTTAAATATTACAAGATCGACGGTATACTTCATCACCTAAAATTATTTCAAACAGTGTGCGACGATATAAGACCCTATTTTCATTAAATTTTACTTAGGTAGTAAATCAAAATGAACTGTTGACTGGTGCAAAATAAGACTGCACGGTAGGTACGTGTGCTTGTGTGTTAGGTACCTGCATTGCAAGCTCGCGACGATCAGCTGAGTGGCGGCTGCGGTCAGTACCTACATCGAGCTGATTATTGAAATGCATGATAACGAAAAAAAGAAATTAGGATTAAGCGGGTTATTTTTTCATGTATTTGTATTCAGTTATAGTAGTATATTCACTCCTGAAAATATTTTGCAAATGCAGTCAATAACCTGTATAAGACAATTGTTTTCATAAATGTGAGAAAACTAAGGAGTTTGTGCGCCGTGTCTTGGAACCTGATGTTCTCTGCTTAGTAGTTTAAAGGATGATTCTAGTTACACCGTGCCGGGGCCGGGCCGGGCCACGGACGGGACACGGTTAGGATGATTCACGTTACACCGTGTCGTGTCGGGGCCGGGCCCCGTCCGGGGCACGGCCGTGGTACGGTCAGATATTCATTGTATTGATTTGTATGAAGTAATTCACGTTAGGCCGTGGCCCGGCCGTGCCACGGCCGGGCCTCGGCCTAACGTGAAACGGGTTTCTCTTTCGTTTGTCTCAATCCCTACTTGAACAGACAGACACGGCCGTGCAATCAATGCTCGATGATTCACGTTACACCGGGCCATATCGAATCCAGCGTGCTTCGGCCGGGCTAGGCATTCATGCTACACCGGGCTGTTTCCAAGCATTCATTGCACGGCCGTGCCTGTCGGTACTTGTTGGGATAGCGTCACACGAGGTGATAGTTTGTAATTATTACTAATTAAAATGCAATTCTCACAAATTGAGTTGGCAGCTATCGCCATTGCCATCGACGACGAAGCATTGGAAAAACGAACCGAAAGTACCAAAAGAAGATACACCCAGCCTGGAGGAAACGCGAAACGGAAGGGGAATTCGCCACACTGTATAAGAAATTAGAAGATGATGAGACCAAATTTTACGGTTATTTTAGAATGTCTAAAGAATGCTTTAGTATCTTATTTGAAAAAGTAAAACGTGACCTAACCAAAGAAAATTCAAGATTTCAAAAGCCTATCTCTCCCACTGAACAATTAGCAGTTTGTCTCAGGTAAATAAAAAAAAAAGATTTTCTTTTCAATTATACATATATACATAGACTCACGCCTGTTTCCACGAAGGGGTAGGCAGAGGCATATTAAACGCCCACTTTTCGCCAGTATTTTGATCCCACGTAATAGGTGGCGAGCCTATTGCCGCTTTTCGGGATATTTTGATTGCCAGAGCCTCGTCCGTTTATCGGCAGGTGCACCACTTGCAGGTGAGGTTGGCTTGGGACCCTAAGTTCTTGGTGGGAACCATATGCATATTTTCAATTATGTACTTATTTATTTAATATTGACATGAAATGTTTCACGTACATACATAGACTCACGCCTGCATTTATTTAATATTGACATGAAATGTTTCACATACATACATAGACTCACGCCTGCCTCCGCGAAGGGGTATGCAGAGGCATATTCAACGCCCACTTTTCGCCAATATTTGATCCCACGTAAAGGTTGTAATTAAATTAATAAAATAATACAATTCCGTGAAAAATAACACCCTGTGTTCTAAAAATATATCAAAATATGCGTTAATATGTCTTGCTATACGAATATCTATCGTGCTATACCAAAATATATTGTCCGATATCTGTCGACTTACTTCGGTGCGTTGTAAAAATATAAGTTATAGATGCGGGTGTGGTCACTCGCCGATTACTAAAAAAATATACCATAATATACCGACCTATGATTAATATTAATTTATAATTAATAGCTCCGTGTGGTCCGGCCTAAATCATCAACTGCCCTCCGGCCGGGAAACAATACCCACGGCCACAGTACGGGCGTGGCCCGGCCGTGATCCTGCCGTGGCACAGCCGTGCCACGGCTTAACGTGAATAACTTCATACAAATCAATACTATGATTATTTGACCGTGCCCCGGCCGTGCCCCGGCCGTGCTCCGGCCGGGGCCCGGCCCGGACGGCCCGGTGTAACGTGAATCATCCTTTAGTCTCCCTACTTGTAAGCAATTTGTCTTACATTGTTCTTATTAAGAAACAATATCGACTTCTTTACATACAAGGTAAAAAGCAAATAACCGGAATCACAAAAAGGCGTTTTTGATAACATCACACAGAACGCTTGAATTTTTATTATTCTAGTGAAATTCTAGGCTAAAGCACTTTCTATAAAAACGATATACGTTTTACTAACAGACGTAAATGATTTATCGTGTACAAAGTGTTTTAGTTTTTATAACTTAACTTAATTTGCCCCGGCTTTGCCTTTGTAAAACTTGTTTTAAATTGAATTTGGCGCATTATGTATGTCTAGAATTTTGGCTAGAAGGAGCTGGGATCAATTGCAGCAGATTTGTGGAAGCGTGACTCTATTCATCAGCCCTTGTCAGCCACAACAAATCTCAGACACAACTGTACTGTGTTGCACAGCGAATACAAGTAATCTTAATATTAATGTGTTTCACTTACCCGCTATCCTTGCTGATGTCAGGCTTGAGCTAAATTAGACACATTCATACAAGTATATTGGCCAAAATAAATGAATGAAGTATCTTATATTTAGCTATTAAGCTTCAAACGCGACGTTTTCAGGACACGTTGGCACGTGGAAGTCGATACCAGATTCACAATTTTCACAAATATCAATCAATAGTTCATAATCAATTTACCGTTGCCAGCACTAGATCAGGCGGCGTTCAAAGCGGTTTACTCTATTTAGTTCAATTAATCAATTCACACGAAATGCAAAAGGGTGTGCTCACAATAAGAGACGACAACGTGGTAATTTTTCAACGGGAAGCGAACGGAAGTGACAGTTCAGTGTGACCATTGTCAGAAATTTTCAATAGACTAAACAAAATGTTATTTAATCGATCTAATCGATTTGACTTATAATAAAAACTAATTCTATTTCAAACATCCACCCGCCCCGGACCGGCCTACCGGTCCGCTAATCGGTTGGTAGACGTGACAATGTTGCAACCGCTCTCCTCAGAATCGAACCGTCCACCAAGACCTCAGCAAATCGGGGAACTCCATCAGCCCCAGTTACCAAATGAAGGATGCGCCCCCTGCGCCATCTGAGTGGCGGAAGGTTAGCCTCCTTGATCAAAACGAGGTCACCAATCTTGGGTGGATCGGTCTTGTCGGTCCACTTAACGCGTTGCTGGAGTATGTGCAAATATTCCAAGTTCCAGCGTTTCCAAAAGCTCTGAGTAATCTGGCGTACCAATTCAAAACGCGAGAGACGACCAGGTCTCGTATCAATATAGGGGTACTCAGGCAAGGCGACAAGTGGGCGACCAATCAAAAAATGGCCCGGCGTAAGGGCCTCCAAATCATTCGGATCTGAGGAGATCGGGCACAATGGCCGAGAGTTCAAAACGGCCTCAATCTAACAAAACACAGTTGCGAGTTCCTCAAATGTAAGGACAGATTCACCGATTGTCCTGCGCAAGTGTGTTTTGGCCGATTTTACGGCGGCCTCAAATATACCACCCCAGTGTGGACAGTTTGGTGGGGAAAACAACCAATTTATCCCACGTCGGGCAAGCCTATCACCTATATCAGCTTTGTTGGTTTCAAGAAAATTAACAACATCATTCAGATAATTATAAGTGCCCTTGAAGTTAGTGCCGCAGTCAGAACGGATCAAGGAAGGCAGCCCTCTGCGGGATACAAATCTGTCAAATGTGGCTACAAACGCCTCGGTCGTAAGCGAGGAGACCAGTTCTAAGTGTACGGCCTTTGTGGAAAGACAAACAAAAACACACAAGTAGGCCTTGACAGTCTTGCTGTTTCGAAGTGTCGACGTTTTCACCAAAAAAGGACCAGCGAAGTCCGTGCCAACACCGTCAAACGTCCTGCTTTCAGTTACGCGATCTGCCGGTAAGTCCGCCATCAAGGGCTGCATGGTAGAAGCCTTGAGCTTATAGCAAGGGATGCAGCGAAAGACTACACTCCGAATAATTCTTCGGGCAGACAAAATCCAAAATTCGCGTTGCAAAATAGCCAGCAAAGCATTACAACCAGCATGCGAGTTTTTAAGGTGACGGTCAGTTACCAACAAGCGTACCAAATGACCGTCCTTAGGTAACAAAAGGGGGTGACGAGCCCCGTAAGGGAGGTTGGCGTTATTGAGACGCCCTCCAACGCGCAAGAGACCCGTTTCGTCCAAAAAGGGGTTCAATTTAGAGACAGCTCCCGACAATTTCGATCTCCCTGATTTAAGGATAGCAATCTCCTTTTCAAAATGCGCCAATTGCACAGAACGAACCCAAAAGGTGAGGGACTCCTGTCGTTCCTGTGGTGAGAGAAACGGTGTCAGTCGTTTCTGTTGTGGGTGCCTAAAATTAAAAACAAAACGCTTTATCCAAGCAGTAACACCTAACAACTTGTCGAGGGAGCTGTAACGATTCAACAGGAAATCGGGGTCGAAGGCGCATTCTACCTTCTCAAGAGCGAGTGTTCGTAGACCCGGCAAATTAGAAGTATTCAAAACTGGCGTTCGAGGCCAATCAATTTCTGGTCGACTCAACCATTCCGGACCCCACCACAGCGAATGACCTATCAAACTAGGCGTCAAGCATCCGCGCGAGGCACAATCAGCGGGGTTGAGCTCACCTGGCACGTGTCTCCAAACAAGTTTGACTTCGGATTTCTGGATTTGGGAAACGCGATTAGCGACAAATACCTCCAAAGTGTGGACAGAAGCCTTCAACCAACAAAGAACAATTTGGCTGTCTGTCCAGGCGTAGGTCCCATTAATGCAAATGCTTTTACCCAAAGTACTGGACACGTGGTTCAACATGCGTACAAGAAGTGCTGCTCCCGAGAGCTCCAATTTCGGAATGGTCAAAGATGTCCGAAGGGGTGCTACCTTGCTCTTCGCCATGATCAGGGAGACTCTCACCTGACCCGAGGCACTGACTGTGCGCAAGTACACCACGGCCGCGTGACCACGTTCCGAGGCGTCACAAAATCCCGTGAAGGGTGGCCTTGTACTTCCCGGGAGGAAGGATGGGAGGAGGCAAGGAGATCTCGTTGACGGCAGGAAGTGAGGATACAAAAGAGGTCCATTCCTCAACAAGAGTGCCGTGCAGAGGTTCGTCCCAGGTCAATCCTGCTGTCCAAAGCTTCTGCAAGAAGCATTTTGCCCAAAATATAATTGGACAGGTCCAACCGTTCGGATCAAAGGTTCTGGCGACAGTAGACAACACGAGACGTTTAGTCCAAGAACAAGGCAATTTCAAGTCTACGTTGTACGTAAAGATGTCTTGGACTGGTCTGTACTGAACGCCGAGAACAGCCATCATGGCGGGGTTGTCAACAATCTCAAACAAATGTGGATCTTGCTGATGATCCTCTGGCAAGCCTTCCAAAAGCGCTGGCGAGTTGGAAATCCATTTGCGCAACTCATAACCAGCGGAGGCCAAAATACCTATCAATTCGTCCCGCAGGAGGATCGCCTCGTCCGCTGTGGAGGCGCCCGAGCAAATGTCATCGACGTAAATATCGTCCTTCAAGATGGCGGAGGCTCGTGGGAAACGTAAGCCTTCGCGGTCTGCGAGCTCCCAAAGAGAACGTATTGCCAAGTAGGGGCTTGACCTTAACCCGTACGTATTAGTATTGAGCTCGTAGACGACCATGGGATCGCGAGGAGACTCTCTCCAAAGGATCAGCTGGAAACGACGGTCATCAGGGTGGATAATCGTCTGCCTGAACATCATTTTTATGTCGGCCACAAAGACAACCTGATGTCGTCGGAAGCTGGTGATGACGTCACAAAGGTCCTTGACCAACTTGGGACCAGAATGCAAGCACTGGTTCAAGGATACGCCTGTTGAAGTCTGCGCAGAACCATCAAACACTGTGCGCAGCTTGCCAGTCGATGGCTTCAATACCGCATGATGCGGGAGAAAGTAATGCTCCACCGAACGCCAATCCAAATTTGACACAGACATGTGTCCCAACTGTTCATATTCCCTCATGAACTCAATGTACTTCTGTCTGAGCTCCGGATCATGATCCATGCGGCGCTCCATGGCCAACAACCTCTTTTCGGCTAAAGGTCGTGACTCACCAAGCGGAGGCCGAACAGACAGGAAGGGAAGCCTCGTAATAATCCGACCAGAACGGAGTCGACCAGTGTTGTTCTGGAAGAACAGCTCGCACTCCTCATGTTCTGGATTCAAACGGGCAGCTTGAGGGGGCTCCTCTACCTCCCAAAACCTCTGAACCGCATCAGAGAGAGCGGAGCCTACAGCCAACAAATTGTCAAGTTCAGGTGGAGGGGGGTCCCTAGGTACAGGTCCCATCAAAGCAAATCCAAATATGGTCGGGATGGCAGTCAAACCATTTGGCACCAAGACCCGTTTCCCACCAATCAAAATTCCACCGAGGACATCAGAGCCAATCAACAAGTCGATTTGTCCCGGTGTGTCAAATTTGGGGTCTGCCAGTTCCAATCCCGATGTCAAATTCACCACAGCAGCGGGTAGCTGTTTCTGTGGATGCATACCCAAAATATTCTTCAGCACAATAGCCAAGGTTTTAATCCTCGCGTGTGAAGATTCAACAGGGCCAAACAAAACTTTAACTTGCCCTTCAACATTAGAGGCTACGTCACCTATGCCCCGTATACAATTCGGAAAAGAGCCCATATTTAATTTAACCTGCCCTACCAAATAAGTGGAAACAATGCAACCTTGTGAACCTGTGTCCAATATAGCACGGACAACAACAGAGGTCCCCGTGGGTCCCCAGACCCTAACAGCAACCGTTGGTAGGATAACGGTCTCAATGGGGGAGGTTGGCGTTATAGGGCAGGAGTTAATTACCTATTGTTGCCTGGGCGGCGACCGTTGGCCAGGACCAGGCAAGTCAAAGCGAGGGTGCGGCTTGAAGTCCTCAAAGGCGCGATGACTCGATCCGCGCGCCATCTGTGGGGGGTCATAGTGACGCACCCGCCCAAAACGAGGTGGGCGCGAGTCAAGGCGGGGACGCTCCGCCAAAGGAGGGGAATACCTGGGGCAGCAGTCATGGTGCTGGTGACGCTGAACAGCACATTCAGGTGCGCGAGAGAGAGGAGGCGTGCGCACGCTACGGTTCTCCAAGCGGGGTGAGCGGCGATCAATTAAGCGAGGCGACTCTCGGCTGCGTGCCGGTGAGCCTCGGCTGCCACCTTCAAAACACCCGCCCGTGCGCGGCGTCGGCTGGTTGGACAAGCGGCCAACCTCTCTGGCATTCATGCAGAGAATGTCCAAATGCTGTCCTCCACAGTGAGGACAGGGGTGAGAATTTGGGCAGTCTCGCTGGTAGTGGGACCCCAAGCAAGAGAAGCAAAGGCGGCGGGCATTCGCGATGCGCCTACGAGAGGCGACATGTAGGTCCAAGAATGCCCTACAACTGGCCGTTCTGTGCCCCGTGACGTTGCAGTAGCACTCCACTGGGCTCTGCGTGACTGCAAAGCGAGGAGGGCGCCGGTCAACACTGGCTCGGGTGTGAACGCGAGCCTGCTCCTTGACCTTGGGCGGCTGCGACTTAGCCGGCGTGTCACCACCGGAGTTGTCCAAGACCCGGCACTCATCCTCCAGGAACTTCTCCAGGTCAGCAAAGGGGGGCAGATGGGTCGCGCTATCCCCACCAAAGCGCTGTTCAAAACGCGACCTCAGGTCGGCAGGCAGCTTCTTCAGCACAATGTGCACCAATAGATAGGACCATTGGTCCACGGGCAGGTCAAGGCACTTAAGTGCGTTGATGGCCACCAAAAGCGGGTTCAACAGTTGGGTGCGCAACCCAGAGACCCGGGTGAGCGTCGGCAAACCCAAAATCTGCTCAATGTGCGTGTCGGCGAGGCCACGCTTATTATGGTACCTACGGGTAATTAGGTCCCGAGCCGTCTGGTACGCCTCGTCAGACACGGGCAGATGCTGGATGAGGCCCTTAGCCTCCCCATCCAGAACCGACATTAAGTATGCCAATTTTTGTGCTGGCCGAAGGTCAGCCCTGTCATTGACCAGGCTGTCGAACAAGTTAATGAAGCCCAGGTAGCTTCCTAGGCAGCCATCAAAATGGGGGAGGTCCAAAGTAGGGAGCCTACTCACCAGCCCCGGTGCTGACCTAGGAAGCTCCTGCTTCAGGCCGGGTTGCCCTTCCCTATCGGCAACTAGTTGTCTCGCAGTATTAGAGACAGCATCATACAGGTCTAAGACCTGGGCATAGTCTTCGCTGACCTTATTTCGCTGGTCAGCGGTGAAATCATTGATTGACACTTCAAGACAGCAAGTGCTGAAAGTGCGGAATTGCTGTTCCACACTTGCCAGGCGATCGTCAATCCGCTCGTACCTTTGAAGTAGGGCCTGCTGGCGATCAGGCCGGTTCACTAAAGCACTGGCTGAGGCAAACCAGCGCAAATCTGACGCAATAGCACCAGCAGCCGCACGCAAGTCCTTGATAGCTGACATAATCAAAATTTCAAAAGAGCCCGGACAAGCGTTAAACAATATTAACAATCAAAACTTAATTTTTCTCAATTCTTTGAAACCAACAAAGTATTAGCCTATTTACTGCAAGTGCAGGCAAGTGACAGGTATTTACTGCCCAACAAAATTAAAGGTTTCAGTATATTGAAACAAACACAAAAGTTATCAAAGTTATAACTTATAACAAATTAATAAAGTTGAAACTTCAAATTAATTAATGAATTATTTGCAACAGACAGACTGGCTGTGGTTCTTTGAGATATACAATAGTAAGTAAGCACAGCATAAGTGTTACCTAGCAATATTATCTATATTATAACAAAACAAAGCTTACCAATGTGACCCGCCAAGTGGCAAGGTCAAGTTGGTTGTTATGTTTATGAATATATGCAATTAAAAAAATTAAAATAAAAAAACTAAATTTACTAAATTTATTGATACATACAGCTGTTATGTATCCAAACAAACTGACTTATTAATGCAACAACAAATTTAAGTTGGATTTTCCAACAATACAAATCAACAATTACTGATTGAGGTTATGTGACAATGTGTTTCAAATTATCTAGGTCAACTTATACAATTAAATATTATGTATTTTAGACAATAACTGACCTGACAAACACTACAATACTGTCTACAAGGTGAGATATATAGCTCATACAACACCAATCTGAGTTCAGATACAATCATCGGCTAAGCTAAACTTGTAAGTTTACAATATAGGCAGTTAACCACGCTCTTGCTATCAAAAATTATGTCTAGAATTTTGGCTAGAAGGAGCTGGGATCAATTGCAGCAGATTTGTGGAAGCGTGACTCTATTCATCAGCCCTTGTCAGCCACAACAAATCTCAGACACAACTGTACTGTGTTGCACAGCGAATACAAGTAATCTTAATATTAATGTGTTTCACTTACCCGCTATCCTTGCTGATGTCAGGCTTGAGCTAAATTAGACACATTCATACAAGTATATTGGCCAAAATAAATGAATGAAGTATCTTATACTTAGCTATTAAGCTTCAAACGCGACGTTTTCAGGACACGTTGGCACGTGGAAGTCGATACCAGATTCACAATTTTCACAAATATCAATCAATAGTTCACAATCAATTTACCGTTGCCAGCACTAGATCAGGCGGCGTTCAAAGCGGTTTACTCTATTTAGTTCAATTAATCAATTCACACGAAATGCAAAAGGGTGTGCTCACAATAAGAGACGACAACGTGGTAATTTTTCAACGGGAAGCGAACGGAAGTGACAGTTCAGTGTGACCATTGTCAGAAATTTTCAATAGACTAAACAAAATGTTACTCAATCGATCTAATCGATTTGACTTATAATAAAAACTAATTCTATTTCAAACAATGTATTTATAGCAGAATAAAACAATAGTAGATTTTCTCCCTCAGAGCTGGTACTATGGATACTAGATAATCAAATGGATACATATCATACATAGAAACAGCCAGACCAAGAGAAACATCTTTTGACTTGAGCGGGAACCGAACCCGCGACATTCAGCGTAGCAGTCGCTTTCACTCCCGAGGCGCCAACCGGTCGTCGTAAATCAGAATGAACTGTTGACTGGTGTAAAACAAGACTGCACGGTGGGTACGTGTGCTTGTGTGTGTTAGGTACCTGCAATGCAAGCTCGCGGTGACCAGCTGAGTGGCGGCCGCGGTCAGTACCTACATCGAGCTGATTCAGGCCACAGAACCCCTTTCAGTTGCGGAGGCAGTCCCTTTGTGGCGAAGCAAATATTATGTCAAGTGAACCAGGATTCGTCTAAGTCGCCACAGTCTTGGATCTAAGCGAGGTAACACTAGGATAAAGATAATGAATGATACAAGGGTAGCAATTGTAATAAAATCAAACCACTAAAACATTATTTTGTGCTTGTTTTGGATCAAAACTATTAGTTTTGATCCAAAACAAGCACTTTTGGCTTGGGTTGCATATGCCTTGATCACGGCACGACTGACCGATGACATAAATGTTATCTACACAAATCGCGAAAGTATGAAAGTAATTCATATCGCGTATAATTAAAACAGAATCCCATCCCACATAAATAAATTTACATTACAACGTATAACCACCAATAAAAATACAATGCTCTACCCAAACCAATTTGTACCCCAACCGAACAGTAATCCTCCGAATAACTTCTTAATAACAAAATCAAACATGTTCCCCGGCTATTGACGTCAATACTCGTCCAATGAGGCGTCAGCGCGTGGAATATTTAAATCGTACAAACCGCGATATGAAAGGGATAGCTGACATTTGGCTATGCGTGAACGGGGTACGCGGACGGTATAACAATGCCTCAAATTTTTGTTGATATGGCTGTCGGTATGTTTGGTATGCTAGTTATTTGAAGGCTTAGATTTTGATTTACCTTTTTTTGGTCCGACTGAGGCTGAGTTGCGATCTGTTTGTAGGTATCACGAACAATTTGTTATGTGAGATGGGGTTAAAAATACAATGTGTAACCGATTTTTCGTGAGTGTCGTAAGAAGCAACTAAAGAAAACACATGAAGCAAATAGTATTGTTGGGAAGATACAACAAATTCAACATTAAGTACTGTACCAACCCACCTGGCAACTTATTATATGAGGTCAAATCCTCACATTGACCTCCTCATTATCATGTATTAACCTTAGCTGGAGATAAAACGTTTATTCCGTTGACAGTCCGTTAACGTTCTTTGACCAGATTGGAGACATCCTAAAAACAGGACAGGTTAGAAGTATCCTGAACAGAAGAGCATGCATGAGGAATCTGATGGGTGTGAATGAAGCAAGAGAGATATGTCAGGATCGTTGCAAATGGCGTTTCGTAGTCTCTGCCTACCCCTCCGGGAAATAGGCGTGAGTCTATGTATGCATGTATGTATGTAATAACGTTAACTTTAGTGCGATAACTTTATGTAATAAATTTATCTGCAGTAATTTTAACGCACTCATATCTGTATATATCAAAAGCCTTACGTTACTGACTGACTGACAGACAATGCGTAGACAAAACTATTGGACGCAAGAAGCTCAAATTGGGTGCACTAAGAAGGAATTTCCTGGGATGATTTGTGTGGACGTAGCTGCGGACATCCACTAGTCATATATATCATTACTTCAGAATGCCACCACTATACACACCTAAGCAGAAACTTAAACTCCGTAAAACTAATTTACGATCAAAGAGCCCCTGAGCTACCAAAATAAAGAAAAATAAAGCCACTCATTTCAATCTGACTGTAGAAGTAAAACTGCAGTGTCTTCCTTCAAAATAATGACCCAATGTCAGCAATAAAATACAAAGTTAGAAACTAAATTCAACAACAAATGTTATTACTTCAACGAACATGCGAGCGGGACTGGGATGGAACACTAGTGTTATTATAATATTCACGTAAAATTTCTGAATGCGATAATACTTTACTTTTGATTTATGCCCCTACAACAGCTGGCAATGAAAAAGATGTTAATTTCACTTGCACAAAATACTTTTGGAGAATACGAACTAAATGTTCGTTTTATATTATGTCACTTTGTTTTTTGCAAATGTGATTTTATACAGTTCGTAAATGGAAATAGTTTGAAGGTATTTTGTTCATTGTATCGTTGAAGGTACTTATCATACAGTTGCGACTAAGATGACTGCACCTACCAGTCATCAAAGAGACTGCCTCCGTGGTCCAGTGAATAGCGTATGCGACTGCTGATCGGAGGTCTCGAGTTCGATTCCCGGGTCGGGCAAAAGTGTTACTGGGTTTTTCCGAATTCTCAGTAGCAGCACGGAGTCTGGTGATGTGCCCGGTAACGGCAATAGGCTCGCTCCCTATTACGTGGAACCTATTTAGGTTTGGTAGGAAATGTGGGTGTAATATTACACCTCTGCCTACCCCTAAGAGGATACAGGCGTGAGTCTATAAAAAAAAAATACTTTCATTATCATCATGTCAGCTGAGAGACGTTCACTTCTGGACACTCTGTCTCGCATCTAAACAACGACCGATCTTGATTAATAATAATTTGATGTGCTTTAAAAGCGTTCAGTGAAATTGGCATATACTCCAATTCCGAAAAGATATCGAACACACGTTTAGTCCAATTCGTCTTGATCCAGTTCACTAATCATCCTAATTGCGTTTGGTAAAAAATAGGTGTGATTCGGGTAAATTTGTCGACATTACGACAGAATATCTAATTTATTTACAACTAACTGTGCCCGCGACTTCGTTCGCGTAAATGTTGGAATTTAATTAGCATGACATTTATGCCAAAAGTATATAATATATATAACTTTTATATGTATATTATATACCTAATATATATCTTTAGAGAATTTATTTATAAACAACATTAACTTTTTTACCACCTTCACATAGAAGATGTAAATTATTTTTACCGCTTACTCGTGAACATGCCACATAAAACTGACCATGTGAAAAACAACATGTTCGGAGATCGATTCCAGCTGTTTCAAGGGTCTGTCCCTGCGATTTATATAGAAAATACACACAGGTCTACGAATGTCCAGCCCTGCCGAAAGTAAGATAGCCCCGTTGAGTAACTCAAGAGGTATCTGAATTCAGTCCTCAGAGTCTCCCGCCCAAAGATTCCCACGTATGTGACGTAAGGAGTGGGAAATTGGGAATAATGAGACACCTGTATAAGAACAGAACACGAACGATCGAAAGAAATCCAAGATACACAATAACATTCAACTATCAAAAACTCAACAGAAACGACAAAGACACCAATTCAAGTAATCCAACGACGACGACAGAAAATTGACCGAGAACCTCATCAATCCTCGGAGAATCTTAACACCGCCATTCAGAAAATTATGTCATTTGCTCAACACCATCTATGTTTACATATACAAACCGACCGAGATAGAAAATAAATGGACTAATCGACAATTAATTGAAAAAAAGATCTTTATTCATTGTTTTTATCATTTAAAATAAAATGAAATGATTATATAACTATTATATAATCATTTCATGTCATTTTAAAAAAGCGATGGTAGCCCAGTGGTGTACGTAACAGACTGCCGAGACGATAGTTTCGGGTTCGATCCCCGGGTACTCCGGGCACACACCTCTGACTTTTCGAAGTTATGTGTGTACTTATTAAAAATTTAAAATTTTAATTATCGCTCGCTTAACAAAGTGCCCGGTAGATGGCAATAGGCTGGCCCCCTATTACATTGGGACCTAAACATAACTGGCGAAGTGTGGGTGTTTAATACACCTCTGCCTACCCCTTCGGAGATAAAAGGCGTGAAGTTATGTTATGTTATGTATATAAACATAATAATTTGAAATAAAGGAGATTGACCGTTTAAATTAAGTGAACATTGTAATAAATTTTGACACAGAGACTTTTTGTTTATGAAAGTGCCGAATATTATAATCTACTATTTTTTTAATAACAGAAAGATACCTGACACATAATTATTGTCTTTTTTGCAAGAAACATTTATTTTGCTAGAAAATTATTTGAAAATAGTGTCATCTATTGGTCGGAAGGATAACTATAATTATGTTCGGTTCGAGTAACTAATTTATTTATCGAAAATACATAAAAATATACTGACGAAATTAAGAATTGCCTTCTTTTTTAAAGTCGGGTAAATAGCCATAAAACACTTTGAAGGTACCTATTTAGACTAACTATACTTTTACCACAGAATAAACAGTACTTACGTAACTAACAAACTTATAATTATCATGGATGGCACCACATATATAACCAGTTTTGGATGATCCCTGTTTTGTTTGGGACTACGTACAAAGGAGAGGTCAAGCTGTACACCGAAAACCACTCAACCAATTGTGATGTAACATATATTATTTTATAGGTTTGAGTATCCTTTGTAAGTTTTATTGAAATCAATTTCGCCATTTTAGAGATCTTTAGCAATATAGGGAAAGACAGACAGACGGACATAAATTCTAAAAAATGTCAAGTATTGCTTTTTAGCATTTTCCTAGATTTTTTAGACAATTTCAAGTCAAAATATCTTTTCACCACTGCAGCTCAAACATGCCGCTTTTGCTGCGAGACAACAGTGAACAAAACGCGATTTTGATTCGAGCGTGAGGCAAAGTAGCTTTTTAATTTTTCAATCTTCGAATTTTTCAAACGAATTGACATTGTTCAGCCACAAATTTGAAACATTCGAATTTTACTGTGCTCTGTCTCTTTCACATGCATATAAAAAGTGAGTGAAAAAACAAACCCCTTCGAATTCGAAATTCGATTTTGGAATTCGACCTCAAAGAAAACACCTACGGCAACGCAAAAAAGAAAGATATTTGTTTTTTTTTTTTATATGTTATTGTTTACATGTTTAATTTATCATTGGATTTTAATAAAAATAAGTCTAATTAATAGTATAAAATTAGTATTTAACCAATAAATTTTTATTTAAAATTACAAAAATTATACATTTGAAAAATAAACATCAGGGACGCGGTATTAAAACGCGATTTAAAAAAGTAGCGGGAATAAAAATTTCGCTGATGCTGATACAGTAGGTACCTATAGCGTAACGTGTTAAATTATAATAATATATAAAATAATCTAAAAAGAATAGTGAAACTAGCGATGATGACTGTACTTTAACACCAGAAGAGTTAAATCAACAAGTGATTATGCAGAATTCAATCTATTCCTGTTCATTTCTATGTCTCCTAAGTAATATGTGTTCTCACTGCTGTGGTGAAAAGCTATGTGTGCTACACGAGAGCAAAGTTTTTTGTATCTCGTGCTGTTGAGTCCCTCACCACGCTCAGGATTCTAACTTTGATTCACTCGCTACGCTCGTGAATCAATCATAAAATCCTTCGCTTGCTCGGGACTCAAAATAAGCACTCAAAACAAAAAACAACTTTGCTCTCTTGTTGCACAAATAACTATTACTGTACAGACTTTTTCACCTCTACAGTTTTATTATAGTAATAGATTATTATGTTCTATAACCACAACAAATTTGTCCCAATGGTGAATTGGTTTAATTGTGAATTATGGTAACCGCGAAATAAAGCAAATGCGATTGGATTGGACTAATGTTCATTGGATCAACCACAAATAAGTTATTTGGAACCAATAGCGAAAGAAAGTGTGTGCTTTATTACTCAATGAAGCATTTTTAAAACTACTTTCTCAGTAGGAATAAATTTGACTTCACAAACATTTAAGTAATGGACACAAAGAACACGTAAGAACTACAATTTCTGGATCAAACAAAGTTTTGTTGGACCTACAACTCTCAGCGCAGTGTTACTCGGAGAGGTGTACGCTTACACCATTGCACATGCATAAAGCATGCAACCATGGTATAAATCGCTAGCATTGCGTCATGTAGACATCATTATCATGTCTCTAAGATTTTGAATTATAATCATACAAATCCTAATTTATGCGTGTCACATACCTTTTGTAGCGCCATTGATAAATATATTTTGCTCTAAACTATAAAATACTTATACTTAGCAACAACTATATAAGATAAATAACTAAATTCGAGATCTGTTTGTGTGAGTACAATGATTGCAGCGCCATGTGCAACTGACATCTCGATAAGCTGTCTGCTACATTATAACTGCGATTAAGCTTTCTAATATTTTTAATCCTTTTCTAGTATTTTTATGTGATAGATTGCAAACGAGTAGATAGACCGCCTTATTGTACACGATTGTCGCCGCCCATAGAAACCCGTACATCAATTCAACCCAGGAATTACAAATGCGTTTGTGTTATGGAGGAGGCGGAGTAGGATGAAGCAGCAGGAAAAGGGGAAAGAGCTTCCGACAGTTTCACTCACAAAATAAAACGTAACAGTACCTATAGTGTTTAGACTGCCTGCGTGATCCAGTGGATAGCGTATGCGACTGCTGATCGGAGGTCCTGGGTTCGATTCCCGGGTCGGGCAAAAGTGTTACTGGGTTTTTCCGAATTCTCAGTAGCAGTACGGAGTCTGGTGATGTGCCCAGTAACGGCAATAGGCTCGCCCCCCATTACGTGGGACCTAAAAATTCATGGCGAAATGTGGGGTAACGTTATACCTCTGCCTACCCCTTCGGGGATACAGGCGTGATTCTATAAAAAAGTATAGTTTCCAAAAACAGGTGTTTAGAATATTTAGTCTTACACGATGACATTAAACATACACTGTTCTGAAGTCAATTCGTTGTAGCCAGAGAAAAATAAAATTTAAAGAGTAGTTAGCAGTCACAGCCATGTCAAATGAGGTAGATGGTTCACTTTTAATAAAAAGTTAAGCCACTTTTTGCCTTCTTGTTAAAAGGAGATAAAGAGCGGCGTGCATTCAGATCAAGTAGTTTTTTTCCTTCATTGCAACGAATGAGGTGATTTGACAATGTCATGCGTTTTGTTGTTCTCTTTACTTTATACGAGCTAACGCTCATATGTAAGCAATGCCTCGAGATGCGATCTGACACGTTACGAACACATCAAACAGTAGTTCCTATACTTGTCAGCTGTTGTCTTACATCATCGCCTAGATCAGTTTGCGTCACATCGGTATATTTCGTCAGAGAGCCTCTGTTGGTCTAATGTTTAGTTACCCTTACTGCTAAGAAGGGTATTGTGAGATCGAATCACAGTGAAGATGTTTTTGTTGCGCACGATTTTATTATTTCGTATTTGGGTGTAATTTGTCTATTGATATATTTAAGCATGTTTTATCAGTAATTTGACTACCATAGTGAAAGCTCTACCTAGTTTAGGGTCTGATGGCCGTATGTGAATAGTTGCATTATATTGTGGAGTAAGAAGATGAATATTCTTTCAACTCAATGGAAGATCCTCTGACTAGAATTAACTCGATCTTGGTGGACTGCGGTCAGACGGAAGTACTTACGACCCTGTATATAATTATAGTCGTCGCACGTGAAAACTTCAATTGTGCGATTCAGGTTCTAGTCCCGCCGTATCCGTTACATGGCGCTAGTGATAGTTATATTCACCATTGTACAAAAATAGTTGGCGTCGCGATAAAATTATTGTTATTATTAAACTCACCTCATTTCCATTCATATATCAACCACAACAAATAATACACGAATTTGTTACAGCTTTATAATAACTTTTCCATATCGAGGATCAACACTAAAGTTCGTGGCAATTAACCGGGCACGTTAATATTTCTGCTAGTTGAACACGTTTTTATGAGCTTGTTCGTTATTTGAAGTTAATCGAAGTGACCGTTTTATGTGCTTTTGTTTGTTTGTTTTTCCTGTGAGTGTGTGGCTATCTCTGGTGTCGGAGTTTTCAGACCGCCCGAAGGCCTCCGACATGGCCTAACGACCCTTATCTTTAGACAAGAGCCGGGACCGACAGCTTTACGTGCCCTCCGAAGCACGGTAACGCTCAGATGAAAATGCCACACTCGGTCACCCATCCAAGTGGCAACCTGTGCAAGCGTTGCTTAACTTTGCCGATCTGTTACGAACGGCAAGCCAAGTCTTGCTATGAGCGCTACACTATTTTATGTGCTATTAGATTATTATAAAGCTATTAAGTGTAGATTATATTTAAGATATAGCCGTTACGCCGTAAGTTTTTGTTATAATTTGGTATATAAGTTAAATTGTTATATTTTAAGCTGTAATGTGATAGTTGATTTAGTATGTTTTTGTACGTGTTACGAATATTGCAGCCATAATATTCATACAGTTTTAATGCAGATCAGGTAAGAAAGTTACATGGCTCACGAGATAGAAGAAGGGAAGGTTTTTTTTTTTAAAGTATACATATGTATAATAGAATGCAAAAATGAAGTAAGTATTGTTGTATATATATATTCAGTCCCTCATCCCTCTATCTTTTAACCCGGGGTCATGGGGGTGGAAAAGTGTTACACGGTCGTTGGAGTGGGTCTCACAGACCCGTATATTATCCACATTTTCACGCTGTGTGAATACGCCCATGGTATTGTAAAAGGGAATATTTTAGTTGTTATATCAGTTTTATTTGGTTTGTAAAGTACAGCAGGTACAGTTTAGATGATGATTAAGAATGGTGCTTGAAAAGTAAAGAACAATGGCAGAATTTGGTCTGGGTTTGTCGTGGCGACCTTAAACTTCATATGACCAAAACAAATTGTTTTTTTTTCTACGATTTTTAATATTTTCACTTTGTCTCGTTAAAGCTGGAGTATTTTATGATGATAAAAAGCCTTCCCATTGATTACGAATACTTTATTATTTGATCGTTGCCATAGACAATGGTGTGACAGGAATAGACGTGAGTGCTATATCCGTATCGATTACTAAATAAGTAATCGATACGATCGACCTTTATAGAGTTGGTTTGGTTTAAAATGCAGTTATTTAATATTAAATCAACATTATATCAATAAACTAATATTTTTGAAGCAAAACAACGTTTAAATCAAATAAAAACGTCACAAAATCGTTTGAATGTTGTATCGATTTCACATAAAATCGATTTAAAATGTGCAGCTCTGCTTTTGTCTTTGGCTGTGACAGTTATATGCTACAAAATACTTCCGCGTTTTGATGTCAATCTGACATATGCCATTTGAAAATTCAAACCTACATTGTTTAACTTTCATACTATAACTTTCCTTTTACCTACATTGTTCATTCTTTACTAAAAATTCAAACACCGATACCTTCTTTTTCCACCTTTCCTGAGTGAAAATAGAATCATTTATAGACTCTGTTACTTACGCCAAATTTTTTGATATATTTTTTATTACTGTTCGCTTCAATTTAATTTCAGACATTTTGATGTATGAAGATCTGCCATTGTCCTTTTCTGTTACAAATTAAAAAAACGGTTGTATTTCTTTTTTTTAATACTGCACCTTCCAGCTTATTCTATTCTTTAATTTAATTAATCAGTACTCGTAAAATTTGAGCTCGAAATTTTTAAATTACATTCAATAAATGACATTTTTGGACTAACGATAGCGAAGGCTTTCGTAATGTAGGTTTGAAATTATAAATAGACTAAAATATATTTATGTTTAGTTGGTTATTAGGTGAGATGCCAAGCTACAATTTCTTTCCTGTATTAAAATAATTACAGGATGCGTCAGTTATCATCATGTCAGCCTAGAGACATCCACTGCTGGACTTAGGCCTCCCCAAAGGTTCTCCACACAGACCGATTTTGAGCCGCCCGCATCCAACCGCTCCCCGCGATCTTAACCAGATCGTCGGTCCAACTTGGGGGAGGCCTACCCCTGCTGCGTCAGTTATATTCCAAGATTTATTACAGGTCTATCATGTTATTTGACGTCAACCCTATTTTTATTTGAGCCAGGACGAAAGTCTAAAATAGTATAAAATAAAGTATATAATAAATTACATAAAGTCTTGGCTGCAGTTGAGATAACAATAGAACAATAATTATTCTAAGGAATTCATTATTTTATAGACTCAAATCATTACTTTTTAGGCGTTCGTTTCTGAGAAAACAGGTTTAGTCAGACAGAAAGATGACTGAAATCAAAGAGAGACTATAATTATTGTCTCAGTTTACCTATCGGAATACGGCACACAAAAATAAAATATTTTAAAGGGTTGACACGTGAAATAACCTACATGATATTTGCTATCTTGTCTTTTAAGACGATACAAGTAAAACCTTACGTCATAGAAGCTCACATTTATATTTTACTCACACATTACCATAAAAGAAATCGTGCCTTTTCATAACAAATACAAGACGTGATTCTGTCTACGTGTTTCAGAAAGAAACAACCTGACAATGTATATTTATCCGTACGTATATCATAGATAAAGTAATAGTTATTTGTGCAACAAGAGAGCAAAGTTGTTTTTTGTTTCGAGTGCTGATTTTGAGTCCCGAGCAAGGGAAGGATTCTATGATTGATTCACGAGCGTAGCGAGTGAATCAAAGTTAGAATCCTGAGCGTGGTGAGGGACTCAACAGCACGAGATACAAAAAACTTTGCTCTCGTGTAGCACACATATTTTTTCACCACAGCAGTGAGAACACATATTACTTGGGAGACAGAAATGAACAGGAATAGATTGAATTCTGCATAATCACTTGATGATTTAACTCTTCTGGTGCTAAAGTACAGTCATCATCGCTAGTTTCACTCATCTTTTTAGATTATTTTATATATTAATATAAATTTAACACGTTACGCTATACCTACTGTATCAGCATCAGCGAAATTTTTATTCCCGCTACTTTTTTAAATCGCGTTTTAATACCGCGTCCCTGATGTTTATTTTTCAAATGTATCATTGTTGTAATTCTAAATAAAAATGTATTGGTTAAATACTAATTTTATACTATTAATTTGACTTATTTTTATTAAAATCCAATAATAAATTAAACATGTAAACAATAACATATAAAAAAAGTAATTTCTTTATTACAAATATCTTTTTTTTTGCGTTGCCGTAGGTGTTTTCTTTGAGGTCGAATTCCAAAATCGAATTTCGAATTCGAAGGGATTTGTTTTTTCACTCACTTTTTATATGCATATGAAAGAGACAGAGCACAGTAAAATTCGAATGTATCAAATTTGTGGCTGAACAATGTCAATTCGTGGCACTGAAGATTGAAAAATTAAAAAGCTACTTTGCCTCACGCTCGAATCAAAATCGCGTTTTGTTCACTGTTATCTCGCAGCAAAAGCGGCATGTTTGAGCTGCTGTGGTGAAAATGTATATTGTATAATAATCTTATTTGTTACGGTTGATAAGAAGATTCGTTTTTGCTCAATGTATACGCATTGTTTGCTTATAATCATGTAAGGTAGGTTTCACTGTAGGCGTTATGAGCAGGCACAAGCGAGATTCAACAACTAATCATCTTCGTTTCATATAATATTTTGAGTATTGTTTATTGTTGTATCAGTACATTTACATTGTTTTGTTAACTTTGAACTAGGCTATTTATACAAATTAAATTATTTACTTTCCTAACCGAAAGTCATCATACTATGTATTTTATCATTTTTAATGTTACAGTGAAGTTAATCTCATTTAAAAATATCAATAAAAATATTATTTTATTTAGTAGCCTACGCTGTACCACTGCTGGGCAAAGGCCTCCCCCAAATCTTTCCAGGCTTGCTTGTCGCACGCAATCTCAGACCAGTTCTTATGGTAGGCGTCTAAGTCATCCCGCCACCTCTTTCGGGGCCGGCCTCGGCAACGTCTTCTATCTTCTGGCATCCACAGAGTTGATATTCTTGCCCAACGACCCTCGTGAATACGGCTGACGTGACCCGCCCAGTTCCATTTCAGACTGACAGTCTTTCTTCCCACATCTTTGATGCAAGTTCTAGAACGCAGCTCGGGGTTTCGTATCCTGTCTTTAAGTTTAACACGCAGTATGCTGCGCTCCATGGCTCTTTGGCAGACCCCAAGGCGTGACCTTTGAAGCTGCGTAGGTGACCAGGTTTGAGAACCGTACGTTAGAATGGGCCGAATACACATATCCATGAGTTTTCGCTTCAGGGAAATCGGCAGATCACCCTTCATTAGCGTCTTCATGGACCAGAAGCTTTTCCAGGTATTTTCGATACGACGATCAATAAAATTGCCCTTTCTAGCCTGTTTTTGAAAGAAACTATCTGGCCCAAATATATGTACTCATTGACGTAGTGTAACACCTGCCCATCCACCTTGACTCTATATTTGGTGCTGTTAGTCAATATTTTGGTTTTCGACCGGTTCATCGCTAGTCCCACCTTGAGGCCTGCTGTGCTCAGATCTTGGAGCATGGTCTAAAGTGCCAGAGCTGTGGAAGCAAAAAGAACTATATCATCTGTGAATCGGAGATTTGTAAGTCTTATGTCACCGACAGAAATTCCCTTTGCATTCCAAAATGTTGCCAGAGTCTTGAAAATGTCCTCGAGTGTGCTGGTGAATAACTTAGGGGAACGCTTACTCCAAAGGATGTCATCCCTTTTCAAACACCAGGCGTGTACAAGGTGGATTGCAGCTGTGGTAGTTCCTACATCGGGCAAACAAAAAGGACATCGCCGAACGAGTTAAGGAACTCATCACGGCCATCAAAAATCGACATACCACCAAATCGGCCATAGCTGAGCATTTGTTAGAGTCAGGATCCAATCACTAGATTGAGCTACATCGGCTCCAGGTTCTCTCCACAGACCGTGACTATTTTTCAAGAATAGCACGGGAAGCGGTTGAAATCAAAAAGCACGCAAATTTTAATCGGGATGGGATGGTAACCATCCCATCCCGTAAACGGCGCTGAGCTCTCATCAGTCTCTTCGCGACCACGCTCGGTGCAAGACGAGCGAAACGTCGGAAACAAAGAGGTATTTATACCTTAAATAAATTAATTGTACGCGATTAAGACCCGCTAATTTATTTTGTAAGATATTTCAGAATGTATGATACTATAGAAAGCCTTCGTGTAATCAATGAAGGCCAAGTACAGTGGTTTGTTATATTCTCTATGTTTCTCCAATAATTGGTTCAGAGTATGGAGATGGTCGGTTGTAGAAAAACTAGGGCGGAATCCAGTTTGTTCAGGTGGTTGAGGTATGTCTAATTTCCCATCTATACGATTATGCACGACTTTGATAAATGCTTTATAAATATGCGATGTTAAACTTATCGGGCGGTAGTTGTTGATGTCGGTTTTGTTACCTTTCTTATGCAGAAGAATTATGTTGGCATGACACATTGTTTGTGAAATCTTACCCGAGCTCAAAATGGTATTAAATAATTTTGTCAGGGGCAATATCAACGACCTAGAGCCGATCCTTAGAGCTTCGGTAGTAACTCCATCCTCTCCGGGACTTTTGTTATAAGGCATTGTATTTAGTACTGTTTGTTCTTCAGAAGCATCTATAGGTGGAATGGCAAGGCGTATTCTGGACTTGTATCAACTTGCGCATTATCAGAATATAGTGATTCATAGAACTTTGTCGCTATGTTCATAAGTTTCTCTCGGTTGTTATGCCTTATACCTCTATCATCGACTAAACTATTAAGCCAAGATTTGGCTTTTGTAACTCCTCGCTTTAAAATCCTCAAGGATGAGTTTTTCTCAATAGCTGTTTTTACTAAATGTGTATTTAAATTTCTTAGATCTTTTTTGATACTTCTTTATACTTCCTTATCTAAAACTTTATATTCAAATGTGCCTTTTTCTGTGTCTGTACGTTTTTCTATCAGATTAATATTATTTGAAGTTAATATTTTACGTTTTGTAGGTTTACTATTTATCCTTTTACTACTATTTTTGATTCCGGTAACTATTGCTTTATATTGATCTTCTACGTAAGATTCATCAATTGTTAAATGTTTAAAATAATTTGATATCTCTAAATTAAATTGGTCTGTGTTATTTATAAGTGTGTCCTTATCGATTTTCTTAATGGTTTTTGTAAAAGTTTGGCTCGCTGAATTTTAAAATTTAATCGGACTTTAGCTCGGATTGGTCTATGATCTGAGCTATATTTGATTTTGTTAATAGTGCTTACATTTTTAATTATACAATAATTATCAGAGGTCAAGACTAATAATAATATAGGTAAATTAATTTATTAATAGGTTTTATGATACATGTGTTAATCGCGTTAACTAGCAAATTAAAGTTCTAAATACATCTCTAAACAATGTTTTAGAACATGTTAAATAAACTTGTATGACCTAATCGCAAAATATTAAAATCGATTTCACTATATTTTGGCTGCACAATCCGCGCCACGTAAATCGCCCTTGAGCATATTTACACTAATTGAATTCTAGACCTTTCGGCCTACATTTAATGACAGTCAATCTCAATCAGTTGCCATAAACCCCTCAAAACGTTTAAATTGTAAAACATTCGCTTAAGTTTTAAGATATAAAACAATTTTTAAATGTTTTTGTTACAATAATTTGTTGTGCATTGCTCATGGCGTAGCTCTGCTTACGTGCCTCACTCACTTTCAAGGTCATCTTACGAGTATGTCAAACGATATTTTATTTCAAACATCATTAAATTTAAACGTTCTAGTAAGATTTAATTTTTATTACTTATTATCATCATCATCATCATCAGCCCTTTACTGTTCCACTGCTGGGCACGGGCCTCTTCTCAGTATGAGACGGGTAAGGCCATATTCTACCACGCTGGCCAAGTGCGGGTTGGCAGACTGCACATATTGTCTTTCGAGAACATTATGGCGAACTCTCAGACATGCGGGTTTCCCCACTATGTTTTCCTTCACTGATTTTTCTTAAACATTTTGTTTTTATCTTTGTGAACGGCGATAGACATATAAAGACGTTAGATCAAATTACGATAACACTTAGTATGAAATATGATAGAAGGTATATTATTTAGTTTCTAGGCATGTTCCATTAACACCCTTAAATGATTCGCTTTCTATATTATTAGGTTTTACCATTTGAAGTAATCTCTTATATGGACCTAATTTAATATCGATATCGCATTAATTATTATAAGTATTTATTAAATAATGTTATTGTTAATATAATATACATAAAAGCGTTTAACGTACTCCCTTCATACCATCACATAAAGCATTCTAAATCATTATTATCAGTAATAATTAAATAATAGTATTATTAGTATATGATATATAAAAACGTGTTATGCCTTCAGATAATGAAAGAAGTATTTCGTTGCGTAGGATAACATTTGCAAGCCCTATTACAAGATAACGATATCAAGTTTGCATGAAATATTATGTTATCAACAGCCTAGAGATGACAGTATTTACAAAAAGTAGGCAGTGATAGCCTAGTGGACATAGAAACTGGCTGCCATATAGAGGGTATAGGATGTGACTTTCGAAGTCAACATCCTCCTAGCGTTATCCCAGTTTCAACCTGGGGTCCGCTTACTAGTCTAACCGGATTTTGCTGAGTATTAGCTTTTGCACGCAGCGACTGCCTGTCTGACCATCGCAACCCGAAGAGATAGCAATATTCCATGGTTTAGACGAGTGTTAATTTATTTAGAAGGTACGTACTGCCGCCTTATAACGACTATCAAAGATCTTCATGACAACCGGGGCTGATAGCTTAACGTGCCGAGGCACGGGACAAGCAATAATTAACAATTCAATACGTACATTACTCCGAAAAGTCATTGGTGCGGGCCATGGATTCGAACCCGAATGTGAGCAATCTGTTTACTCACTAGGCTATTGTTTCTCTTGCTTCTGTTAAGTTTCTTAAGCCGACTAGTGTATTTACCGCGTTTTAGTCTAGATATTCTGCTAAGAATTTATTAGTAGTAGCACAGGGAGTAGTCATTCGTCCCGGTGGAATGCGTTCTATTACATGAAAACTGTGGAAGTTTTTATGTAATTAAAGCCAGGGGCTAGACTAGGGGTGACAAGGAAATGCGCTTAGACCTTCGCTTCGGCTTCGTATGTGAGCGGGAGAGTATGAGATTTGTAATATCACAATACGGGTGTTTTTTTTTTTGACGTTCATACGAGTTATTCTGTGAACAACATGAATAAATATTGAATATGAAATGTTGATTCTTTGTTAAAATATTTAAAAATTTAAATTATGTGTAGAATTATTTTAACTAAATAAAAATAGTTTAGTTGCGATAAGTGGAATTGAGTTTGGAACGCCGCACTCCGGTTTTTTTTGTTTTTATAGATAAAACACCATGTTAATAGATTAAATCTGTGACAGGTTTTATAAAATATATGTTGAAATTTTGTAGAAATCTATTGAAAATGTTTTATTTAAATTGTGATTTGTAAAAATATTATGAATCTGTCTGCTGATGCATCCATTACACTGTTGCTATAGTTTTAATATTTGTTTAGTTGTTATCTTATGTATTTTTTTTTATTTAATATCGGAAAACTGAATTGTTTTGCCGGTGTCAGTTGTCATGATATCGTTTATTTTATGTACCACTAGCTGTCCCGGTGAACCCTGTATCGCCTTTTAAAGGTCTTTTTGCTCATTCCTTTTTTTATTCAAACCACTTTTCCAGAAAATTCTGAACAAAGTTACCAATGCCACCAATGCTTAATCAAAAATTTCAGAGTTTACAAAGGTATACAAACAAACGAAGATTGAATTGTATATATCTAAATGTATAGATAGATGACCTAGCAAAAACCATCCGCCACCTTTGATTTCCCATTCGCCATCTTTGATCACGAAATAGATGTTGTATTTGGATTCGCCATCCCTTAAAACATCGGAGACGATAACGAAATTGATTTTTTAAAACTTTCCCATCCGCCATCTTTGATTTCCCATCCGCCACCTTTGATCACGAAATAGATGTTGGATTTGGATTCCCCATCCCTTTAAATATTGGAGACGATACCCATATCGATTTAAAAAAAGAATCCCATCCGCCATCTTTGATCACGAAATAGATGGTGTTTTTGAATTCCCCATTCCTTAAAATATCGGAGACGATACCCCATATCGACTTTAAAAAAAATCCCGTCCGCCATCTTTGATTTCCTATCCGCCATCTTTGATCACGAAATAGATGTTGTATTTGGATTCTCCATCCCTTAAATCATCAGAGACGATACCCATATTGATTTTTTAAATTTTTTCCATCCGCCATTTTTGATTTCCCATCCACCATCTTGAATCACGAAACAGATGTTGTATTTGGATTCCCCATCCCTTTTAACATCGCAACGATACCCATATTTATTTTTAAATATTTTTCCATCCGCCATTTTTGATTTCCCATCCACCATCTTGAATCACGAAACAGATGTTGTATTTGGATTCCCCATCCCTTTTAACATCGCAATGATACCAATATTGATTTTTTTAAATTTTCCCATCTGCCATCTTTGATTTCCTATCCGCCATCTTATACAGACAGATATAGCACATGCGCAGCAACTCAATTATTACAGCGCATGCGTTATTACTGTCAATAGGTAGGAGGTTTGTCCCTACAAACTTCGACCCTCTCTAAAATCCCTCCCAGATTATTTTATGCATTTTATTGTATACTATGTGTATTTCCTGGTTTTGAGCTACCTCCCCACCAATTTTCAGCCAAATCGGTTCGGCCGTTCTTGAGTTATAAATAGTGTAACTAACACGACTTTCTTTTATATATATAGATTACCATTTGTTTATCTGTACATGACACTCGTTCGTTTCTTCTAGACTCTTTTCTTGCCTACTATCTCTGCGAACTTTGATGGTAATATGTAAAATTTGCTGTAAAGTTCATGAGTCCCTCTGTGATCTTAATGAAATAAAACACTTTTAAAGTTAAGAAAAATATCGTATAAGAAGTAGGATGTAAAGTGTCTTCCTTTTTACTTCGGACATTTTGTAATTTTTTTTCTAATCCAATTTATTTCTGAGTAGCCGCCTGCGGCTTTCATTTGCGTGATGTACTGAAAATGAGATTATAAGACACGAAGCGCAGCGTCATCATAATTTATTTTTGTGCGCCCCATTTTGAATATTTCACGAGATGAAAATTAGTCTTTGTTGCTGTCTGTTCTTTGAAGCATGGCAACATTTTTTTTTAGATTCAACGGCAAGCAATGTATTTTCGTGTAGAATCGAAAAGTATTTAGTTTCAAAAATATACTTCTCTTTATGAAATATAATAAAACATGTAAAGCTTATGTTACTTTAAAGTTGGTCGCGTAATTATTCAACTTAATATAAAAACAATTGAAAAATCACAACAAAGATGAACATCATCATCTTCTTAGTTTTTAATCAAAACAGAAAAATAAATCTATAGTCTAAATTGTGTTAAGTCACGCACAATAGAATTATATATCTTTCTGCGGTGGCGCACTTGCATTTGGTGCTGACTGTACGTACAGCAAATGACGTCACTTGTGACAATCTTCTTGTTCGATTGCTACCCGTTCAGATAAGGAATTTGATTAGAATATAAACATTTTTTTATAGTCTTACGCCTGAATCCCCGAAGGGTAGGCAGAGGTGTAAATATTACTTTTTAGGTCCCCCGTAATAGGGGGCGAGCCTATTGCCGTTACCAGGCACATCACCAGACTCCGGGCTGCTACTGAGTATTCTGAAGAACCCAGTAACACTTTTGCCCAACCCGGGAATCGAACCCGGGACCTCCGATCAGCAGTCGCATACGCTATCCACTGGACTGGATTAGAAATGGGGCCATTACGCCATTCCCAGTCAGTATAATACGTAAAAACGCACCAACGATTAATTAACCAATTTAACTGGATCTCAAAGTTATTTCGCTATTTAATACATTTTATTTGATACTAATTTAAAAAAACAATTATAATTATTCCACCATTCTAATCCCATTATTTATCTCAACAGGTAGTTCATGTTGCAAACTGTCTTAATGTCTATATCACGGCAATGAATCTCTGTCATGTGTGATGGCTGTCTAGTTAGCTTGATAGATTAGCATTCCGCAACATTGTCTCTATCTCAGTGACAAATCCCATCTATAAACTTTCTCGTCAGTACAAAATGTCTGTCTCTCAAATTGTCTCCATAGACCGCTCTTTAACACTCAAGCAGAATAGCAAGCAATAAACATTTTTAATTAAGACAAATCATGGCCCGAAACTCAACATTAAATTCTCGCATACGTGCTGAACTAAGTAATGTTCTAGTTTTAGCCGAAGCGTGCATGCAAGACCTCTGTGGTCCACATAAACTAATGGCATCCATTTGGACGTCCATAGCTCGCATTCAGTGCCCTGATTATACTTCTAGCTGTAAATGTGAGGTAATTGGCAAAGTCTGAGCATCGTAATTGCTAAGCTTTGGTATGCATATACCAATATATAAAACGGTAAACAAAAATATGCAATTGCAAGCTGTACAAAACATGAACGAATATATCTCTGTTATGGCTTAGTTTATGGTTCTACATAGTTTTGTTTATGAGTCATGTTTAGCAACATATTTAAGTTTTAATATACACAAGTAACATAGGAGATGTAACAGTTGCAGCACCTTACAAAAGTTTAATTGTCATGAATTACTAAAAACTGGCGATGAAAAAGAGTGACCGTGAGTTTTATTGCCCGTTCTTTCTCATGGTTCTACGCCCTTGCTTTGCGAACGTGGCAGTAAATGTAAATATGTAGAAGCATAAAGTAATAATATTTTAAATTTTCGTCCTTAAGTGTCACTTTGTGATCTAAATGAATAAAGGATTTTGACTTTGACTTTTAAATGTTTAAATTATTTAATCTAAAATAGAATGAGCCATATATTTTGTGACCGCAATTATGCATCTTTTCAGATTTTATTTCGGTCAAAACTTTGGATAATAAGTCAACAATATAATCTTAATATATAAAATCCTTGCGTTACTGACTGACTGACAGACACGCTACAGCCGAAACTAATGGGCGCAGGAAGCTGAAATTTGGCATGTATGTTCCTTGGGGACTGTAGGGGTGCACTAAGAAGGGATTTCCCGAAATTCCCACGGGATCGGCCAAAACGGGAAAATTTAAAAAAAATGCAGGCGTAGCTGCTGGCTCCCTCTAGTATGTTAATACAATTGATGACTAGCCAAACGTTAGGCCCCATTAGACATCGGGCCCAATTCTCCTAAAAAAATACAGTTTCGATATAATGTCAGTGTCATACTTACGTCACAAAAAGCGCATTCTTCTAAATTACCTGATATTTTAATGAAATTGTAACGAGATCGTATTGAAACAAGTGTCAAAATATGTGTCAACGACGAACTGTTTATTTAAAATTATACGATAATGACATTAGGTTATCAGAATACCGGAAACGAAATAATTTTTAAGCTTAAAAATATAGACTCATTTTATTAGCCACTTGCAGAAAAAATTGGCGCGAGAAATGCATCGTACCTACTCCATCGTACCTAAAGGCGGTTTCAGATTAGCGTATTTTTTGCGCGTATACGGTTGTTTCAGCAAACGCGCTTACACGCGCGCTATTTCGGCGTCTTCGCTCGAAACGGTAGTGATATCGTGTCAGTATAGCGCTTATACGAGCTTAGACGCGCGTCAACGCTCGTACGAGTTGCACGTGTGCGAAAAGGCGCCGCCTATACGCGTCTACATGCGCTTCCAAAAACCAGCTTATACGCGCGTATAAAACACTAGTTTGAAACCGCCCTAACGGCGGCAGTTTATGATCACGTGCTCGCGCGGCCGAGGGGAATGAACTCGCCTGCAGCTCAGCTGATGTCTTGTAGCGCACATATTGCGTTTACATAAAGCCGCTTATTTTAGGGAAATATTGAACATTTTGTTTATGTTTATTTGGAAGAAAGTTTAAATTTATCATTCAAAACACGATTTTGGAATAATTAGAAAAAAAATCTTGACTTTGAGCCTCAATATCTCCTGAACTAGTAATTGCCCAGGTATGGTGCCGAAGTAATAAATGTTCGTAATGATTGGCACAATATGGGGTTTCAGTTTTCGTTGAGGGTCTTTTAAGATCCCTGTATATGAAAATAATTAATATGAGTTTATAACACTTTTTTACTATTCAAGTGGACCTTAGCGATATGGTGAGTATATGAGATATTAACTTACCACAATAAATACTACCAATAATACCTACCTACCTACCTCCAGTGGATAGCGTATGCGACTGCTGATTGGAGGTCCATATAATAGGGGTTAAAGTATGAAATTGCCGTTTTATTGTAATAGGTACTTTGAATAATTGACATAGAATCTTCATGGTTTGAGGTTTTTGAATGAAACTTTTTTCACATGGTTTCTATGATGATTTTCTTTGAAAAATGTGAAATATTTGAATATCGACTTTCAATTGTTTTTGTTATTCAACTTAGACAAGAAAGATGGATACTGCGAAAAGTCGAGTGATTTTTGAATAAGTACCGTACAATATCAATGTTGCGTTTGGAGAGGGGTCTGCTAATTAACGCACCGTGCGATTTTGGTTTAAACGCTATCGCGATGGAAACTTCGACTTGAAGAACGAGCCACGAGGAAGACCGCCCACACAGGTGAATAACGATGAATTAAGAGAAATGGTGGAAGGCAACCCTGGTTAAACTACCCACCAATTAGCGGCATGGTTTAACGTTACCTTACCCACAATATTGACTCATTTGCGTCAAATCAATAAAATAAAAAATACGAAAAATGGGTGACTCATGATTTGACTGATCTGCAGAAAGAAACGCGTGTTGAAACTTGTGTTGCCTTGCTGAATCGGTACAGAAATGAAGGAATATTGGATTGAATTTTGACATGTGATGAAAAGTGGATTCTTTATGATAACCGTAAAAGAAAAATGCAATGGCTGACCCCAGGTCAAACGCCACAACAGTGTCCTAAAGCAAAGCTTACCAATAAAAACCTAATGGTAACTGTTTGGTAGTCTCAGCATAGTGTTATTCACTAAAGTTCTCTCCGATCTGATCAAGCAATAACGGCAGATATCTATTGCACCGAACTCCGAACAATCTTGGCAAAATTAGCAGTAAAATAGCCCCGACTCATGAATCGATCTTCACCATTATTGTTTCATGATAACGCCAGACCTCATACAGTACGAGAAACCGTTTTGACCCTTCACGAACTGCAGTTATATACCATTCGTCATCCTCCGTATTCGCCAGACCTTGTTTCAACGGACTACCATTTTTTTCGTGATTTGGACAATTTTATTATCTACGTGACAAGAAGTTTTCCAGGAGGCAGTACAAAATGCTTTCACACAGTTTGTGCAATCTAGATCCTCAGAGTTCTATTGCAAAGGCATAAATGACACCTATTCGATGGCAGCAATGTGCTATAATAATGGTAATGATTTTGATTAAATAAAAAAATATGTTATAAATTAAAAAATAAACTGCCTCGTTGGTCTCGCGGCATAAATGTTCGCGTGGGATTGGGAGGTCTCGGGTTCGATTCCCGGGTCGGGCAAAGTGTTATTGGGTTTTTCCGTTAGGAAATTCTCAGTAGCAGCACGGAGTCTGGTAATGTGCCCGGTACGGCAATAGGCTCGCCCCATATTACGTGTGAAAATTCCTGGCAAAATGTGGGTGTAATATTACACCTCTGCCTAATCCTTCGGGGATACAGGCATGAGTCTATAAATAAATAATATAAATAAAAAAAAAACAAATTTTGATTTTCAGTACAAATCGGCAATTTCATACTTTAACCAATAATACTTACTAGTCTCGTTATATAATCTCAACATTTTCTTATTATTTGCCAAGTTATGACTTTCACCCACCATACTAAGAGCAATAAATTGTAGGTATTTATTATCTTCTCTAAATATTTTCTGCAATACAATAAATTACTTCTCAGTTTTTTGAATTGTGTGGCAACAGACAAGATTATAGAGAACCAATGGGATTTTTTAAAGTCGCTTAAAAGGTTCCTAATAGCTTTGTTTGTTTTATAAAGAACGTTGATTTTCAGTTAAAAGTAACTCACTGAAACCGTACAATTTATTTTACTCAAAAGATTACGCAACCGTTGATTGCTTACTGAAGCACGAATATCTGTGCTTTGTTAGGCAATTGCACTTGAATGAACGTTGTTCAAGTGCAATTGCTTAACAAAGCATATGAATTGAAAGTAAATGAAATCAATGATTTGACTTGCTGTTAAATGATCGCCAATCTTATAAATAATAACAGCCTGTAAAATACTGCCCAGTTCTCTTAATCATCAGAAAGATTATCCCAGAACGGCCGGTTGGTAGACCTCTGATATCTTTAGAGAACACTCTCAGACATGTAGGATACCTCACAATCCTTTCCTTTACTCAGCAAGCGATAATTAACAATGGAATATGCATACTTAGCATAAAAGAATCCGTGGTGATAAACTAAGTCCTCTTTACTTCGAGTAAGTTACTTCTCACTTACGTTCGAACCCTGATTAAAGTACTAGCATGTTTGATAATAAGTAAAATAAATGGCGAATGAACTGGTTGATCTGATTTGAGTATCAGAAGTAGTCTTTCAAAAAAAAGTAATGTCTAATTACATACTAGCTGTAAATTCAAAGAGATGATAAAAGCTGAACCGGCAGCTATTCTAAACATATCACGTTGTCAAAGATAACGTAAGGTTAGGACATAAATGTATATTATAAAATTGATTTTATTTCTAAGAACTAAAAATTGAAATACCTAACAACACTTTTCGCACTTCGAAAAGCGAAGACCTAATTTTCGGGTAACGAGATTATGTTATACTTTGGGGACTTACCTGCCATGAAATCTGTATTACACTTTTACTTATAAATATTATAGTTTGAAAGCATTAAGTGAAAGTAATTACCTAAGACAAGACTATTAAAATGATTACCATAAAAACTTTCTACCTGATAAAAAGGTATATTTTTAAAAGCATGCCAAAAAAATAGGAAGTCCCTGCAAATAAAAGCTAATTATCAACTTGTATCCACATCACATCAACACAAGGAGGGCAAAAATGTCATTAGAATTTCAACAAGTAACATCGTTTTACACATGTATTCAAAAACTCGGGTGTCATTTTAAAAGACCGGTCGGTCCGCTAAATGAAGACATCTGTCACAGGGTTAAAGGCTACAGGTCCGAACCGGAAATTTGACTCTGGCGTTGCCATATAAATTATAAAAAAATATATTAGCTTAGGGTTTGTGTGGTGTCATTTTAGATAAGTTTTTTATGATATTTTGGTGTACTACTCATGGTAAATAGGTTCGTATTTAAACTACAGAACGGCAGTAACTCAGGTTGCTGGGTATGAGGTT